>CM074733.1:94858096-95420154 GCA_037367245.1 Phrynocephalus guinanensis
AGATGCAAACATATTTTTAAAAGCATTTGGCCCAGAAGTACAATTGAGATTAAACCAAGGTAATCGTAAAGCATGCCAAGAATAACAAAGCTTAACTGTTGCACCTAATAATCACACAGAAGTCATCAGGCTTCGGAGACATGCACAAAGTGCATTCATCACAACAGGACATTAACTGAGCATAGCATCACCTAAAAGTCAAGCCTAGACACCTCCAAGATCTTCTGAAGCTCTTTGTGTATACCCCCATTCTTCACTCTTCCAGGTGAACTCCCCCCCATCAAGGCTCCAGGTTCCCTCAAATATTCATGGAAGGCAAAAACACTTTCAGCCCCCTCCCTCATGGATGAAATTGTTTCCCTAGTTAGACAAGTACCCGGAAATGGGTAGGTCTGCTCTTCAAGGCTTAGTGCTGACCATTATAGCTCTTAGCCCATCTCCCCAGCCCATGCTCCCAGGCCTCATTTCCCATTCTGAATTCTAGGTTCCAGTTTGAAAATTTCCTCAGTTTTTCAGTCCCTTCACATGTTGTACTTCCAAACGGCTACAGAACTGAAAAATGTATCGGCCTGTTTCCTGTATACAGAACTATGTGTCTTAAATTGTCTACTTTCTTGTAGTGCATTTTTAAAAAACATATTTTCACTGTTCTGTTGGTTCTCTTCATTTGTTATAGAGTCTCATTTTATACACTCAAAGTGTGAATATGGTGTCATGCTAAAAAAATCATTGTTTGTTTTTGTCTTCCCAACAGGTGCTTCTACTCACAACAGCTTTTATGTTTTCTGCAAAAGTCCCTGCCAAGCTGTGAAACCAGGAAAACTTCGTGTCCGTTGTAGAACATGCAAGGAAGGGACGCTGACTTTATCCAGGGTAGGCAAGAAATTCAGTCTTAAAAACAAAAACATGTTGGCAGGCTTGAAAGTAAGCGGGGTGGTAAATACTGCACAAAATTATATCACTGTGAATGTAGCAGAAAACAAAATACTAATGTCTTTCTTGGTGAATGTCCTCAGTCTTTCTATAAGTTTGCATCTTGGTGTAATTTTGGTACCATTGCAAAACAGATGTTGGTACAGTTAATGTTGAAAGAAGCTGATATTAAATCTCTGACTTTGAGAGAAAATTTTGCAGTTTAAAGTTGTGTAATTGTAGAATAGAACATTTCATTAAACCTTGCATTAATGCAACCTAGTCTTCAGTTTTAACTTGTGGTTATATTTGAATTGTGGTCAGGAAAATTGACCAGTGTAGGTCAGGGTAAATGAGGGAAATGAAAAATAAATTTTTAGTGGCAGCCCTGTACTGCTTAGAGGAAACAACCGTTTTGTTGTTACCCACCTGTTTGAAATATACACAGTATTTATCCAGGGGGAGAAAAGAAGACCCTCAACATGCTCAGTATAATCAGTTCTTTGTGCCAGAATTTTTGTAGACTCAAGGCAGTGAGCCTATGTGTAAACAACATAGAAGTAACCATTATGGCTGAAATCCTGTTGCTTAGTGTTGACTCAATGGAACTTACAGAGATGTTGACAATCTCCCTTGAGGCTGAGTTGCCTTTAGTAGATGCTTCTACAATTCATTCTCTGTTAGTTACCATCACTGGGGTTGGCATCCTCAAAGTCTGGTGACATCCGGACTTCAATACGGTCTCAATCCACCCCCTGCTGTTTAAGGAAGGCTTGAACTATTGGTGGCTCAATGGCTTTGTACTTCTTGACCCTCTTCTCTAGCCACCACCGGTGCCCGTTTGGTCTCTAACACCTTTTCTGGGTAAGGGTGGGGCCTGGGGCCTCCCCAGATTGCTGGCAGACTGTCACCACACTGTCACTCTTGGGCAATGGAGACCTCTATGGGGACCTCAGTCCATGAATTCTCTATATGCATGTAGCCAACATCCTTGCCTATCCAAAAAAAAAAAAAGGTTTAGCTCCTTCGTAGCCTTGCCCTACATCTCCCCTCCTCGGGTTATCAGTTGAGAATCAGTACCAGCTTGTCCTTCCTCTTCCTCACCCCCTCCATCATCCCTACCAGCTGCACACTAGCTCTGTTCTCTGCCTCCTTGCTCAGCTGAGCCCTGTCTATTCTGCCTGTTCTCCACCCTGGGCCTGCCATCTTGCTCGCTTGTGAAGCCTGGGTGTTACATCTCCTGTTGGTTTTCCAGGAAGAGACTGCTAGAGGAGCCATCAGTGATCCTCTCAATTTTTTTTACAGCTATGTTATTCGTAATGGTGGTTTATATTCCTTGCCAGTCTGACATATGAGTCTGTCCACTTTGGATAAAGTATGAGGGTTAGTATGAGGGCAAGACTTCATTGGAAAGAAATTAAAATTGTAAATCTGAGCCATCCAATACATTAGAGGGATGCAAGATCACATACTTAGAATTGAGACATTACTGGTATTTCTAGGCGCTATTCTCAGCACAAGAAATTTTCTGGCATGAATGTAATGCTAAATTACAATGTATTGGCATTAGTATTACCCTTACCCCGGATCACTTGTTACCTACCAGAGATGACAAAGAAATCCGTATTCATTCACGGCATGTGAGATAATTAGCAAAAACAAATGCATATCTTTTAATTTCCTATTAATAAGGATGAAATTGGAAGCAGCAGATTCCCCCTCTTTTGAGTCATATGCAAACATGTTCACTCAGTTTGAAATGTGTGCATCTTAAAATGTATGCAAACATGTTAGCAAAAATTGAGGTAGTGTACAAAGATGTGTAGAAAAAAGAATAATCCATCAAGATATGTGTTGATTAGGAAATGTACAACGTGAATACATTTTGTGAAGAATGTGGATTCCACACAAAACCATATGAAAGAAGAGGGGTATGAAAATGAAGGTGGGATATAGGCAAAAAAATAACATAAAGATTGAGATACAGTAACACCCGCCATTTCGCGGTTCAGGTCCCGCGGTCCCGCTACATCGCGGGATCATAGTACCTGCACCGCAGGGGGCATCTGGTCGCTCCATGCACACACCCCCACACCTCCGAGAAGCCCAAAAGGCCTCGGAGCCACGTGGAACAGCGGTGGGGACGGACGGCGTCCCTCTCCGCAGCCACCCCAGGCACCTACGGAGGGCCCGGCAGCCGTGCGGGACGGCTGCGGGGACGGATGGCGTCCCTCCCTGCAGCTGCCCTGGGCGCTTACGGAGGGCCCGGCAGCCGTGCGGGACGGTTGCGGGGACGGATGGCGTCCCTCCCTGCAGCCGCCCCAGGCACCTACGGAGGGCCTCGCAGCTGCGCGGGGGGGGGTGATTGGGTCACTCTGCGCCACCCCCCACGCTCCTCCAAGGCTTTCGTGACAGGTGCGCAATCGCCCCACCCGCTTCCACATATCGTGGAATTTCATGGATCACAGGTGGGGGGGGTTACTGTCCTAATCCCCCACTGTGGTGTAAGCACAAGGAGGGGATCAGAGACATCCACCTTCATCTGATATGGACCAGTTTAATATGCCATCCTAACCTTGAGTTAATCCTAATCTTAACAGTAATTAGTAAAACCAACCATCTGCATAAGCAGCAGCTTTAAGTCAGCTTGTTTCAAATAACCAAGCAATAGCAACCACACATTGTCCAGGGTTGGAAAACAAAAGGAATCTACACTTGGAGCAGTTCCCAAACTCTGAAAGACTATGCCAAAGGAAGGAGGGGTGGGGTGGAAATACAGACTCAAGGCTCACTACCTACATAGATATAAATGCTATTAGGGTCTTCTCCTTAGACAAGCTTCAGCATGGTATTATATTCAAGCAAGTCCATCCACAAAATGTGGCAGCACAAATGCACACACACAAGTAGGTTCTTCTCTGCAGGTTTGCCTTCTGTTTTCCCTAGCAGAAAGATTAATATTTCTTTAGGACTGTGCCAATACGCACATTAGTAAATTGCCCTTTGATTTAATCAAGTAGAAGCTCACAAACTCATAGACTATATTTCAGGACTGGGCATACAACTAAAACGGAAAGATGCAGTGCCCATTGATTTTCTGTTTTTCTCATAGTTTTCATTGACTGTTTCAACTTTTGTATATGTTTCAGTAATTAGACGGTTCCACAACATTTAATACATCTATGGATTTACTGCACTCCTTGATATTGGCCTGTTCTTTTGCCCCAAACAATCAACTCAGCAGTTTTAGTTATAATATTGGCTTCATTTTATTGGCTTTTGAAATTTTGGCACCTGCTTCTCTTTTTTCCTATTGATGGTGAAACTGATTGTACTTGGGACTCAACATGTAAACATTTCCTCACAAGAAAGAGGCTTCTAACATATTGGCCAAAATCCTGTTGCTTAGCCTAGGAAATTGCAATCAAGTAGGCCATGGAATCATGTGGTGAATCAGTTCCTACATAAATTACATTGATTGAATTGGACCTACTCTAAGTGCAGGTTAATTATGATATCAAGTTGCAACTAGAGTAGGCCCATTTGAATCAATAAGCTTACAGAGGATATGAGTCACCAACATCCTCACTGATTCAGCGGGCCTACTCTATTTCCAGTTAGTACACCAAACAAAAGGTCTTTTGTCTCCTCATAAAGCTTTCCTCTAAAAATCACCCATGAGTACACATCCTGCCAACATGGTCCACGCAGGGCTGCTCTTCCCCTGCATACCCAAAGCTATCCTGATTGCAATGGAAGCAGTGTGGGTGGGTGTATCTTGCACATGTGTGTACTCCCGGGTCAAGTCTCATATGTGAGGAACACAGCCCTGTTCAGCAGAAAGTTACAGGCAACATTGCTCCTCATACATTCCAACATTACTCTACTCTTTGTTGGCTTTACACCATAGGGAGAATAACAAAAACGTTGCTAATATTTTGAGGGTGAAACCCTCTTCCTCAGAGTAGTACCAATAGGTAATAATATGGCGGAAGATAGATTTACCAGGAGTTATTTCTTAATTGTAAGGTCCTTGGCAAGATGGGGGGGGAGCCAGACAGTTTCTTAGTTGAGTTTCGGAGCTTGGATGTTCTTAGGCTGCATCTGAAATGAAGGGAGGGAGGTGTTTTTATTGTCCCAGTCCTGCCAAAGATGTGGCACGGCTCACGTACACACATTCACACCTCTCCTTAATGTGCCTTATTGAGGCCTATGGCACTGGCCTTGCCACTGAGTAACCTCTTTCTTTTTTATTTGATCCAATTGGCTACACTAAGTGGACATTTCCAAATTTTATCCCAATCCTCAAATGAAATGCATAGGTCTTCTGCACCAACCCTTCCCCCTCCGCTGGCAAGGCAGGGGCCATAGGCCTCGATAAGCCACATTGAGGGGAAGTGTGAATGTGTGTACATGAGCCTTGACATGTCTTTGGAAGGACTGGGGCAATAAAAACACCTCCCTCCCTTCAATTCAGATGCAGCCTAAGAACATTCAAGCTATGAGCCTCAACTAAGAAACTGCCTGGCTCCCCCCCCCCCCATCTTGCCAAGGACCTTACATCTAAGAAATAACTCCTGGCAAATCCATCTTTTGCCATGTTATAACCTATTGGTTACTGCTCTGAGGAAGAGGGTTTCACACTCAAAAAATTAGCAATGCTTTTGTTATTTTTCTTTGTAGCCTAAAGGTATCATCTGTTCCCCTGTTGTATTTGGTTTTTGTGATGGCTATATGGCTCCTCAACTTGTTTTGCTTCAACTGTAGGGAGAGACACTGATCTCCCAGTTTTGGTGGGAATGGCGAGTAGATTGACAGGAAGAAGGCAAGACTGACAGTAATAATCTTGCACTCGAACACTGTATGTAAGGCTTACGTGAAAAAGAAAAGTAGTGTATTCTAAAATTATTTAGCACGGTGACTTTCTGAATGCCTGACAAAGAGGCAGCAAGGGTGAGGAGACTGGCTTTGCATATGCCTGTAAAGCCAACAGAACACAGTAACACGCTCCTCTTTCTTTTACTATTGATTTTTGTTCCCTGTTATTGTCTTGTCACATAGATGGTGCAGTTCCCCAGAATAGCCTTGCAGCTAGATGAGCAGTATGGAAACATAATGAATACATGAATAAATAAGAAATAAGTAGAGATGGGCACAAAATGAATTTTTGTTTCGTTATTCTTTTTTCATTTCGTTACATAACGAAACGAGAAATGAAATGACCCATCAAAAAAATGAAACAAAATGAAATTTTCATTTCCATCAATTTTGTTTTTTGTTTTTTGTTTTGTTTTCCAATAGGAATGCATTGAAGCAATGCATTCCTATGGGGGGAAGCCGGCAGCTCCCCCCCCCATGCGCCTGAATGGGCGCAGGGAAACCACAGAGTTTTTCAACATTTTCCCCACCCAAAGCCAGCACTGATCAGCTGGAGCGTGGGGCTTCAGTGGGGAAAAAAGTTTTAAAAGCCTACCCTTTCCCCCACCTGATTGGGCACGGGGAAAGGGCGGGCTTTTAAAACTTTTTTCCCTGGCAAAGCCCCATGCTCAAGCTGATCAGCACTGGCTTTGGTGTGGGGGGAAGGTTTTAAAAGCCTACTCTTTCCCCCACCCGGTCTGTCCCGAACTGTCTACCCAACCATTTTCAGAGGGGTCCTGCCGAGCTGTCATGGGCTGGACCCCTTGTTTGATATATTGCAATGTACATTGGATGTTTTTGAGAGGCTTTGGTTTGCAGGATTCTGCGGTTAATGCCCATTAATCCAGTAACAGCCAGTAGTTCTTTCTGTAGCTCAGAATTTTTTTCCTGCCTTTTTTCTAGTCAAGGTTTTAACAGCGTTAGCACTGGACTCTGAAAACTGTTAGACTGAAGTGTTTTGTCAGCTATAACCAGTTGCTTAGTCCGTGATGATGGTAATTACCGTAATCAGTTAAGCTCAGTGATGTAACAAGTTAATATCACTTATGATGGTTTTTTTATCTATGACAAACTGTAAATAAACAGAAACATTTTATTCTTTCTCATTACCCAGAGTGCTTGAGTGAATGTGTTTAGACAGTAAGTGCCAACTGAGTGCTAACAAATAAGGGATGATATCCTGGGGAAGACTTGAAGCTGATTTCCTGTTTAGGTTACTGGGTAGGGTAAACATATTTTGAACGAATGAACAAACAAACGAATGAATAGATTCACCCTGAAGTGAAAACCACAGGCTCACACGGTGCTGAAGAATAAATGTTACTCCTCAGATTTGTAATGTTGGGCTCGAGTACTAACTTCAACTGCATCACATCCTTAGTGCCATTTTATTTTCCTCTTTTCCATGTTTGACAAGCAAGGGACTTTAAATGCACACAAATGGAAAAGCAGGGTCTTCTCACCTTCATGTTTCTTGCAGCCACACATGATCCTTACCATCTGCTCACTTTCATGAGCAACATTGCACAACAGAGAATATAAGCCAGTATGTCTTTCGGTGGCATTTTCTTTTGTTGACCTGAAAGCAAAAACCCGTGTAAGAACCACATAAAATATCGGGCAGAATTAACTTGCTTAGTCAAGTTAATCCTTTTGGGGTTCGTAAGCTGGCAATGGACAGCTTAATTGAATTGAACTTCATGAACATGCTCTCTTTCTGACACTGGAGAGTGACATTTTAAACATTCATAAGTATCTTTAGCCTAAAACCCGCTTTAGCTGTCATGCTTATTTGCATGTTATTATTTTAAGAGATGTTGGGACTGAATGTAATGGTTATAACACTGGAACAGAGCTAAGGAAACATCTCTCTCTTACACACTAACTCGGCCCAAAACCATCTTTCTCTCTTTTTAATATACATTATCAATGACTTTTAAGACTGGGGTTTTTATGGCTTTTGATGGCCTTCTTCTGCTGAGATTTATGCTGAATTGGATTTAATTATCAGGAAATAGCACTAGCAATATACAGAAAGAGCACTTGGTTATATCAATAAATATTTAGCTCACGTTTCATCCAAAACAGCTTCAGATATGATCAGAGAACGGCTGAGGTGGGAGAAGACTAGAAAGTGCATGTGTTTCTTTCCCTGTTATCACACTTGCTTTTACTAAATTGACAATTATATTGCTAAAAAGCTCCCTATATTTTAATTGCACTTCATGGTACAATGCTTACTAGCATGTCCAAAGCAATTCATGGTTTCCAGGCTATCCGGTTATAAAATAATACCCGATTTAGGGTAGTGGTGCTGGGATATAGTTGTTTAATAGGCAGGAGTGAATTATACTGAAAGCAATATCATTAATTATCTGCTTACTGTCCATTAAGCCAACTGGGATGACAACTAGACTAGCATCCTAGATACATTGTTATTTTAGGGCTTTGTGATCTTGCTCTCTAGGCAAAAGTGGTAATCTCAACACAGCAAGGCAACATATTGGGGATTTTCCAAGAGACTTGACTTCCAGTATGAGACTACAGTGCTAGATGTCTGCTCCCCCATCATGGTTTCTGCGGTTTGCACAAAAATGCATTTTTCATAAGGTTGGCGTATTTCCCCTTTCTGAACTTATGCACAGTCAAGCATACAGTTAACACAACAAGGGCAGTTGGTGGATCACAAACATACAGTCTAGTCCAGTGATGGCGAACCTTTTAGAGACTGAATGCCCAAAGTGCGATTCAAAACCCACTAATTTTTCGCAGTGCCAATACAGCAATTTAACCTGAATACAGGTGGTTGTGAAGGGGTGTTGTCGGTTTGATGGCACACAAAAACAATATTTAATGTGAGACTGCCACGTAACAGCAAAATAATTGAGTAAATAGCTTGCAAACCATTTTGCATATTCTTTATAGTCTAGTATTGGAGTGGATCCCAAGTTAGTAACATTTAGAGTATATCAAATGAAATCAGTGAGGTGTAACTTAGTAATATCTATCCTAAATCCCACTAATTTCAAACTAACTTGAATCCCTTTTATTGCATTGGATCTGTCTGAAGCATTACTAAAGTGTGGAATCAACCCACTGATTGTCTTGTATTTGTATTTGTATTTGTATTTGTATTTTTTATTTGTTTGTTTGTTTGTTTGTTTGTTTACAAGATTTTTTTAGCCTCCCCACTACCAAGAGGGGACATATTCTTTGAAATCATCATTGCAAATAAGTTGTTGCTAGCTAGCTGGCTAGCAGTACAGCAAAAGAGTCGTACTTTTCTCAAATGCCCTAAAACAACAACACACTTTTGGGATTTCAGAAGGAATTAATCAGACACATGAAACTAATCTGATTCATGTTTGAAGATATTCATATTTTTCCTCAGTTCAATAGAAAGATCCCATTTAACATCTTCCTTAACATGACTTTGCCTGTCTTTATAGACTTTTCACACTTCCTTCTTGACAACACACTGATTTGTTTGTACACACTCACAGCACCATGGATTGGAGTCTCATAAAAACATTGATGGAGAAATGCTGCTTTGCTGCTCACTATCACAGAAGTGTGAATAGCTTCAGTCAAAAGAGACTAAAGCAATCTTAAACATGAATGTTGAACCCCTTTGAGCTGTGTTGATAAGTTGTTTTGCCTACAGTACAGCAGCCAGCATTAAAAAATGAAGAGCGTTGAGCAAGGACTGAATGGTAGTGAAACAAGACATTCCATTTGTCAAGATAGGTGATGAAAGATCATACCAGTCATGCAAAGTTCATTTCACAGTATTTTTAGAACAATTTCTTATCACTCTGATTTTCCTCTGCCCCTGATGCTTTTAAGGTTCTACCCATGACACCGCAGCTGATACAAGAGTGAATCAGAGGAAATATATTACTTTCCTTCCCTGGCTGGATAGCTTTGTGAGTTAGGTAACTGGCTGCAGAGTCAGCGGTTGGGAATTCAGTTTCCCACTGTACCTCCTGGAAGAGCTAGCCTGTGTAACCTCTGGCAAGATGTACTGCCCCACATTCCTCCCAGGATGAGGTATTAGTAAACCATTTCTGAGTTTTCTGTACCTTGAAAACCCTGAGAAAAGTTGTTGTAAGTGGGAACCAACTTGACAGCATATGATTGTTATTAACAAACTCCTCATTGTAGTCTAGGGAACACACAAAGGAAATAGCAATATGAATAGGCTAATTTAAGCTATTGTACTCTTGGATAATGGTTGGGGGTGGAGAGTTCTCACTTGTAGTATACAGTATTCAGTTTCCTGTGGTGTAGATCTTTAAAATCCTTTGTGTTGATGTATTTTTTTAAAACTGATGGGCAGCTTAAAATTGTTTGTGTTTAAAACTGATGGCAAGGACATATTTTGTCCTTTGGAACTAAGAGAAAACTTCAGAACACGGATGAGTCACTGCACTAATATCGAAGGAGGAAGTTTGTTTATTTGAGATTCTTGTTTGAAAGCTCTCTTTCTGTTTGTTCTTGGGGCCAAGCTGAGTCATGCTCACAGAAGGGTAGGTGTTTCTTGGTGTAACTTTTTTTTAGAGCTATCCATAGACAAAAAAATAATCTTTCTACAAATAAAATAAGGTCCACAGAAATGGAATGGCCAGAAAATTCAGGCAAGAAAGAATGTATAGCTTTTCCTGCTCTAGAGATGGCATTGTGCTAAGCAACCATCCATGCTTCTTCGTAATTCAGAGGCTTTGAAAATAAGTAATCAGGTTATAATTATTTTGGAGAGGTCCATTTTTGATTCATTTTGTGTTAATGCTCATCAAATTTTATCTTTATTAGCTGTAATTATTGAGAGAACCAGATCGCATTCTTGTCCCACTGATGATGGTATCAAATGAAGCATATCCAAAGGAGAATGCATTTTCAGCTCTGATAAAACCAGGGGGTGGGGGTAAAATGCTGGAGATATGGGGGGGGTTTGAGAAGCAGCAGTGTTTTGATTATGCTTAATTGTCTGTTGATATTATGATGTTTTGACTGAAAACGTGTTGCACATCTCCACACATTCAAAGGGAGTAGGGGCAAATTATAATTGGCTGGAAGCTTCCTTGGGTGATTTCACAGTGCACGTAACTCATATAAAATGTAATCAAGTGGGGGATGGGAAAGTGAGGGTGGGAAGGAAGAAAGTTACAGAAATATGTGGATATATATGTGCCATAAATTAAAAAATTAGCATACATTCATCCCCAGCTATATTGTGGTTCATAAACTGCGGTCCCGGTATATCGTGGGACTGCAGTATATGAAAGCAAGGGCTCCTGAGACAAGCTGTGTGGAGTAGTAATTTCCAGAAGTAGTTTCCGGCTGAACTGGAAGTGACTTCTGAAAAAAACACAAGTGACTTCCGGTTTATTTATTTATTTATTTATTTTAATACTTATATACCGCCCATCTTCCGGGGGAACTCCGGGCAGTTTACAACAAGAATACAAACAAGAAAACAATAACAATAATAATAAACTAAGGAAAACATAATAAAACTTTATTATAAGACAGTGAAAAGAATTGGCATGATGGCAGGGCAAGAGAAAAAAAGGGGGGAAAGAAAAATTAACGGTCGCCAAATGCCTCACAAAAAAGCCAGGTCTTTAAGGCTTTTTTAAAGGGCGGGCAGGGACTGTGCAAGGTGCAACTTGCTCGGGAGATGGTTCCAGAGCACAGGGCAGGCCACAGAGAAGGCTCAGTTATGTGTCATGGTTTTCCGAGCCTCCCTGGGCATGGCCATCCGAAGTGAGAGTGCCCGCGACATTCTGGTAGGTTGGGCCTCAGTTGATCTTTGGGAGATTCGCTCTGCCAGGTATTCAGGTCCCAAGCCGTGGAGGGTTTTATAGATTAAAACCAAGACCTCAAATCTTATTCGGGACGCAACGGGTAAACAATGCAAGTGGGCCAGCACTGGGGTGATGTGGTCATATCAACGCACACCCGCCACCAGTCTGGCCGCAGCATTTTGCACTCGCTGAAGTCTCCGAATAAGAGTCAAGGGCAACCCACGTAGAGAGCATTGCAATAGTCAATCCTCAAAATCACAAGTGCTTGCACTACATTTCTCAGGGAATTCTCATCCAGATACGACGAATCTGGGCAATCTGCCAGAGATGGAAAAAGGCAGTCCTGGAGATGGCAGCCACCTGGGCCTCCATGGAGAGAGACGAGCCCAGATTCCGGACACTGTCCACCAGTTGGAGGGAAACACCCTCCAGGCTGGGGAGAGGGCCTCCACATCCGGAAGAAGGAGCACCAAAGAACATGACTTCGGTCTTCTCTGGGTTGAGTTTGAGTCTGTTTGTCCTGGTCCATTCCATGACCGCATCCAGGCACAAGTTGAGGGTCCGGACAGCCTCAACTGCAGAGGTGGAGAAGGAGAGATAGAGCTGCGTGTCATCAGCGTACTGACGACAGCAGACTCCTAATTACCTCAGCCAACTGCCTCATATAGATGTTGAACAGCATGGGGGAAAGAGCCGACCCCTGTGGAACCCCACATGGGAATATCCAAGGAGCTGACAACTCACCCCCAAGCTGCACACACTGGGGCTGGGCCCCCAGGAAGGATCGGAGCCAACTGAGACAGTGCCCCCGATCCCCACCCCAGAGAGCCGTCCCAGCAGGATACCGTGGTCGATGGTATCAAAGGCCACTGACAAATCCAGAAGGACCAACAGGGTAGAGCAACTCCTGTCAGCCCCCGGGAGGAGGTCATCTTGCAGTACAACCAAGACTGTCACAGTCCCTCGACATGGCCTGAACCTGGACTGGAGTGGGTCAAGGACTTGTTCTTCCTCCAGGAACAACTGGAACCGGACAGCGGCCACCCTCTTGATAACCTTGCCCAGGAAGGGGACATTGACAATCAGACCATGCCTTCTGCTTTTTTAGAGGGGAGACGTGATAATATCCCTGTTTTGGACAGACTTTGCCCTTGTGGCTCAGGTGAAGTCGATGACATGTCCCATTACTTGCTCAGGTGCCCCCTTCACAACAGAGGCAAATTCCTTGGTGGGATTATTAGTTCACTGGTCCCCTGGAGCCCAACTTAGTATGCTACTTGTCAGTACAGACAGTTTTGTTACACAGCAAGTTGCAAAGTTTGCGCTGGCAGCTATGAAAATTCGGGTCAACCTCTAACTCTGGGAGGACTATATCGCTCTGCAAATGTCACACAGTTTTTTAAAGTTTTAATTATATTTGTAGCGGATGTAACTTTATAAGTTTTTTTTAATCAAGATTGTGATAACCATTGGTTTTTAGCAATAAACTATTACCTACCTACCTACCTACCTACCTACCTACCTACCTACCTACCTACCTACCTACCTACCTACCTACCTACCTACCTACCTACCTACTACTTGCCCAGGAAGGGGACATTGACAATCAGACAGTAGTTCGCCAATTCGTCTCATGCCTGGCCAGGTTTCTTTAGGGTGGGCTTCACCACTGTCTCCTTCAAGCGAGAGGGGGAAAAACCCTCCCTGAAGGAGGCAGGGGAAATAATAGAAGCTCACTCAGGCATGCTCCCTCCCGCAGATTTAATAAGCCAAGCAGGGCAAGTATTGAAGGGGGAGGCTGCTGGCCTGCAAAGAGTCAGGGCCCTGGAGGCCTCAATAGAGGAGACAGGCCTAAACTCAACCAGACCGAGGATAGGCTAGAGCAACCAGAATCTAGAACAGATTGGATGGCCTCAATTTTAGTTCTAAAAAAGGCTGCAAATGTCTCTCTAGTGAAATCACTAGGAGGAGGCCTAGACTGACAAGGATTGGTGAGGTCACGAAACCACATGGAACAACTCCACCTGGCGGTTTGAGGCCTCACCAATTCTCAAGGAGACAAAAGATCTTTTAGCCTCCTTGATTGCATGAACATAGCACCTCTTCAGATCGCACACGGCAGCCCTATTAAATGCCGACTGGTCCGTCCTCCATCTGCTCTCAAGCCTTCTCCGTTCTTGCTTCATCGCTCTCAACCCCGCTGTGAAGGCGCTTAGGGGTTGGTCTATGGCCCAGGTGGTATCCTCATACCACTTATCCACGAGGGCTTCAATCAGGTCGTCAGCCAGACCATCAGGAAGCCTCCCAAACGCCTTCAGAAACCGATCAGGGTCCAGAAGCCTTCGAGAGTGGGCCCAAACAAGGGGCCGAAGCTCCCCATGGGGCAGGGTGGCAATCAACAGGGAAAAAGACAGCAGATGATGGTCTGACCATGACACAGGCTGGGGAACGATGTCCCCAACCCCCAGACTGAAATCCATCGACGTGGATAAAAAGATCAGGTCCAAGGTATGCCCAGTTCTATGGGTGGGGCAAACAACATGCTGGGTTAGATTCATGGAGGCCATGGGCTCCATGAAATCCAGAGCCACACCCGAGAGCCCATCGCTGGCATGCACATTGAAGTCCCCAACCACCAATAGGTGGGGGGACCTCAATAGAGCCACCGCGATGAACTCCGTAAGCTCTGGTAGGGATTGTGCAGGGTTGTGGGGAGCACGGAACCCAAGCACAATGCCAAATCTGTCCCGCTGACCCACCAATAGAAAGAGGCATTCTAACTCCGGACTCACCAACGTTGAGGCTCTGCTGATAGAGATTCCCTGTAGACAATGGCCGCCACCCCGACCCTCCGACCTGCCTACATTCTGGACCAGAAACCCAGGGGGGCACAGCTGGGAGAGGGAAGCCACCCCCTGCTCCTCCCCAGGTCTCAGTAAAACAGGCCAGGTCGGCCCTCCCATCCAGGATGGCATCATAAAGGACAGGGATTTTATTGTGGACCGGCCTGGCATTTACCAAGAGGCAGGACAGGTCAGAAGCGCTGGCGGAATGGCTCCCAGATATGTGGTAGTGAGTTGAGGGATCAGAACGGGGTACAGGCATCAATTGCCTGGCCCTTGTTCTTCTTACCCGACTAATCCCCCAACTACGAGCTTATCTCCCTCAGCCCAACACAACAGAAATGGCAGCCCCTGCCGACATGGTGACCAAGAGAGGGGAAAAATGGCCGAAGGAAAACACAATAATCAAATACCAATCAATAATAAAACAATATAATAATCACCGGAAACCACTTCTGGAGTCTCCAACAGGCCCAGGAAGCCTGTTGGAGGCCGACTTGGGATAGCACCAGGCCTAAGGTAAGTGCAGGAGGCCCCAAACAGGCTCCCCAGTCCTGACCCGTCAACACAACTGAAACAGGGAATCTTTGAGGGAAACAGTTTCAGAACAAATTTGAGCTGAACTCCCTGTGGGCATCTCCTAGAAAATCTTATTCCCAGAAAATATAGAAGTATCAGCAGATATTTAAACATCTGTAGTAACACCTCTCCAAAAAGACAAAAATGAATGTTACCTTGACTTTGGAAAGTTTTTAGGATAGAAAGTCCAACAGTTAGGGGATATCAAGAACACTTATGTGTCCTTGTGATAAGAATGCAAGCACTGTCAATAACAGTTATTTTTTCTTAAATAATATAAGAAAACCTGAGGATCAAGACTGATCTCCAAAAGGTCACTGTTTTAAGTTAGCTTCACACTGAGTGGTTTCAAGGTCTCTGACAACTGTGACTTTATTTGGTTATATGTGGCTTATAAGAACCACAAAGTATTGAGTTGTCACAATCAATTTTAAATGTAGAGCTGCAATTCAATACATGTGTTACCTTAGAATTAGTCTAGCTGAATTCTGGGGAGTTTGCTTCTGAGTGAATTAGCAACTGAAAGGTCTATCTGCCTCTTTGTAAATACCCACACAAACAGCTTGAAAAGCAAATGAGGAGTTTTATGTAAATTATTGTACATTTTCACAAAATAAACCTTTAAAATGCAATTGAAAGGGAATTGATTTCCCCTCCCCCAGCAAGAACAGTATACTTTACGTTGTATGTTATTAACTAAGGAGTGAGCATGTCTTGAGACATTCCAATGGGGGATTGGACAGTTCAGTGTAGCATGCAGGTATCAAAACAATTATGTGCTGTAGTATATTTTAAAATTTGGATGAAGACCAAGTCTTTCAGGCAACAAAACTGAGACAGTAAAAAATCATTTACTGTTTCATCCAGTCAAGCCATGTTGTGAAGCAAACCTTGCTTAGAGCTGGAAACAGCTTTCTCTAGCCTCAATAACAATAGTCAACATGGAAGGGGGAGAGCTGAAATAGCTAATTTACTTGCAGATTATATTTTTCTAGACGCAAATAATGTATCACAGCCAGATGAGTAGCTTGATAAATAAAATAAATATTAAAATACATAACTAAGAACAATGATGTGTAACTATTTGCTCCTGAAAATCTGAAATGCTACGAAAATACAAGATTATTGTTCTGTTCCAAAGCCTATTTCGCTTTAATTGACAGCGAATTAAAAACACTTATTTCTGTGTTAAGGAAAGAAGCACTGATTATATTTACAGTGATCCCCCGTCTATCGCTGGGGTTAGGCACCTGACCTGACCCGCGATATTTGAAAATCTGTGATATGCAGATGCAGGTTGAGTCAGGCCTGGGGGGCTAGCTGGGGGCTCTTGTACTTACCCCCAGCCTGGCCCTATCCTGAATGGGCCTGTGAGAGCCTTCCTGGGCCTTCTGGAGGTGCCAAAAAGGCCTCCTTGCGAACCAGAAGTGACTTCTGGTAAACCAGAAATCATTTCTGAGGCCTCGGACAGGCCTAGAAAAGCTTTCAGAGGTCTTAGAAATGATTTTGAGCAATCCGGAAGTCACTTCCAGTTGGGGGCATCCAGAAGGCCCAGGAAGGCCCTCATAGGCCTGTTCGGGGCAGCTCCAGTCCTGGAGTAAGTATGGGAGGCTTGAAACAGGGCTTTCCCCCCTTACCCTAGAGGGCCTTTTTCGTATACTGCAGTCCCGCAATATAGCGGGACTGCAATATATGAACCGCGAAAGGGCAGGGGACCATTGTATCCTGTTTCACCCTGTCCATTATCCAAAACTCTATAGCCTCCTATCGATGAGCACCACCAGACCTTCCTCCGGTGATGTCAGTGGTTGCCAGATTTTCCAGTAATAATTCCATAAGCTCATGAGAATGACCAAGAACACACTGTATTACAACTGAAGAACCTACAGAAATAGGAACACTGTCATTAATTCCCTCTGGGAACTTCCTACAGGGTTGAGTTCTCAGCACTAACCCTCTAGGAAAAGTCCCTTCAAGAGGAACTCCTGATCTACAGCTTACCAGATCTGGTTTCATATACCCAATAGGCATTTGAAAGTAACAGGAGAGGTGCCACTGCTCTTTTCTTTATTTATTGGTATCAAAGATTACACAATTTAAAATGATGGATAGCTGTTGTGGGTTTTTCAGGTTGTTTGGCCGTGTTCTGGAAGTTTTTCTTCCTGATGTTTTGCCAATCTCTGTGGCCAGCATCTTCAGAGGGCAAGGAGTTAGGGAACTAGGAGTTCTCTCTGCCCTCTGGGGTACAGTGAGATTGTGGCTTTGTTATAGTTGTGGGAAAGGGGAAACGTTTTCTATTCAGGAGAATAGGTGTTGATCATTGATTGTGATGTGGAGGGTTTTATTGTAATAAGGGAGGGTTGATCTCTCTCTGTGGTTGATGAGTGTCATTAGCTGTTCTATTGTGTGAAGTGATCACTGGTGCTTGTGGCTGAGTGGCGATCGTAGATCTTTTGCAGGCTGTAGTTTTCAGTACTGGAAGCCAGGCTTTGTTGATTTTTAGATTTTCTGCTTTTTGTTGAAGCTGTGCTGGTGTTTGTGGATTTCAGTGGCTTCCCTGTATAATCTGACATAAGCAGAACACTTTGATTGCTTGTGTTGTCCAGTACCTCTGTGTCTTGAAAGAAAGTTTCGTGTCATTTGTTTCAGGATGTGCTCAGCTACTCTGATTTTTTCTGGTTGTTTTATTTATTTATTTATTTATTTTAGAATATTTTTACCCCGGCTTTCTCCTTGGAAAAGGACCCAAGGCGGCTTAAAATAATGAGGATAATAAACAGTCCAGTATAATTAAGACATGTTTAAGTGTTTGAGAACAAGGAATTGAGGGACATCTTACAGCAGTAATAGACAACATTACATTAAGGCAGCACGGTTATAAGTAGTCATAAACACAAAGGCTATGTGAACCCAGAGATTCATAAAAATACACGTGGTAGTCCATCATTCAAGGAAAGCTTGCCTGAAGAGAAAGGTCTTTGCCTGTTTCCGGAAGGACAACAGAGATGAGGCACTCCTGGCCTCTTGTGGGAGGGAGTTCCACAGTCTGGGCGCAGCAGTCGAGAAGGCTCTTTCACGGGTTCCCACGAGATGTACCTGTGAGGGTGATTCTGGTCTGGATACTGCAATTTATGGTCCTAATATATACCTGGCCACAACTACAAGGTATCTGTTATACTTCTGTAGTGGCAAAGGGGTTCTTTTTCTCCTTTGCTGACCATAATATCTGTTGTATTTTTGTGATGGGTCTAAATACTTTTTGTAGGTCAGTGTTGGTGAACCTATGGCACGGGTGCCAAATGTGGCACTTGGAGCCCTTTCTGTGGGCACCCGACATCGTCTCTTCATAGCCACCTGTATTCAGGTTAAATTGCTATATTGGCACTTTGCAAATAATTAGTGGGTTTTGAATCACAGTTTGGACACTCGGTCTCTAAAAGGTTTGCCATCACTGTTGTAGGTTGTGTTTTTTGAACACTTTGTCCATGCGGTCCGTGAGTCATTTTATGTATGGCAGAAATACTTTGGTTGTTTTTTTTTGGGGGGGGGGGTTCGGTTTTGTTGTTTTGTCTTTATGGCTCTTTTGATTTTATTATTGAAATAGCTATCCGCCCGTAGGACCCAATTCAGGTAACTGAGTTTGGTGCTGAGGAATTCAGTTTCACAGTTTCAGTTTGTGAGATCTACCACTTAATTTTAGCTGTCATCTAAGGGTTTATTGTTCATAAAGTGGATGAGTTTGGTACTATGTTGCCTTGTTTATTAGCACCTCTCAACATACTACTGGAGGGGCAATGCCAGCCAAACAAAATACTGTATTAAAGGGGGTAGGTTTCATGCACCCATTAAGAAGCCTGCATGATTTGCTAGGAGCTAACCCCACTTGTTTGTCGTGTGTTGATTTATACTACATGACACTAGCACCTTCTGTTGTGGAGTAGCACAGGGGCAACACTGTTCTTATTAATTGTTGGTATGTACTCACAATGAGTCCCCCTGTTAAAACCACAGGGTGCCTGTAGAGTCTTGATCTCTGAAAGTGGGAAAGGAAAATGAGTTTTGGCTCTTCTGAGGATGGCTGGTAGATTTGGGCTGGGATATCTGTTGCTCACTCCTCTATCTACTCATGCTGAGGCAGAGTACGTATTTTGGCTCCTACTAGGCACCAAAATTGTGTTGGTTTCTAGAGTACTGGCTCTGAGGTGTCATGTCCATAGCCCCTTCTTTTACCCAACAGGTGGGGTTCTGGAATTTCCAGTTGGAGCTCCTCTCCATCTCAGAATTGTGGATCCCAAACTTCAATGCTCTGTCCCCACATTTTCTCCTTGTCCAAAATCTCTGTCTTCTCCTCCATTTTCCTAAAGGAAGCCTCCACGTCCTCCTGGCCTCTGCCTTCCCCCTTCCCCCTTGCAGGTGGCCCTCATCAGCCATCTCTCTTGCCACTATCTGTTTTCCCTCCCCCAATGCATACCTACCTAGGTAACCCCCTCATACCTTCTTGCTTCAAGAGACCCTGGTTAATAACTTTGCAAGATTAATGTGGCTTTACTCTCTAAATTTAGTAAGTGGAGCTTTTTCCATCACTACATCTTTATGCCAAGCAAATCTTCACTAGACAGGAAATTACCAGATGCTGAAAGGCAGAAAACCCTTACAGGAGAGGGAAGAAATGGTGTGTTAGTTGAAATCCTTGTTCCACCTGGGACTGTGCCTGGCTAGAGGTGGGTCTGTGCTTTGAAGCCTTCAGCTCCTGCTCCCTCAAGAGAGGGCTCGTAAGACCGGCTGGAGTCCCCACAGAGAAACCTCTCCCTCCCTTGTTCCACCTGGGACTGTGCCTGGCTAGAGGTGGGTCTGTGCCTCCTCCCCTCCTCCTCCCTCCCTCCCCCCCTGGCCTCCTCCCCCCCCTAACTCCCAGGTGGTTTACATCTCTCCTGGCGCTTTGCCCGTTTTGTTATTTATTGTTTGTTATTTATTGTTCTACCATTATTATTATCATTATTATCCCTTTGTCTGTTCACAGTTTTGCTATTTGATTGTAACTTATTTATTGTATTACTTGTAATTTTGTTGGGAGGGTTTATATTAATTAGGTTGAATTGTTGTTAGCTGCTTAGAGTCCTATGTTGGAGATAAGCGGGATACAAATATAACAATAAATAAATAAGTAAATAAATGTAATTTTTGTGTAACCTCCCATAGACTGAATGATGGATGGTCTATCTATTGTGTGTTTTATATGAATCTACAGGATCACATAGACTTTGTGTTTATAACTACTTATAACCTTATGGTTTTACATTGACACTATGTTTTCAATGTTAGTTTCCATCACTCATAAATTTACATGGAACTTTACTCTCCTTTTTAACTGCTCACATTCTCTTGTAGCTTTAATATAATGTTGTCTATTAATGCTGTAAGGTGTCCTTCAATTCCTTGTTCTCAATACTTAAACATGTCTTAATTGTACTGGAGTGTATATTATCCCCAATTCTGTAAGCCGCCTTGGGTTCTTTTTCCAAGGAGAAAGGCGGGGTAACAATACTATAAAATAAATAAATAAATAAATAAATAAATAAATAAATAAATAAATAGCTAACTGTAGCTAATTAACAGAATGCATCTTAGTGGAGCAAACAAGGTGTGACTAGACAAGCAGCTGGACTAGGTGTGACTAGACATGCCCAAACAACTAATCAGGCAGCCACATTTAGCCACAACAAGTTGCCCAAAACTTTTAGAAACACAAACAGGATTCTAGCCAAAATATGAAAGAAAAATCAGAAAGATAATTCAAGAAAGATCACTGAGACATTATAAACATTAACCAGTGAACGCACATACTCTGAATTAATATCTTTAATTTTAATTGTAATGTTAAAATCCTATTGATCTTCTGTTTCAAGCAATATTTTATAAATTTTACTTACCATGCCTATCATAAGGATGTGCAGAGCAACTTTTCTTCTTCTTGGTAATTTTGCAAGTGTAAAACAAAACAAAACAAATGAATAAAGCATGCCAAAACGCAATGCAATTGAATGCACTTTTCAGAGAATTATTAACAAGAAAAATGCTGTTTTGAGCAGAACTTATTTTTAAAAATATATAATTTTATTATGATACATTAAAATATATTCAAAATTAATTCTCTAGTTTCTCATTAACATTCCTTCTCATCACATATTGATGAAATTGCTATTTTTACGACATACCTTTAAATTTTGAATATTTATTTTATTCCCCCCTCCCCCCCCCCAAATTGCCAAAATTTCAGCACAATCTCACATGCCCATCATATAACCAAATAAGTGCCAGTTTTCTGTCATCCTCTCCAACACAATTTAGACTAGTGTGTATTCTTTTTATTTAATTTCACAGCAGTTAGATACCCTCTCCACACTAGTTTTTTTTAAATTCCTTAATCCTTGCAGATATAGATTTCAGTATTATTATATTCCATATTTTCTCCCATCTGTGAGTACTTTTTTCTTTCCTCAGATCATGTTTCTATAAAGATCTGCTTCAAGTAAAACTTAATAAATAATGACAGGCATAGTAAGTAAATTGAATACATGTTACTTACTATGCCCATCATTATTTTATTTTCCTTCATGCTTTCCTTTTGCTATATTATTTCCTCAAACTTTCTAACTTCTTTGTTCTTTTGGGGGGAGGGGAGGAGAGCAATTCTTGATCATGTGTTTTGTATTTTAGTAGCACTTGCACCCTTGTCTCATCAAGAACAAGTAAATTAGAATTAGCAAGACTTTTTGTTTATATTCTTATATTAGCCCCAAATATTAGGAGGGTCAAAGTTTCTCTTATATCTGTTCTCCATAGAACACTGCAAATATATCAGAAAGTTAGCATATTTGTTGTTTGTTTATTCGCTTTCGCCAAAAGATCCTGCAAATTTTAAGAGGTGGAAAAACAAATCTAACATGAACAGTACTGAGATCCCAAATCGAATAACTGGATGGCTTGCATTGAATAGGCCAGGCTGGGAGTTGTCATAGTATTGTTACCAATGTTGGTTCGAGATAAAAACATAAACTTTTATGGCAACTCTACTGATGTCCACATTAATAACTGGATAGGTTATATCTCAGCTGACAATGATAGCCACAAGATGACAGCAATTTTCTGAAGACGTTACCTGGAAGTACTGCGATTTGTGCTCCTTTTACCTGCTCACCAGCTGGAAATATGAATTTGTAATTTGCATTTTGTATTTTTTTTTGTATTTTGTATAAAAAGTATGACAAAAAATAAAAGGGAAACATGAATTTTGCATAGGTAGTAATGGATGTACCTTTTTTTAGTTTCTCTCCTCACTAACCATGCTAGGTGGTAGAAGGTAACAGTTGTTTTCTTACTGAAACTATCAGAGATAGAAACATGGAATTTTGTATCTCTGCACTTGGTTCTTCATGCTAAATAACAGAACAAGTTATATATTTGGCTGTGCTAGCTGAAGCATTCTGGAAGCCATAATCCAAAAAGGTTACATTTCTCTTCTGTGAATGCCAGGTGGAGCACTTGGGTGAGTACTCTATTGAGAGAGTACTGGGTGGAAAGAGGAAACATTGTGGTCGGTTTGAAGAAGTGACTTATGGGTTTCTAACCTAGGCAAAGATGGGTGTATTTGCTCATTTAGAATATTAACTTGTGTTGCATACTCAGTTTAATTCATCTGCAATCTATCACTCTGCAATTTTTAATAACAATTTTGCCATTTATTGTTACCATCATGCATTTGGTTTGCTTTACAATTCAGCAACATTTTCTAGCCACTGTTATGTGCATAGAAGGAATATGTATGAGAGATGGGTATAAAGGGAGAGCTCATGACAGTAATACTTGTTTTAAGGAAAGAACCATCAATCCATGTAAATGTTTCACATTCTCATTTGTCCCTCTATTTCATTGTGTTTCCACATCAAGCTACAACAGTCAATTTAACACACGCAAGCAAGCACGCACGCACGCGCGCGCACACACACACACTTTTACCTCATATTCCCATTCATATTTGAGATTAAAAATACTTGCAGCACAACATTTTAAAAAGCATAAAAACAAAGTTTTATTATATTGTGTTCTTGTCTTAGGAAAAGCAGATTACATAAATTGGTTTAAAATGAAAATGAATTTAAAAAAACCTTCCGTGCATATAGCGTTACAAGCAGAGGCCGTGCCCAAGTGTTCTCATGAATGCAGATAAATTATTTGAGCTCTCCAAAGATGTTCACTATATAGCTCCCCCAAAAGGAATTACTGTTAAACCTTATTCTTATTTTTGTCACCTTATTTTGGCTGTATACGTCCTTGTTGGCAGGCCACACTCAGTTCTGGAGAACACAGTGAAACTGTCCCAGTAGGGGAATTTAGGACATCAACAATGTAGGGGAGACACATCTTGGGTTTTTTACAAGCTGTATTGTGTGGCAGACTTTTGTCTGTACCGTGGTGCTTTGATATAAATATAAGTACTAATAAATTTGCATCAGATTATCTATGGAAAAGGACATGACACAGGATCGTAGGCTGATGTGCATGATAGTTCCAGTTGTCCCCCCTCCTGAGTTTTATAATTTCCAAAATATTTATGGTCTTCTTTTTTCAATAACAATAATTATAATAACTGCATTAGTCCATCAACCATAGAAGTGGCAAGCCTTGCTAAAACACTGCTATTCTGTGGTGCATTCATTGTTCTGGAAACTCTGTGCTTATTAGAGATGGGCACGACTAGGGAAAATGACGTTTTCGAGTTGTCGTGTGTCGGAGGCGGCCTGTGTCGGCTTGTTTCCTTTTTTCGTGAAACTTCGCAAAAATTTGTCGTTTCGTTTTTTGTTTTTTCGTCTGTCGTTAAACTGGTTTGGGGGGTAGCGGGCTCCTGGAGGCACCTCTTTTTTGGGGGGTGGGTGCCTCCTATCCTCACCCGCTAGGGAAAGCAGGCTCCTGGAGACCCCTCATACATGGGGGTCTCCTCTCCTCACCTGCTGCAAAAGGGCATGCATGCATAGCCATATGGCTATGATTGCATACCCAGTTGCACGCAGAGACACAGCAGACTGGCAGAGGCACCCCTCTTTGGGGGGTGCCTTCCCTGCATCAGTCAGGCCTCGGGGGCATGGTTTGCATGATGTCACACATGCTGCCGGCCAAGCCAAGCCTGCAGGAGTCACCCAGAGCCACAAGTGGCGGACTGGCAGACTCTCTGCACCCGCTGTGTCTCACTAAGAAGGGAATTGTACTTGCTATAGTGCAATGCATTATGCAAGTACAGATCTGGCTTAAGCAACAGGGTTAGCGCAAGGGCTAGGGTTAGGCTAGTTACGGGTGAGGTTAGGGTGAGTAATTGGGGTGCACCTCTGGGGGCCTCTCTGACCCACTTAGAAGGACAGTGTACTGGCGTATGGGTTAGGCTTAGGGTTAGGCTTAGGGTTAGGGCTACGGTTAGTGGGCTTTTTATGCCCGGTTGGCACATCCCAGAAGTCTCTGTGGTCAGCCTGGCCAAGTGGCCATGCGATTGGTCGAATGGCTCCAAAAATTTGCATGGTCACTCCCATGGCCAGCCCATCATTGCGCAGGTGTAAATAAAATAAAATAAAATAAAATAAAATAAAATAAATGGAGAGAGGAAAGAGGAGACATTTTGTTGCAAGAAAAACCCACTGCTACTGTAAAAATTCTGGCAGTTTTAAAATAGCAATTTTCGCATGTTTCTGTGTGGTGCTTGTGTGTTTTTGGACCACGATTTCAAAAAAAAATTGTGGTCGCCGCCCCATTTTGGATCCCCCGCCCGCACCGCATGGCATGGCGACTCGAGTCCGGCTGCCCAGGACAGGAGAGGGGGGAGGCCGGGACCCCCCCCAGAAACCACCCCTCTGGTAGGTGCACTCTGCACTGCAGGCATATTTTCGCCTGCTTTTTGGCCCGGGAATGGGGGCAGGGGAGTTTAAAACTTTTTCTGTGCCGCTTCCGCTTGAATTGCGGCGGCCGGCGGCGAGTCCGGTGCTTTGCGAGCGACTACGACGAGGATTTCCCCCACCACCAGAGCAGCCCAGGACAGGAGAGGGGGGGTCAACCACCCCTCTGGTAGGTGCCCTGAGCCCTCACTCAGGCAGGCATATTTCCGTCTGCTTTTTGGCCGGGAATCGGGTTTTTTTTTTTAAACTTTTAAAAACTTTTTTTCTGTGCCGCTTGGCATCGCGGGATCGCCGCGATGCCAGGAACGACCACGACAAATCAGACCCAATTATTCTTTAGTCGGTTCGAGTTTGAGTTCTGGCGGAGTAATTCCCGTTACCGTTTCCGTTCCGTAACGGAAACGAGGAACGGAAACGGAAACGGGAATTCCGCCAAGTCGTGCCCATCTCTAGTGCTTATTACTGTTTTGCAAAGGGCATTGCCTATACCCTTTTTCTTTTTATAATCTACCCTTTTTAAAACAAAATGAACAGCAAGAATCTTTAACATTTCAGTGCTAGGCACGTTTGTCAGCTTTTGCTTGGAGTTGTGTGGGGGGGCAGGGGGGCTAGCAAGCACTCTCAAGACCAGTTACGGGATAATGAGCTATGATGGCTGGAAGGTTAATAAGAAAGAGAGAGAGAAAGAAAGCAGCTTCAGTTTAATCCATTTCTTATCATTAATTGGCTAGTATGTCTTGACCTCATGATTATATTGAACACACATTCACCATTATTCAGTCGGTGTTAGAGCACCTGTTGTGTCCTGTTTGTGCTGCCATGCTAATTAAAAGAAACCTGAGAACAAATTTGTTTCTGTTATACCCGCAAATGACCAAGAAGTTTTCTCTGGGCTCCTGTCTGGCTCTCGAAAGTTTCAGGTTGAGAAAAAATATATGCTCAAAAATAAAGATTAGGATGACCTTTATTGAATCAGATTAATATATAAAAGAGCAATTCTGAGTAGGGTGCAGTAATGAAGCAACTCATCTGCCACTTCCAAAGCCATACTAACTTGGGTTGGCCAAGGCAGCGGGAAAGCAGACACACTTTGTGCCTTGTCTGTGGCCGTATTTTAAGAATAACTCTTATTGTTTGCAATGGGAGGAAAAACATATATAGTAATACCTTGGTTTAAGAGTACAGTAGTCCCCCACCACATCCTGGTTCATATTTCGCAGTCCCAGTACATCACAGTTTTTTCCCACCTCATCCACCTCGCCAAGCCGAACTAACTGGCAGGGGCTCCTGCCCTCTCATGTCAAAGATAGGGCACTTGCACACACCTCCACCTCACCAACTCAAGGGCCTGCTGTCCACTCGTGCCTTCTCAAGTGCCCTTTCTTTGGCACAAGCAGACAGGGACCCGTGCCGAAGAGATGGTACTTGCAAGGACTTTGCCAAGCCAAAATCACTAGCAGGCTCATCCTGACTTTTTTCTGTCTTTCCATTGCTTTCCATTGCACAATGGAGGGGTGAGCTGAGGAGGGGTTTGCAGACAATCATCCTAGTTTTTCCTGTCCATTACCATTGCTTTCCATTGCATAATGGAGGGGTGAGCTGAGGAGGGGGTTGCAGACAATTGTCCTGGCTTTTTTCTGCCTTTCCTTTGCTTTCCATTGCAAAATGGAGGGTGAGCTGAGAAAAGGTTTGCAGACAATTGTCCTTTTTCCTGTCTTTCCATTGCTTTCCATTGCAAAATGGAGGTTGAGCTGAGGAGGGTTTTTGCAAACAATCATCCTGGATTTTTTTCTGTGTGTTTGGTGGGAATGACTGGGTGTTTTTTGGAGCTTGGTTTTATTGATCTTAGAACTGGTTGCTTTCCATTACATTTTTGGTGGGAAAAAAAAGCTGGTGTAGTCTTGCTGGATTCTTTTGTCTATGTTTGCATTGCACTGCTGGGGGCTGTAAGGGGGGGTGGTCCAGCACTGCAAGCCTTTAAAGTTCACTTTATAAAGAGGTCCGGGGGGAAAACCCAGCTTTTCTTACCTTTTTCAGAACTCTGAAACGGATTAATCAGCTTCCCATTCATTTCAATGGGAAACCGCGTTTCGGATAATGAATTGCCTTGGAGAACGAATTTATTTATTTATTTATTTATTTATTTATTGCATTTCTATTGAATTCAATTTGTTATCAGAGGTACCACTGTACTTAACTTGTTTTCAACATCCTTTCGTATTTTTCATACCATTTCTAGTCATGGGGCAGCTAGTCAAGTGTGTATATGGCTACAAATTGCATTTTAACATTGTCAGATTAAAAACACAGAGTAAAATCTAGTTGTTAGTCCCAAGCAGAGCAGATTCTGCAGCCAGGTACCTAAATCATGGTGTGGACGTGGACTTCCAGTCAACTTCTTTTGTGAGTTTTGACATTTTATTTGCACAGTTTGTAGTCTATGGGGCCCCAGAATGAATCTGAGTTTCCATTATTTCTTATGGGGAAATCTGCATTGATATACTTGTGCTTTGGTTTTCAAGCATACAGTAGACCCTCGTATAACGGAGGGTTTGTTTAACGAAAAATCTGTGCAACGTAAAAAAAATCCGCCCACTCCCCCCCCATGAGCTCCGCCATGACCACCCACGGCAGGTGCCCCTTCTCTTCCCCTCCCCCACAACCCGGGTGGCGGGTGCCTGTGTGAAGGGGGTGGTTTGCGGGAGAGAGGAGGTGTGTGTGTGTGTGTGTGTGTGTGTGTGTGTTTGACGGGAGGGGGGACGGGGAGAGAGAAGAGAAAGACCGGAGCCCGGCGATTCACGGCAGATAGTCGGAGGAGGAGGAGGACGAGGAGGAAGAGGAGGAGGGAGGAAAGAGCGGGCCAGCGGGAGGGCGAGCCACGCAAGCCGGAGAGCGAGCCGGAGCGCCCCCCCACCCCCATCCCCTGAAGAGGCGCAGCGCTTGGGGAGGCTGCCGGGCGCTCTGGATGGCCACGGCTTGAGATGCGCGGCGGGTGGGATTGAAGGAGGAGGAGGAGGAGGAGGAGGAAGAGTGGGCGGGGAGGGCAGGTGATGGAATTGAGCCTGGAGGGGTTGGCACCTCTTCACCAGGCCGGGGCTCACGGCCGGCAGCCCCCTCCTCCTCCTCCTCCTCCTCCGGCGCCCCTCCTCTTCTTCCTCCTCCTCCTCCTCCTCCTCCCCCTCCCCCCAAGAACTCACCGACTCCCTCACCTCTCCTCCGGGAACTGCCTCCCGCACGGAGAGCGGAGGAGTAGCCCGGCCTGGGCAGCCCCTCCTCCTCCTCCTCCTCCTCCTCCTCCTCCTCGTCGCCGCCACCGCCGCCGCCCTGCGAGGCGATCCTGTTCCGGTGGGGGCGGCCAAGGACTGGCAAGCAGCCGGCGCGACACGTCGCTTTCCGGCCCTTCCACTTCTTCCGCCGCCTGCCTGCCCCGAGCCCCTCGGAAGAAAGCCGGCCGCGGCTGCGCCCTCCTGCCGGCTGGCTGCCTCCAGGGCTCTGGCAGGAGGCGAGCGGGGGGATTCTGGGCATGCCAAGCAGCGCACCCCACTCCCTTCCCCCACCCCCGTGGCCACCTTCCCCCGACCACCTCTGGCCACCGGGGGAAAGAGGGAAAGAGGGAGGGGAGAGGAGGGGCGGCAGACACGGAGGGGGTGACTATGCATTGGAACGGATTGCATCCGTTTTCAATGCATTCCTATGGGAAATTAGAATTTGTACAACGGAAACTTTGTATAACGTAATTTGATTGGGAACCAATTAATTACGTTATACAAGGTACCACTGTATTTCTGGAATGCATTGCACTGGTTAACCAAGATATTACTGTACCCTGTCTTGAGAAGGGCATGAACTAAGCAAAGGAATAAATCCAGAGGCTTCACAGGAAAAGTAGGGAGGAGAGACTTAGATCCAGAAATTCTGCCTTGGCCCTGGACCTACAATGTGTAGGCATGAATCTGCCATAGCTTTCTGCATATTTATTTTATTGATTGATTAGATTTCTACACCATACCATCTACCATAAATTTTAAGCTGTTCTTTGTCCTCCTGGTTGTACCCATGAGCAGGCCTCTTACTTATGCCAAAACTGGAGTTAGAATAGTTAATTAATGAGATGAGGGAATGGGTTAAAAAAGGAGAGTCACCAGACTCAGTAGGGGGAAAGGTTGCTAGTCATCTTCCAGGTCTATAGAAGTGTGGATTCAATGGATTTTTACCTTTCACTCCCTACCTGAGTTATATGTCTCTAACCAAAAAAAATATAATCAATTGAAAAGTTAATTACATTGAAAAGAGCATATTGTTATTTTGCAGAGTGCTGCAATCAATGAAGATGAAAGTGAACATTTTTGAAAATATACTGTATAGCATTTAGTTGCTAAGGAAACAAGCCAGAAATACTGATGGATCAATGAAGGAAAAATGAATATTTGACTTGAACAAAAATGTCTTCATTATGACTATGTACTGATATGTTGACCATGGAAGATAACCTGAAGTTCAAACAGTTTGTGGATTATATCCCAACAATCTTTCCAAGTTAATTCCTTGATTCAAAACCCTGAAAAAATCAGCAAGGATGAGGGTTTGTGCCCCAGAATGTTATGTCAGGAATGGTGATCAAAATGCATTTAGGAATAGGAATAGGAATCTTTATGTCATTTAGAAGTTGAAATTATTGCTGGAATTGCCAATCTTGCACAGAAACACACCCAAGACTTGTCATAAGATAAATGAATCTTGCCTTATAGGTTTGTGAATTTGCAAAATCTGTAGTATGTAAAATTGGGTGCAAAGTTCCCACAGCCCTCAAAAATAATGACTGAGCACACAAATAGAATTCTGGGAAGCAAAAGTGGATTTTTAAAATTGCTCTTTGCTCATTTTAAAGGGCCAGTGTCATATTGCTGGTTTCCTGTGGGCAGACAGTTGCCCTACCCCTGGCCCTTGAGAGCTGCTCACCCCATGCTAGTCCAGTGCTATAGTCAATACAGACATTGGAGAAATTATCTATCTTTGTAACACTGGGTATCAGTGGGAATGAGGTTTTTAGGCCTAAAAGGGATTCTCTCCTTTCCCAGTAACTGATTAGTAATGTTCAGTCCTTGGGACTTTAGCTTGCCCATCACCTCTTCCTGTTTTTTACTTGCTTTTACTCTCTGTTCTTCTCTGAACCTCAGTCAGAGCACACGTGTAATTTTCTGCTCCTACCCCCTGAAACCATGCAGCCTTTAACATGACTGAGACTGCAATTTCTATGTTTAACCCTCTTTATTATTCTGATTGTAACTGAAGATCAACTGTAAGTAAATGTATTTTTCTTTTCTATTTTAGTTACTTGTAGAGTGATTCCCCCCCCCTTTTCAATACAAAGGGCTAGTGAAATCAAAGGGGCTGGGTAGAAGCTGGTTTTTTTGGCTCTTCTCTCCATATTTTCCATGATGTATAACTGTTATATAATATTTTATATTTTATATTTACAATATAAATTAACAATTCTACAATAACAGCATGCTGCATATCTTCCAACACCTGTGGGGGTAGAGTGTACTACTGTGTACTGTGTACTATGTATTATGTATCAGATTAACAGTGATAGTTTGAGATTTCCCTTGTTTTGTTCGGTAGCGTGTGATGATTTCAGTGCAGTTAGTTTAGTGCTCTCACTGCAGTCAAGAAACAAGAATGAACAAGCTTCTTTTCCAAATGAACATCTTGTGCACAAATATAGGGGGTGTTATGGTGCCAGAGTTTGACCTAAAAACAAAGCCCATATGGATTTGTTCATTTTCAAGTGCAGATTGTTGAGACTATGAGTCTTTCACTTAGTCACACATTTTTCTTCCCTAACCATATGGTTGCCAATCCTAGTGGGGGGGGGAGAGAAGTAAATACAAACATAGTCTAAAAAGTGACAAGAGAAGTGGAGATTAGTTTCATTTTCCACTCCATTTCACACAGGGCTCTATCTTCAGGAGGTCTAATCAAGCTGAACAAGGGTGGAGAAAGTGTTCACCTGTTTTAAAGCAAGAATGACAAGCTAAGATACAGCAAAATTGACTTTTTATATTAACACCAGGATCACTTTTCCCCCCTCTACAATTTAATCAAGTACCTATGAAACCAAGTGGGTCTAACAACACAGGTTGTATTACCGTTGTCAAATCCTCACTTTCATATCCTGTTGCCAACAGTCGTTTTTGGTCTTGTAAACAAAAGGTGAACTGCTAAATGCCATTTATGGAATGGGTAAATATCTTGACAGCTCTTCAAGGCAGTTTTTTTCCTATGCTATCAGGTCTTCTCCTCTAAGACCATATTAGAGATGGGCACGACTTAGCGGTATTCCCGTTTCCGTTTCCGTTACTCGGTTCCGTTACTCTACGGAAACGGTAACGGGAATTACTCTGCCAGACTTCGAGCTCGAACCGACGAACGAACAATTTTGGTCTGATTTGTCGTGCTCGTTCCTTGCATCGCGCGATCGCGCGATGCCACGCGGCACAGAAAAAAAGTTTTTAAAAGTTAAAAAAACCTGGTTCCCGGCCAAAAAGCAGGCGGAAAAATGCCTGCCGTGCCTCAGGGCACCTACCAGAGGGGTTGTTTCTGGAGGTCCCCGGCCTCCCCCCCCATCCCCCGTCCTGGGCTGCTCTGGTGGGACTCGCCGCAGGCTCGCAGCCAGCAAAAAGCCCAGTCTCGCCGCCAGCCGCTGCAATTAAAGCGCAAGCAAGCGGCACGGACGGCACAGGAAAAAACTTTTAAACTCTCCCCCCATCCATTCCCGGGCCAAAAAAGCAGGCGGAAAAATGCCTGCTTGACTAAGGGTGCAGGGCACCTACCGGAGGGGTGGTTTCTGGAGGGGGGGTCCCGCCTCCCCCCCCGTCCTGGGCAGCCGGACTCGCCATGCCATGCGGTGCGGGCGGGGGATCCAAAATGGGGCGGTGAACGCAATATTGTTTTTGAAATTGTGGTCCAAAAACACACAAGCACAACAGAAACACGCGAAAATTTATAACTGCCAGATTTTTCACAGTAGCAGTGGGTTTTTTCTTGCAACAAAATGTCTCTCCTCTCCTCCTCTGTCCTCCATTGATTTTATTTTATTTTATTTTATTTACACCTGCGCAATGATGGGCTGGCCGAGTGGCCAGCCATGTGGGAGTGGACGACCATGCAAATTTTTGGAGCCATCCCACCAATCGCATGGCCACTTGGCCATGGAGACTTCTGGGATGTGCCAAAAAGCCCCCTAAAACCTGCCCTAGCCCCCTAACCCTAACCCTAATCCTTGACTCCTTACCCATACGTCACAGACTGTCTTCTTAGTGGGTCAGAGAGGCACCCAGAGGTGCAACCCACTAGCCCACCGTAACCTTACCCGTCACTAGCCTAACCCTAGCCCTTGCACTAACCCACCTTAACCCTAAGCCAGATCTACTTGCATTGCACTTCACGCAAGTACGATTCCCTTCTTTGTGAGACATGGTGGTGCGAGAGCCTTAGGCATCACCCTATGGCTCTGGGTTCACTCACTGGTCTCACTGTCTGCAACTGGTATGCATATCCATATGGCTATGCATGCCATTTTGCAGCAGCAGGTGAGGAGGGGAGACCCCCATGTTGAGGGGTCTCTTGGAGCCTGCTTCCCCTTCCTAGTGGGTGAGGATAGGAGGCACCCACGGGTGCCTCCAGGAGCCCGCTTTCCCTTTATAACGGGCCAGAGGAGGCACCCACCCCACAGAGGTGCCTCCAGGAGCCCGCTACCCCCCCCAAAAAAACCAGTACTAATGAAAACGAAAAAACAAAAAAACGAACCGACTAATTTTTGCGAATTTTCGCGAAAAACGGAAACGACCCGAAACGGAACCGGCCCGACTAACGACAACTCGAAAAAAAATTTTTTCAAGTCGTGCCCATCTCTAGACCATATGCATCATATTCAGAAGACATGCTGTCTTCAGGCATTAAGAACTGACGGCACCAATTCGGAATCTGCTCTATGTGACTTGCAAGACCCTTTGTATGGAATACTGAGTGACTTCTGATAAATGGTCTTCCTTGCATCTCAATGGACTTGTTGTAACTTATTAGTAAGATATCATAAGATACTGCACTAATTCAATATTACTTTTATTGTTATCTTTTTTGAAGGACTTGATAAACATGGGAAGGAAATTCATTCATTTATACTATTAATGCAGACTTATCTTATTCACATTACTCAAACCAGTATGTAAATTGATACTTCTCCAAAATTTGCAGTGCAGCTCAACCATTTAAAAAATGCATGCATAGATCTGAGCTGCATGGTTTTGATTATCAACTTTTTTTTAAAAAAATATTTTCTATAAATGCACAAAGAAATATTAAATAAATACGGTGCTGCTATTTATTTCCAGGAAGTGGCTTGAGAAACGTAAGCTTACTATGATGGCACACCAGCTAGCCCTGGGGAAGTTTGTGTTTATGAACCAACTGTTATGCTTTGTAGTTATGTTTTGGGGTGCATAAGAGTTATACATGGAATTTGATCTACACAGGCATCCAGTTCCTCTAACCTAAGCATGGTTGAAGGGACAAATGTATATTAGAAATTGGCTTTAAGGCACACTTGTTAAGATACTATATGCTACTCTTCAGTTTGTGCACAATCAGTATTTTCATGAATCTAGCAGATAATAAATAACTATTGGTAGGATGTTTTGTTCTTCATTTACAGTTGTCTTAATTTGAAATTGTTCTCAGGCTTTTATTGTGAATTAAGAATCATGATCTCTGAACAGCTGAAGAAACATTATTCTGATTAATTTTAACTGTTTCTTTGTTCCGGTACCATCATGTTTGGAGACCTATTGTTATATTCATGAGGACTAAAAACAAAGATACAACAAAATAACCACTATATGCATTATTAACAAAATATTTGTGTTACCTGAAGCCTTTCATAAAATATGAAAGTTAGTCTTTAAGGTGCCACATGTTTTGTGTCTTTTGTTTTGTTTTGTTTTGTTTTTATTTGATTTTTGCCTGAAATTCTTGAAAAGACTAACACGGCTACCCTCTCCAAAACTTCCCTTTCTGTGTGTCTAGATCACAGCAAAATAAAAATGACTGATTCTTTTTCTAGGTTTTCCCATTAGTTATTTATTTATATTTGCTCTGGGGCTACAAAAGATGGGGGGAGGCGTGAGAGTGATTTTGCACATCATTGTTTCAGGACAGTAGCTATATAAATGACACAAGAGTTGCAATCTATCTTCCCTTAGGCACTAATTAAAAAGCAATAAAAGCCTAGAAGTATTTGTTTCCATTTTGTTATGTCAGTATTTAATGTGCTATATAGTTCTTGTTTTCCTTTGTTTCCTTTTGAATATTGTCACACATTTAAGACCAAAGTTCAATTATTCCCACCCGGCCACAATTACCAGTGATCAGTTTACACAATATAACAGCTAACGACACCCATCAACTACAGAGAAGGATTGCTGCCACCCCTGATTGTAGTAAAACTTCTTAATCCCTCCATCAACATACAATGACTAACACCTATTCTCCTGCATAGGACAAGTTTCCTCTTTCCCACAACATTAAAACCACACAGTCTCACTCACTCTATATCTCAGAGAGAACTCCCAGTTCCCTGAGCTCCTTGCCCTCTGAAGATGCCGGCCAAAGAGTCTAGTGAAACATCAGGAAGAAAAACTTCCAGAACATGACCAAACAGCCCAAAAAACTTACAACAGCTATTTCTGTGACTTTCCCTCCTGAGTTACAAAGGCTTGGATCTGAAGGTACATGAACAGAAGGAAATGTTCTTATTCCCTTCCTTTTATTAGTCATCTACACCTCCCCTAAAAGTCCCTCTGGGGGAATGGGGCACAAATACTTTTCTGAGCAATATACAATGGACCCATATCTACCTGTTTGGCTTTTGGGTTTGTTCTATTGTTTGGACCGGAGCCCCTGCCTGAGCAGCCCACACCCACACCTCCTCCTACATTGCCCAGGCAATTCCCGCTCTCACAGTTACTTCTCTGGGGGACGTTTCAAGAGTGCAGATTCCTCTAAAGTAGAACAAGTGGATTGAAGATTCTAAATGCCTAGATACATTCTAAGCATGTATGCAGTATTGCTAGGTAGAGATGGGCACGACTCAGTGAAATTTTCGTTTTTGTTTTTTCATTTCGTAATGAAAACGAAAACGAAAATGAAAATTTTTCAAAAACCAAAACGGAAACGAAACGACCAATTTTGCCATGTTTTTCATTTTCGTTGTGGCAAATCCATTGAACTGAAAAGAATGCTAACGAAACAGCAATTTTTCATTTTCGTTTTGTTTTTTTTCATTTCGTTACGAACCGAAAACGAAATGAAAAATTTTTCAAAAACAAAACAAAAAACAAAAATGAACCGAAACGGATCCCCAAACGAAAAACGAAACAGATTTTTTTTGAGTCATGCCCATCTCTATTGCTAAGTACATATTTTGGAAGTATAGCTGCATAGCTGAGTAATGCTGCAAGTTCAATTTTTAGAGTGAAACATTCTTTAGGTCAGAATGACCTCAGGTTGTTAGCAGTTTTTTTTCTGGCTTGCTGGGAAGCCAAGTGCTGCACTCTGTTATTTGCATGTTTGACTGAGATTAAAATTTATCACACTGACTAGTTTACAGACTATAATGGTTGTTATGGTAGCTTTTTGTTAACTGAAAAAGAGGTTTAACAGAAACATTATCCCTGCAATCTCTAGAGGCCATTTTTAAAGTTACAAGGTATACAGGTGGTCCGGGGAATGCTACAGTTCTCCTCATGTTCCCTATTGAGCAAAAGCTGTTCTTTTTGTTTTCCAAAAAGTTCAAAACAATGGGTGTGGAGTGGCAGTGACTGGGGTGCTGGGGATGGTGAAGGGGGTTGTAAGAAATAGCCCTCAAGCTGCATGTGGCCCACCCATGCATTAAAATAATTCAACTGAGATGTTACATTTAGACTGTGAGAAAACAATGAATCCTAAAACCTGATAGTAAGAGGTATAATAGATGCATGGCTCACAAGAATCTTCTGTTGGTGGGCAGTGGTTAGTCCTCCCCACCTGCCCCTTAAATGCCAAAATAGTTTTGTAAGGTTGCTTGAAAAGAGCTAAGCTGAGCCTTTTCAGCTTCACTGAAAGCATATTTGGTGCTTGGTTTTAAACGCCTGGAAATTCTGGCTGATAACAGAAATGTTGACAGATAACGATGAGTATAGCATCAGATAATCGCCATCGTGTAATATTCACAGCGATAAAGTGGTGATGCTTATTTTATTTGCCATCTTGCCAGATCTGTGAGTGCTGAAATCCTTTCATAGCTGTTCTGTCATTCTGTATGCTTTGCAAATGCTTCCTTGACCCCCTTAAAGAACACCCTCTCTCTCTCCCTCCCTCCCTCCCTCCCCCCATCTCTCTCTCTCTCTCTCTCTCTCTCTCTGTATTTCCACTTGAATGCACTGTGACAGATGTCATTCATGAATGTCCAAGAATTTCTAAAGATACAACCAAGTTGCTCAAAAATTGGCTGTGTTCCTTATAAAGTTTTTTTACTGACCATGCTGAACAACATCTTTCTAAAATGTGAGATTTGGGGGGAATGGGAAGTAGAAAGAATATGTTTACCTCTTTCCTCCTTTTATGTATCATTGTTCTGCTTCAAAAAAGAACTTGACATGCCTGTGAGACAGAAGATTTAGCAGCATCTATAAAGTATGTTTATGACATTTGTTTCAAGGTGTTGGCTGCCCTATGCCCAGTACCTGAAATGTCTGCACAGTGGGACTGACTGATGGGAAGGAAGAGTCATTGCTTATGTTCATAATGCCTTGTCCCATAGAACTGATGTGGAGAGGACCAGGAAGAAGGGAGAACAGTGATACTTCAGTGCAGGCTGGAAAGCGGAACATGGTTTTTTGGCAGTTAGATTGTGTTAATGCATCTCTTAATCTGTTGCTGCAGCTTCCCCTGTTGAATAAACTGTAGATTGAGATCCACCTTCATGTTCATCCAGTTACAATATTGTGCCTCACGGTATTGAAGTCTACAACAAATAGTACTATCTTCTTTGGTCACTTCTTTGAGAGCATTTTGAAATGACATCGTATATTTTGTGGGCCACCAGCACAAATTCATTTTACAACAGCTGAAGAAAATTGCCTTCCGAATGGAAAGCTCGACATATCACACAGGCCACCAAATTGCTGGGTTGTTTTTTAGTGAATTTAATGCCCTTTTAATGGGAATCATTCTTCAAAGGTATCTCTAGGATATGAGCAGATAGCTGGTGCTTCACTATGATAGACATTGCTGCTCAGCTGCACTGTGGTGGGTCCTACAGACTTATTGACAGGCATTGCATGGATTCACTGAGACTAGTAAGATCAGCACCATACAAGAGCACAACTCCTGTCCTGACTGATCAGCACTGTTTTGCATCCTAAACTTGTCATTTGGGCAAACCAAAGCCCCTTGATTTAGATTTCTATGAGTAGACCCAGAAAATCTTTAAAGGTGGGTTGATTGATAAACAAGATGCAAACAACCCATGCAAGGCTTGAAATGGGTAAAATGACTGTAAAAGAAAATAGAAGGCCTCCCAGTTTCCTTTGCTTCCCTGCTGTATTGTTTTATTGTTGTATTGCTATATTGCTTTGCTTGCTGCTTTATTTTGTACAAAACTTTCGTCTTTCTAGCATTTACTTGCAGCTACATGATCTGCTTTTAGGACTGTGTTTGTATAAAAATATCATCCTCAAAAATGTAAGATACAGATTAAGAATTTAGTAGAATCTTGGTTTATTTCAAAGAAGCAGGGATTCACTTGCTTCTTTGAAATAAAGTATGGACATCACCTTTTGTTCAGGAAAAAGCAAAGAAAAAATAAAATCTCTTTTAAAAAGGAAGTGTAAGGCATTTCTGGTTTTCCAAGTAGGTCTGATAGGATTCCAAAGGATGTAAGGAAGCCCATGGATTCATCATAGTTTGAAAATATTACATTCTGTTACTTTGGCCAAGCTGGCTCAAGAACTATGGGAGCTGTAGTTTTCAAAATTTAGTCTTTCCTCCCTAACTGGCTGAGACTTTCTCTTCAGTCTACAGATAGTAAATCCAGGTTTCTCTTTACATAATGTGTGCAAGAGAACTGCTCTGAGCCTAAGAGTAATTCTACAGGAGAAATTTTTCATAAGTGCACAATCTCCTTAAAAGACTTGTTTTTGTTTCCAAAGCACCAGCCAAACTTCATGGCTGCTCACTGGGGAGTCACCGGTACCTTCATTTCAAGCTGTCCCTCTAGAGCTACACAATATTTTAAGGAAGCATCTTAGGAAAGCAGCTATCTCCTGTAATATCCTTGGGACTATTGACTACCTCGAAGAGACATCAAAAATTGCAGAATGCCTCAGTGCCTGCCTCTTGGCGCTATGAGACCACATGTTCCCCCTGGGGCTGCAATTATGAATGCTGGCTGGCAAACTGCTCTATAGAGTTTCCCTGGAATGGTTGGGGTCCCAGGGGAGTCCTTCACAGCGCATTGCTCAATTTGCTTTGACAGTTGTGCTTCAGCTTATACAGCTTTTCTAAAGTATCACAGTCCTCATCTGCAGTGTCTCGCTCTTCTTTCAACAGAGAATGTGTTGTCTCCTGTTGTGTGAGCAAAGGCCCCGGTCTCACGACGATTTTGCTGCTCTTTTGGCTGTGAAAGACTGTGCAGCAAAAGATTGTGCCTTCACTCCAAAGAGCAGCATTTTGGTACCTCGGCCGACCATGCCCCCACTTTAAATGCAGCATTTTGTACCACCACTAGGGGTTGTGTTAAAATACTTCAGTTATTGGTGCACACTTTTTAACGCCTCAAACGAGGTGCAACCCCAGAAAATTCACACCCAGTTAGATTTGTACCCCCTTTTCTGCCACTTCCTGTAGTTCTGCCGTGGTAATCGTTTATGCTACTGAATTGGTGGCATGCTGACATTGTTCGTTCATATAAATTTGCCCATAGAAAACACATAACACATGGGGGGGAACAGACACTTCCGCATGAGGACAAAGAGTAGTGCTAGAAAGCCGGCATGCTGGTAATCAACCGGCAAATATTTTTTTTAAATATATGTAAGTGTGACGGAGAAAATCAACTCGAAAAGCAGGGAAAAGATGTGCAGTAAGCAAGTCAGGATGGATGCAGAGAAGTAAAATACTCCCCTGTCGTCGGTGTGTTAACTGCGCATCAAACGTCACATGACAGCCCTAAAAAATAGTACGCATCATATTAAGATGTGCAGATAATGGTAGTGAGACTGGGGCCAAAGATTGCATAACAACTTCCAAACATTTTCATGTATGGTCCAAACTTCACCCAACATTTATATTATTGTGAAATAAGAAAGTCTTTGTTATTTGGACTTCTCCAGGTGAATTAGGAGGTATGCTAGACCTTTGTGCTCTGTGTGTGAAGGTCTGAAGAGAGCTTGTCCAGAGCCTCACCTTATGGTAGTTACAGAGAACCAAAATTCTAACATGCTTTCAAGTGTACAATGGTCACATCCCATTTCCTTTTTTTAATCCCATACAGGAGGGATATAGAGTCTTTAAAAATCTCCTTTAGTGGTCCTGTTTGTTCCAGGTGTTGGTCCCATAATGACACAAAGCAAATCTTATAAGGAAAAGCTGTTGGAGGTGATGAGGTGCAATAGAGTTTCCCTGGGGGGAAACTGACACTGGGGGTACATGTCTTTTCTTGGGGAAGTGAAAATCAAGACAGAAGGATCACCTCAGGTTCCTCAGATAGTTTTTTCCTATGTTGACCTCCTCTCAACCTAAACTGATTTTCTTGTAACTGATTTTCTAGTAAGGCTTCACCTGGAGTATTGTGTACAATTCTGGTCACCGCATCTCAAAAAAGACATAGTGGAACTGGAAAAGGTGCAAAAGAGAGCAACTAAAATGATTACTGGGCTGCGGCACCTCCCTTATGAGGAAAGGCTAAAACATTTCGGGCTCTTTAGTCTGGAAAAAAGGTGCCTGAGGGGGGATATGATTGAGACGTACAAAATAATGCAGGGCATGACTAAAGTGGATAGAGGAAAGCTCTTCTCCCTCTCACAAAATACCAGAACTAGGGGACATACACTCAAATTGTGGGCTGGGAGAGTAAGAACAGACAAAAGAAAATATTTTTTCACCCAGCGCGTTGTTAGTCTGTGGAACTCCCTGCCACAGGATGTGGTGATGGCATCTGGCCTGGATTCTTTCAAACGGGGATTGGACAGATTCCTGGAGGAACAGTCCATCATAGGTGACAAACCATGATGGAGATGTGTAATCTCCAGGCTTAAAACCAGGGTACTTCAAGGGCCAGATGCAGGGGAGTGGTATCGGGAGACAGATATCTATTCTCATGCACTCCCAGACACATTTGGTTGGGCCACTGTGAGATACAGGAAGCTGGACTAGATGGGCCTTTGGCCTGATCCAGCATGGCTCTTCTTATGTTCTTATGCTGATCTTGCATTAGTTTGCAAAAGATTAGAGAGCAGACTTGGTTTCCTGCATTTTCACTTTAGCTAGCTTGACTTGGGACTCCTGGAATCTCAGGCACCTAAACTGTTCACTTTTCCACACAAAAAGTATGGGTCCCTCCCCACCAAAAATTATAGTTGGCTTTTCCTAAAAATTGCACAAAAAATCAACAATACCATTGTGCATCTGTCTCTGACTTGTGCTCCATGACTGCTAATAAAATTCTGGCTGATTTATATGCATAATAAACATGAGCTCTTTTGCCTTTCTAGAATAACAAGTCTGGATTTGAGTTGTTTCCAAAGGAGAAGATGAATGCACAACTAACTTAGCTGCTGCTTGCTGCACAGTACTTTGCTTTATTTCCTAACACATTGTGAGGCCAGATCCCATTACCTAAAATATTATTAAGTAGCAGAAGTTAAACAAAAACAACTAAATGTAGGTCACAATTTAGACCTATTGGCTAGTTAGCCAGGAATTAATTGCAGTGGTGTAAACTGTAGCAGTGAATTGCTGCTAATTAATAATTGAAATCCACTGGTAAGTCACCATAGAGTATACCCATGGACTCACGAAATCCCCACAGATTCAGTGGGCCTGCCCTGTTGCCTTTTATCTCCCTTGGCGTGCACCAACTTATATGACTGGCACCTGAAAAAGGATATAAGCAGTAGTTTCTTAAGTGCAGCCAATTTATTAGAGTGTAGTCCATTTCTCTTAGGTGACTATATTTAACTACTAGGATTCTGGTCAACCCTTCTTGAGACATTCATGACTTTTTAGGAGGTTACTCACTTTTGAGTAAATCACCTATTAGATATGGGTCACAGAGACCATAATAGAATAACAGGTTGCTTATCCATAACTGTGTTACTTATTGAATTTATATGTTGCACACTGGTCTCTGATAATTAATGGATTCTGACAACATAAAGGCAGCTTGTACAGTAAGGGGCAGGATTTTCTATCAAAACCTTCAGCTCAGAAGATTTTCTAAAGTGGTTTTCTACAAGCACGTCTCCCATAGATGTGACTGTACAGATAGATGATCACGTGAAGTTCCAAATAGGTAACCTGCTATTCTCTGGTCTTTCAGAGGCTGTGGCTTGATCTATTGGCTTTCAGAATGAAACCATCATCTAGAACAGTGGTTCTCAACGTTTGGGTCCCCAGATGTTCCTGGACTGCAACTCCCAGAAGCCTTCACCATTAGCTGTGCTGGCCAGGATTTCTGGGAGTTGCAGTCCAGGAACATCTGGGGACCCAAACGTTGAGAACCACTGATCTAGAAGGAAAGCAGAGGCAAGATAGTCATCTTCTGTAAATGATCTAGTTCTGGATGATTCTCTTATTGACTATAATTAGGATTATGTTTATGGGGAACTTAAACCCAGTTTCTGTGTATTGGCCATTCCTCCTTCTAGGGAAGTGTACTGTTTGCATATAATACCTGGGGAAGAAAAGACAAACATAGTATGTACTGGACCCTCTTCTTCTTTACCATGATAATGCTGACCAACACCATTGTTTCAAAACAAAGTTGCTTTTCAGAATCTTTTTGGATGATTATTGTTTCCCTAAACCCTCTGCCATATAAAAAGGAGATTTATAGAGATCGTGTGAATTATCCATCTATGTATGTGTCACTCAAACTCATTTTGCATATGCTGATTGACACTAGCTTGCAGGCGTCCATATTCCCTTTTAGTTTTTTTCTAATTTATTTAAAACAGATGCTTTCTTGTTTTATGTGTATTTAACTTTGACAATGTGTTGAGCAGTTGGCAAAATGAATAGTTAGAAATTATTCTTTTTGCTGGTTAAGATTGGTAAGACCTGTTGTTCACCCTTCTCTTACGCAGGAGCTATGTAGAAATGCATAATAGCATCCTGTCTCCTTGATAGAGTATTCTGTGCCTACAGCTCCAATGGATTGGATTTGCTTTTAAAAGGATCATAGCAGGTTATGGAGCAGCCTGGGGTAGCTGTATGTGCCGTGATCCTTTTCTAGGTCATTGTTCTCTTTAAAACAACTTAAAAACTTTTCTGAGTCTGTTTGCTCAAAAGCCCAGTATTGGTATGTTATCATTCCTCTACTTGAAGACTTTTCTTCCTTGCCTCCTTTTGTTCCTCTTTTTACCCTGAAGCTATTTCATTAATGTAGCCTGCATTTTTTCTAGTGGTGATGGATTTTAAGTGTTATTTTGGCTACAGAAGAACAGCAGGATATGAAGTCTAACAGTATAGTCATTAGCAAGAGGCTGTGGGGCCTGTTGATAGTCAAAGCACTGATTTTGATTAATAAGGATTAAAGAGGAACAATATTTATCATGGTTCCAGGGTGTCACCATCTTTATCATCATCTGATTAACAGTTTTGAGATATCACTTATCAAAGTCTATCCACAGTTAACTCAGTGGTTCACCCACACATTTAAATCTATTCCAAAGGGCCGTCCAATCCTATGGAACAAAAAAATTGGGTGGGGGGCTGTTGGTGTGAATGTGTTTTGCCATTGGTTTTCATTCTCCCAGAACTGGATAGAGCCAAGCATTACCCTGATGATGCTCAGTATGGAGAGAAAAGAAACTCCAACTGCAGACCCAAGACTCAGGAGACTTTAATTAGAACTGTCAAGCAGAGAGACTTGTCTTCATTGTGTAGTCCCATGGATAGGAAGGTTATTTAAGCTCCTATATGAGGTTTAGAAACATATCACCTAAACAGTGGAAATTTCCTTGAAGGTACATGCACAAACATCAACAAAAATTCATCAATTCATATTCATGATAAATGGAGGCCCCCGACAAATATGAATTGATGAATTTGTAGCCATTTTTAATTTGTTAATTTGTTGGGCCATAAATGGCCCCAAAGGCACCTAGAGACTCCAGACTTGCAAAGGACCTTCATCTGATTCTCCTCTACAATCTCTTGAAGTTTGGTGAAGATTGGATCTTCCCAATCCAGTTACTATAGGGCACTTTCATGGGGGGGGGGGCTCTTTTTACTTCTTAGCTGAGAAGTATGAATCTTAATTCTCACCAAACTTCAGGGCATGTAGAAGTTTGGTGAGAATTAAAATTCGCTTGAAATTTGGTGTTTCTAGGTGCCTTGGGTACCATTTGTAGCATTTCAAATTGGAGACAAATCTGTCAGTCAATTTATCACTGGAAATTTGTCAATTCATTGATTTCCCAGCACCAGTGAATCACGATTTGTGAAGTACCACAATTTGTAAAATCTGTCCCCATTCCTAGATATGATCCTCTAAATTTAGACTTTGAATTTTAGCCTTCCAAATGGAGGTGATGTCCTCTCCTCAATATTTTTGCAAGATACCATTTTATCATGTCAGAAGATGTTGGCTGTTTTGAGAACACAGTATTTTCCCACGAACTGTCTTTCATATTGTCTTGTTCTAACTACTGCATCTCCTAGAGACTTTGATAATTGATAACAGAAGATGTACACCAGTAGAACAGTTTGCTTCTGGTTTGAGGTGCTGCAATGTATGATAGTTTAGAATGGCTGGAGCAGGCACCTGCAGCAAAATATTAGAGTACATACTATTTACATACTATTCCTGTTCATTGTGCTAGTTAGCTATACCTTCCTCTGTGATACTTTATTCTGTTTCCCCCTCACTTCCCAGATTAACTAATTGACCAAGATTCCATGGACCAACAAGACCCAGAGTCTGCTCTTTTTCAGTTTTCTTGCACTCTTTTTTTGTCTGCAAATCATGATATTCTCCTGGGGCTGAAGATTCCTTTCCTTTGTGTGCATATTATTTGGCATTTTAAACATTTGCAGTAATCTCTGGACTTGGCTTTTTGCCAGATGGGTAGTAGAGAAATCAACCAATCAAACAAACAAACAAACAAACAAACAAACAAACAAACATGAAACTTAGTCTTTAAGGTGCCACATGTTTTGTCTTTTATTTTATTTTCTTTTTCTTTGATGTTTGTCTGCAATAAATGAATAACTAAATAAATAAATTTCATATGTCGAAGAAATGGGCATGTTAACCTTAATCGTTTATTTGATTGGTCAACAACTCATGTGTGTTTTGTTTTGGGGTACTAGATCAAAACATTAGGAAGGACAATTTAGCCCAAAGGGGTATGGATTTATGAGTTTGTTAGGGTCATCTGGACTTCATCACCTTCTAGTCTTCTTATCTAGAGGTGTGAATTCTTCTGAACAGAGTCTGAAGCGCTAACCACACAAAGTACATCCAAACAGTGTTATGATGGCTCTCATATAAAGATTTAGTGGTAAAATTTATGTTTATATTTGTCAGTGTCTGAACTAAATGTTTATGCCATAGTCTGATGTTCACAAAGCCCAAAACAAAACCAGCATAACTGGAACATATTTTGACATGATTTGGAAATGCCTTGTCTATTTACAGTATTATTTACTGCAAAAATGTAATTTACTCTCTTTTGTTTTTCATATTACAGTATGAAGCCATGAATAATGCTTCTGCGTAGCTACTCAGTGTTTTCTTTTAGGTTATTGGTTGGCCAACATTGAAGTTGTATACATCTTCTTAACCTAGGAGTAGACATCACTGAACACAGTAAGGCATCAGGCTTAGTAGGCAAACATTTCTATGCAGGGTTTAAAAGGTCATTGCATTGACAAATAAAGCAAACTTTAAAATCCCCAGTATGTTAAGCCATTGAGTCAAATTAAACATGAATGAAGAGTCAGTGTTGTGTAGTGGACAGAACATCAGATTTCCACTCAGAAAACCCAGCTTCATATACCTGCTTGGCCACAAGAGATGGTCGCCAACCATCCAAATGGTGGTTTGTGCCATTTCATATTTGAGCCAAACATTGGGCTGGGAAGTGTCAAACAAAATATGAACCAGAATGAACTTCCAGTTTGGAGGTTCATGCCTATTTCTGTAATGGCCACAGAAGCTCACTGGGGTTGGCAATATTAAACAGTTCATATACCTCAAAATTCTTATTAGGTGATCACAACTACATAACGATTGAAATGTGATAGAATCTCCCAACATAAGGAGCCATAAAGCAAGTGACTGGATTGAGGTTGCAGTGCTAGTGCAGGAAGCACTGCTTTTTAATTCCTTTCTCCCCAAAATTTCCTGCAATAGATTCAACTTCTTTTTAGCTCTGGGTGCAAGATACATGTGTCCTTCTGCATTATAAAACTTATTTGAAAGAAGAGACTTGTTGAGGAATGGCATGGGTGAGAAAAGCTAGCCATTGGTATGGCCCCATGCACAGCTGCTTTTCACCAAAGAAAATCATAGAATCATGATGTTCCATTGTTTTATTGCTCTAACAGGAGTCCCCCCCCCCCCAATATTCAACCAAAATCTGGTTTCCTGTAACCTGAGCTCATTGTTGCATATCCTGCATTCTGGGTTGATCAAAAGCAGATCCTACCCATCATCTGCATGACAGCCTTTCAAGTACTCTATATCTCCCCTCAGTCTCTTTTTCTCAAGGCTAAACATACCAGTTCTTTCAGTCTTTCCTTGTACGTCTTGATTTCCAGTCCACTAATCATCCTTGTGGCTGCCTAGATGCCCTAAGCACATTCGATCTCGCCTGATTTCAGAAGCTAAGCAGGGTCGGCCCTGGTTAGTACTTGGATGGGAGACCACCAGGGAATACCAGGTGCTGTAGGCGCCTGGAGTAGGAACTGGCAAGCCACTCCAGTATTCCTGCCAAGAAAACTCCATGGACATGGGGTCACGAAGGGTCGGTCACAACTGTAACAACGCAGCGCGCGCGCGCGCACACACACACACACACACACACACACACACACACACACACACACACACACACACACACTCATCCTTGTTGATCTCCTCTGAACTTGTTCCAGTTTGTCATCATCCTTCTTGTTCTGTGGTGTCCAGAACGGGACCCAGTCTTCCAGATGAGGCCTAATCTGTGCCAAATAAAGGGGGATGAGCACCTCACAGGATCTGGATATTTTTCTGCTATCAGTGCAGCTTTAAATAGTATTTGCCTTTTTTGTAGCCACATTTCACTGTTGGCTCATATTCAGCTTGTGATCTAGGACAATTCCAAGATCTTTCTCGCTCACAGTGTTGCTGAGCCAGGTATCCCCAATCTTGTAACTGTGTTTGGTTTATTTTTCCTAGGTGCAGTACTTTGCATTTATCCCTGTTGAATTTCATTCTGTTACTTTCAGCCTAGTGCTCAAGACTATCTAGATCTTTTTGAATTTTGTTTTTGTCTTCCAGGGTATTAACTATTCCACCCAATTTTTGTGACATCTACAAATTTGATTAGCGTTCCCTGCCCCCCTGATCCAGGTCATTAATAAAAATGTCAAAGAGCACTGTGTACAGAATTGAGGCCTGGGAAACCCCATTCATTGTTGTTGTTGTTGTTGTTGTTGTTGTTAAGTATTTTTACCCCGCCTTTGTTACTTCCTCCCATTTTGAGAAAGAGCCATTAATCTGAGTACAATTCTGTATCCAACTGTGTATCCACCTGAAAGTATCTAGCCCACAACTAGTTAGTTTGCTAATCAGAATATCATGGGGCACTTTGTCAAAAGCTTTGCTGAAGTCAATATATACTATGTCCCTTTGTCTATCAGGGACATTACACAATAAAAAAATTAGATCAGATTATTCTGGCAATATTTGTTCTTGATAAATCGGTGTTGGCTTCTAGTTATTACTGTATTGTGTTGCATAATGAGTGCTTCATAACCTGCTCCAAAAATTTCCTTGGGATTGATGTCAGTCTGACTGGCCTGTAGTTCCCAACTTCCTCCTTTTTGCTCTTTTTTGAATATAGGAACATCAGCCCTCCAATCATCTGGTACCTCATCCTTTTCCAGATTTCAACAAAATAGCAGACAATGGTTCTAAGTGTTCTTCATCCAGTTCTATCAATACTCTTGGATGTAGTTCAGCCAGCCCTGGAGATCTGAATTGTTCACAGTAATTAGGTATTCCTTTACTGTTATTTATCAGTCTCCAGCTTCAATCCTGTCCCCTCCACTTGCACTTCACATTTGTCTGAAGAGTCATTCTCTCTTCTTTGGGAAAAACCTGAACTGAAATAGGAAATTGTCAACTTCTGATCTTCACATCATGTATACATTTTTGGATTCAAATAAAGATAATGGCAACTTTTTTGAAATAGAAGTGTTAGATCCATTTTTTACATATTCTGATTTTCAGAATGTAACCAATTTGCTAATACAAGCTAAGTTGTTATGTGGCACTGAAAGAAGTAAAACAATATAGGAATGTGGCAAGGATTTTCTCCAGTATTATGAACAATTTATACGCAAGTGCCTTATGTAAATTTGCTGCAGTACATTTCATACTATCATAAATGCAAATCTCATTACCTTCAGTGGGACTTCACTATGTATAACTGAGATCTGAATGAAAGCAGTTAGACAGAGAGATCATTGGAGGACACTTGAGACTGAATAGAGAAATTTTATTTGGCTTAGCAAATACTTGACTAACATGCTGAATCATTTCTTGTTCAGACCATTGAGATTGCATGTAAGTGGTTTCAGAATTATAGCCATAATCTTAATTGAAACAGTGGTTTTAATGAGGTTATTAGGAGAATGGAAGTTGTAGTCAGGCTGTGTGATACTACAAAAATATCCCTAAGCTTTTGGGTGGAATAATTGCAATTGGCAACATTCTCATTAATCATAGCTAATGGTAATGATAGCTCCCTGTGGTGGCTCATGAAGGGGTGATGGCCTTAATGAAATTTGACTCACAAGGTAACAGATGGTGGTTACATTTTAGTATGCAATCACTTGGCTCTTTTATTTAAAGAAAACTAAATAGGGACATATATTTGGTAATAATCTAAGAAATCTAAAATCTTTTAGCTTTTTGCAGTTCATATGGTTAATCAGTAGCTTATGGCACCCACCCGCACCTTGACGTCATCAGGGCTGGGCTCCATTACAGGCATACAAAACACGTGTCGGCTAGGACAGGACATGTGTGGACTGAGCTACCCACCTTTTTTGGTCATTAATCAAGAACAGATCTTTTTTAAAAGGAAGCACTGTTGACCACCACACAAAACAAGAGAAAGCAAAAATGCATTCCACAATGCTGATAATTATTAAGACCTCAACATGTTTCAGTCAAAAGCCATATTTTTGGATTGTGTGAATACCGTTTGAAAATATTTACAAATATTTACTGGAGATTCTGAATCATATTTTAAACATGAATACTGTACCGCCTGGGAAGAAGGTATTTTGTCTGAATGAGTATTTTGGAGGTGGGGGTGTATCTGTGGCTGGTCCCAACTTGCTTGCATTTTGGAGAAATTACGTAGACCAGCTTCAGGGTAATCCTGTGGCCTTTTAAGAAACAGAAGGAACTTTGAAATCAGTAGATGCACAATTGCCTTTAGTTTAGTGTATCTCTTTCCAAGAAGGCCCAGTTTCAGGGCCAAATATTAGGAGCACTCCCAGGGGTAGAAGTATACCTGTAGTAATTTCATGGCATAACTGGGCTTCTAGCCTCTATATGCCATGTAAAAACAAAACTCTTTTCTGTTGGATAGCAGCAGGTCTGCCCCACGCTAACCCTTGTCAACCACTGAATCTCAGGGTTTGGTAGATGTTTGGATGGAAGGATGCTGATGCCATATGACTTTCCTTTTTCATGTTTCCCACGCATAAGAATTTTCTCTCCTCTCCCCCCAAGTTATTTCAGTCTTCATTAACATTCAGCTTGCTCTTGAGTGGGAACTTCAATTTGTTCATGGGAGAGGGGTTGCCAATTTTCATTAATATAATTATCAGTGTCTCTGCTGACATCGGTATTTTCATAAACCAAAACCAGTTCAGAAAGACCATGACAAATGATCACAAGGAGCATGTTGCCTAATTTGGCTAATAAAACCACAAAGAACTTTGGATCAGATCTTTATCATTTTTGCCTCATGCAGACAGCTAAAACTGCTAAAAGTAGGCCTTTCTGACTGAGCTAAGGAAAAATAAGGTAACCTTAACACACTTCACTTTGTCATCATCAAGGAAACATATTTACAAATTGAGGTGAAATGTAAAGCTATGTGGACTTAGCAGTAGAAACACGCCACACAATCAAAGGGGGAAAACCCCACAAACTGTAGATCCCTCTTAAACCTTGGATGCCTTTTAGGATGGACTTGAGAGAGAACATTAGCACTTTGTTTACAAAAAACTAAAGTTAAAACCTTTTGTCATACCAATATATGGCATCTCTTATTATGTTTCAGTTGAGTTTGAGTTGTTTAATAAAGCATCACTTTAGTCCTCCATGTTGCATATCTCAAATGAAGTTGTGTCAAGAATAGCACAATAGTTTATTAACTATAAATCAAACTATTACAATATAAGACTGAGTATGATAACTGATGAAAGATGGAAGTGTTAATCCACGAGTTCCTAGTGAAGCACCAAGAGAGAAGCATGTTTTCATAAAGATTTCTTTTTACAAAACCAGTTAAAGGGATAGCACTCAAAAACGTATTTGTCTTTGAAACTTCAAGTAAAGAGGTGAATATGGAATAGTTGTATACAGTAATGGCATTTGAAAAGGGGAAATGGCAATCCCTCATGAAAATAAGGCAATTTTGTTTCACTAGTTGACTCTTCAGATAAATATTATAAGAGTCAAGTCTGAGCATAGTGTTGGTTCAAGTTGAATTGTTTTTTCAGACATTTACACATACACCGATTCATTTGAAATGAGTACTATTTGTTAAGGATTAGTTTGCATAGACTTGCCTTAATAGAATCAATAATACTGGCTGTCTTTTTCTGCCTCCAGTGTTGTAATAACGGAACTTCAATGAAATAACAATAATAGAAATCGAAAGAGAACAAAGAGTTTCCTGAAATATTCCTTACATACAAGAAAGCTAATAAGTCATTTTAGCGAGGAAAACCCGTGAAACTGCAACAACAATAACAATAAAAATGATGTTTTCTTTATATGGCAGGTGTTCCTTTTCTTCCTTCTCCTTACCTACTGTCTCTCAACCTCCTTTTCTCTGCCATCGAGTTTTTAATCTGATAAACAGGATGGAACACCTTAATAGAAGAATGTTTGTCATTCAGATGAACAGTGGAATCAAAATGCACTCATCTCATTCTCCGGGTAAGAAAGATGAATTTCAAAGATTTTTCTCCCTGCCAGGCAAGAGTACAAGTATTTTAATACAGTTCCAGCATTTCAAGACTTTTGTTGGGAAAAAACTAATGAGAGTTCATCTGTCTGTCTGTAAGGCTGCAAAAAAATATATCCAAAAACACCTTGTATATTTTATGAAAAATGCAACATTTATGCATTTATTTAATGCATTTCCCCCTCTAGATTTACATGGGATGGTTGTTAACTGAAGATAGGAACATAAACGCTTCAGACCCTCCTAAAGCTTTCTTCTACATTTTCATAGTTTGAGAGTGAGACTTATACAAATGTATAACCTAGCTTGAAACACCTAGTACTGGGCAGATTCTTCCAGTTTTAAGAGTATTTCTTCCAAAGTCCTAATGAAAAAAGTACAGAAGCAAAATTGCAACTGGGTAGTGAGAAGCTCCAAGTCATGTCTCCAGAAGATATACATGGCTTTTAGGTTCACACAATAAGGAAATTGAAATTGTTGAAGATTGCCCATGCTTTCCATTCTGTCGTCGATTCAGCAAAGAGAGACTGCAGCCAAGAAATGGGAAGAAAACTGACACTTTTAAAGGTAGCTGTGAAGGAACTGGAAAAGATTCTCACATGTCAGGATGTGCCTTCAATATCCCTTCAGTACATTATTTATTCTAAGTTATTACTGTTTACATTGCAAGCATGTGAAAGGCAGACTGTGGTCAAAGCCTGCAAGAAAAGAAAAAAGATCTGTTCAATTGGAGGAGAATTTTACAGACACCATGAACTGCCAGAAAGACAAATAAATGGCTTGCTAGCTCAAACGAAGCTTTAACTCCCTCACACCCAGCAAACTCTTCACATATAACTCATAGTGAGTCTCGGGTTCCCAAAACTAAATGCTTTTATTGTGTATGAAAGCCATTATCAAAGGCTTTGCACCATATACCCAACTTTGCTCCATACACCCAACTGCTTGTTCTCTCTTGTTCATAGACATAGGACAGAAAGAAATGAATCCCTTAAGATAATCATTCATTTTGAATGGAAAAATTACTTTGGGAAGCAGGTGGGAGGGAGATGGCAGCGAGCACATACTAGAGCAAGCTGGCATATGTTTGTATCATATGTTTCCTAGGTTTGACTAAGCATGAAATTTCCCTTTTGGGAAGGTGCCCTTGGGTACTTACTACTTAGGAATGAAGCAATATGCACCTGTTCACTTATTGGCCATCAACATCCAGAATAACCTACTGCAGACGCTGTAACCCTAATCGCTGCCTGCACTCGGTTCTATTCCATTGCCTTTCTACTGATTTTTCCAAAAATGCCTAGTGAAAAATTAGTATGACCATTGTTGTTATTTTGATACTATTCCAGCATTTAACAGTACAAGATATTTTGGAACGATTAAAAAAAGTCTTTGTCAGAAATAGTTTCTATCTAGAACTACATTCAAAGAGAAGAGAAAGAAGCCATTACTTTAAAAATATTTTTGTGCATGTGTGTATATTATATATATATATATATATATATATATATATATATATATATATATATATATATATATATATATATATATATATATATATATATATATATATATATATATATATATATATATATATATATATATATATATATATATATATATATATATGCATGTTAGGGTGGATTCGGGTTTCTTCCCGTGTAGACATCTGGTTGTTTTGGCGACGTTTCGACGAGGTCTCACTCGTCATCTTCAGGCTGGTGTTCTGGCTTCTTTCTTCTTGAAGCAAAGCGTGATCTCAGTTGAAGTCCTTCTATAAATACTGCTGGGGGTGTGTGGTTTGCTTGCTCTGTTGCTGATTGTAGGTTCGTTTGTTCTTTTGTGATCTGCTGTGTGGCTGAGGCGATCGTTAAGGGCTTAACTGCTGGTGGGTTAGATGGCTGTTTAGAGACATCATGTGTGGGTGAGGTGCTGGATGTGTGTCTATTAGCCTTTTGTTTCTTAACGACCTTGGTGATGGGTGTTCTGGCAGCATCCTGGGCTTTGGTGGAGTGGGGTCCTGTGTCTTGTGAATTCATTTTGGTCTGGCTGCGTGTCTGTGGTCTCCCAATGTTTTTTTGGCGTGTGTAAGTGTGCTCCATGTGGTGGCTGGAGTGGGGAGTAGCGGTAGATGGTGCAGTCGTGGTTTTGTTATTGGATGGTGGTTTCGTTTCATCTGTGGGAAGGGTCTGGGTTTGTGTTTGGTGTGGATGGAAGGTGGTGGCATCTTGTGTCCTTTTGGACCTGGTGTCAGTCTTTGTGACAGAGGCTCGTCTGTTGACCAGGGCTAGTTTCCAGATGTCAGGCAAGCGGGAGGTGTCATCACGTTTATTCATGTTGTTTGGGTGTTTCTCTATTTCAATGGCTTCCATGATTATTCGACTGTTGAAGTGTTCAGTTTTGGAGATGAGTTTGGTTCTTTTAAAATCAATTTCATGACCTGTTGTTTTTATGTGCTGGAAGAGAGAGGAAGATTTTTCTTCTTTTTTGACTGCGTTCTTGTGTTCTGCGATGCGTGCGCTTATTCTCCTGTTTGTCTGTCCGATGTATGTGGCTGGGCAGACTTTGCATGGTATTTCGTAGACTCCTTGGTTTTCTAGCTCAATCTTGTCTTTGGGGTTTCTTAAAATGTTGGCTATTTTTTGTTCGGTGCAAAAGGCTGTCTTGATATTGTGTTTGTGGAGAATTTTGCTGATTTTGTCTGTGGTGCCTTTGATGTAAGGGAGGAGGGCAGTGCCGTTGTTCTCTTCTGTTTCTTGGTTCTTGGGGGGTGTTTCTTTTTGGATTAGTTTGGTGATGGTGTTTTTTTTGGGAATCCGTTCGCAATTAAAGCATTCGAGAGAGTGTGTAATTCAGTTTTTAGGTGGTCTTTGTCAGCGAGGCGTTTGGTTCTGGAGATGAGGGTTTTTGCTACGGAGTTGATCTGTGCAGGGTGGTGGTGTGATTGTGCATTTAAGTAGCGGTTTGTATGTGTTTTTTTCCGGTAGATGGTATGTCCTAAGGAGCCGTCGGGTTTTTTGTAGATTAGGACGTCCAGGAAGGGAAGTTGGTTGTTGGCTTCTATTTCCATAGTGAATTGTATTTTGGGGTGTAGGCTGTTGAGATGTGTGAGGAAGTTGTTCAGTTTGTCTTTCCCGTGTGGCCAGATAACAAAGGTGTCGTCAACATATCTGAGCCAGAGTTTGGGTTTATGTTCGGACTTCTGTAACGCGTTGGTTTCAAAGTGTTCCATATATAGGTTTGCAATGACCGGTGAGAGGGGTGATCCCATGGGTGCTCCTTCTATCTGTTTGTATCTTTGTCCATTGTGGATGAAGTATGTGTTGGTTAGGCAGTGGTTGGTCAGATCTAGGATGTGCTTGGGGGGGTTGTATTTGTTGTGGATAGCTGTCAAGGCTTCTTGAATGGGCACTTGTGTGAAGAGCGAAACAACATCGAAGCTCACGAGTAGGTCATTGGGTTGTAGGTCTTGTTTCTTTATAATTTCTATGAAGTGGAACGAGTTTTGTACGTATGAAGAGATGGATTCTGCATAGGGCTGGAGTTGTTTGGCAAGAAATTTGGCGAGGTTTTGTAGGGGTGAGCCTATGGAGCTGACTATGGGTCTGAGAGGTGTTCCTTCTTTGTGAATCTTGGGGAGGCCGTAGAGCTTGGGGCATCTGGATGATTTCTCTCTGGGGATGATGCTTGGCTTGATTTCTTCACTTAAGGGTGAGGCTTTTATTTTGGCTTTGGTGGTTTTTTCCAGGTAGGTGGTGGGGTCTGTGTTCAAAGGTATGTAAGCAGGGTCTTGTAGTAGGTTGGATAGTTTGGCTTGGTAGTCAGATGTGTTCATCACCACTGTGGCATTGCCTTTGTCTGCTGGGAGAATGATTATGTTGTTGTCTTTCCTCAGGTTGGTGAGGGCTTTTTGTTCTTCTTTGTGTAAATTGCTTCTGGGTGGTTTGCTGGAGCAGAGGATATTGGTGACTTCGAGTCTGATTTTGTTGGCTTCATCTGGGTTGATTTTGGTTAGGCTGGCTTCCACTCCGCATATGATGTTTTCAGTGGGGATGTGTCTGGGGGCGACTGCAAAGTTGAATCCTTTGGACAGGACTTTGGTCTCTGCGATGGTGAGTGTCCTGTCTGATATGTTGTGAACTGTTTGTTTCATATATATATTTGTTTTCGTAGATTTTCACGGGTATAGGTATGCATGTTAGGGTGGATTCGGGTTTCTTCCCGTGTAGAAATCTGGTTGTTTTGGCGACGTTTCGACGAGGTCTCACTCGTCATCTTCAGGCTGGTGTTCTGGCTTCTTTCTTCTTGAAGCAAAGCGTGATCTCAGTTGAAGTCCTTCTATAAATACTGCTGGGGGGTGTGGTTTGCTTGCTCTGTTGCTGATTGTAGGTTCGTTTGTTCTTTTGTGATCTGCTGTGTGGCTGAGGCGATCGTTAAGGGCTTAACTGCTGGTGGGTTAGATGGCTGTTTAGAGACATCATGTGTGGGTGAGGTGCTGGATGTGTGTCTATTAGCCTTTTGTTTCTTAACGACCTTGGTGATGGGTGTTCTGGCAGCATCCTGGGCTTTGGTGGAGTGGGGTCCTGTGTCTTGTGAATTCATTTTGGTCTGGCTGCGTGTCTGTGGTCTCCCAATGTTTTTTTGGCGTGTGTAAGTGTGCTCCATGTGGTGGCTGGAGTGCACCATCTACCGCTACTCCCCACCATCACCAAACTAATCCAAAAAGAAACACCCCCCAAGAACCAAGAAACAGAAGAGAACAACGGCACTGCCCTCCTCCCTTACATCAAAGGCACCACAGACAAAATCAGCAAAATTCTCCACAAACACAATATCAAGACAGCCTTTTGCACCGAACAAAAAATAGCCAACATTTTAAGAAACCCCAAAGACAAGATTGAGCTAGAAAACCAAGGAGTCTACGAAATACAATGCAAAGTCTGCCCAGCCACATACATCGGACAGACAAACAGGAGAATAAGCGCACGCATCGCAGAACACAAGAACGCAGTCAAAAAAGAAGAAAAATCTTCCTCTCTCTTCCAGCACATAAAAACAACAGGTCATGAAATTGATTTTAAAAGAACCAAACTCATCTCCAAAACTGAACACTTCAACAGTCGAATAATCATGGAAGCCATTGAAATAGAGAAACACCCAAACAACATGAATAAACGTGATGACACCTCCCGCTTGCCTGACATCTGGAAACTAGCCCTGGTCAACAGACGAGCCTCTGTCACAAAGACTGACACCAGGTCCAAAAGGACACAAGATGCCACCACCTTCCATCCACACCAAACACAAACCCAGACCCTTCCCACAGATGAAACAAAACCACCATCCAATAACAAAACCACGACTGCACCATCTACCGCTACACCCCACTCCAGTCACCACATGGAGCACACTTACACACGCCAAAAAAACATTGGGAGACCACAGACACGTAGCCAGACCAAAATGAATTCACAAGACACAGGACCCCACTCCACCAAAACCCAGGATGCTGCCAGAACGCCCATCACCAAGGTCGTTAAGAAACAAAAGGCTAATAGACACACATCCAGCACCTCACCCACACAGGATGTCTCTAAACAGCCATCTAACCCACCAGCAGTTAAGCCCTTAACGATCGCCTCAGCCACACAGCAGATCACAAAAGAACAAACGAACCTACAATCAGCAACAGAGCAAGCAAACCACACACCCCCAGCAGTATTTATAGAAGGACTTCAACTGAGATCACGCTTTGCTTCAAGAAGAAAGAAGCCAGAACACCAGCCTGAAGATGACGAGTGAGACCTCGTCGAAACGTCGCCAAAACAACCAGATTTCTACACGGGAAGAAACCCAAATCCACCCTAACATGCATATATATATATATATATATATGTCAGTGATTCAGCAAAGAGAGACTGCAGCCAAGAAATGGGAAGAAAACTGACACTTTTAAAGGTAGCAGTGAAGGAACTGGAAAAGATTCTCACATGTCAGGATGTGCCTTCAATATATATATATACTTTTTAAAACAAAAATTGGGTTTAAGTGAATATTCAGCATACCTTCCAGAAATAAGGTAAAGGTAATGGTAAAGGTCCCACACACACGTGTGTGCTAGTCATGTCCAACTCTAGGGGCAGTGCTCATCTCTGTATTCAAGCCAAAGAGACATGGACAGCATGGCTGCAAGGAAACACTGTTTTATTTTCCTACTTTTTACAGCGGTCCCTATTTATCTGCTTGCATTTACATGCTTTCAAACTTCTAGGTTGGCAGGAGCTGGGGTTAACAGCAGGCGCTCGCTCTGCTGCATGGCACCAGGGATTCAAACTTTACAGCCGACATTTTTCGGCGCCTTAGTCCGCTGAGCCACCATGCCCCTCCAGAAATAAACTAAAAGTCAAATAAGGAGAAATAATTATATCTGTTTTTGAACAGTGATATGATAGAATGTGCAAGTATTTATCCTGTATGTGATTATCCAGATTGGGGTCGGGGGGGGGAGTTTCCCAAGCAAATGGAAAGGACTGAACATAGATGATTAACAGTGGCAGCACATTTGTTGACATTCCAATAGGGAAAGTGTCCTTCATGCCCTCCAATGCAAGGTGTCACCTCTCTAGGTAAGGGAGGATTCATTTCCAGAGAGAATTTGGGGAGGGAGATTATTTATTGGCGGAAGCCATGGAGGTTGCCTTGCCCATTGGGACTCCTCCATCTGAGTGCATGCTCTCTCACATTCTTTCCTTCTGTGTTCTCTATTCATGTCACTCCCCATTGGCCAGGAATTGGCATTTATTTCTTAAATGAAAACATTTAAAAAGGGTGCCCACTAGAGATGGGCACGACTTAGCGGTATTCCCGTTTCCGTTTCCGTTACTCGTTTCCGTTACTCTACGGAAACGGTAACGGGAATTACTCCGCCAGACTTTGAGCTCGAACTGACGAACGAACAATTTTGGTCTGATTTGTCGTGCTTGTTCCTTGCATCGCGCGATTGCGCGATGCCACACGGCACAGAAAAAAAGGTTTTTAAAAGTTAAAAAAACCCCGTTCCCGGCCGAAAAGCAGGTGGAAAAATGCCTGCCGTGCCTCAGGGCACCTACCAGAGGGGTTGTTTCTGGAGGTCCCCGGCCTCCCCCCCATACCCCGTCCTTGTGGGCTGCTCTGTGGGACTCGCCGCAGGCTCGCAGCCAGCCAGCAAAAAGCCCAGTCTCGCTGGACGCCGGACGCCGCAATTAAAGCGCAAGCAAGCGGCACGGACGGCACAGGAAAAAACTTTTAAACTCTCCCCCCACCCATTCCCGGGCCAAAAAAGCAGGCGGAAAAATGCCTGCTTGACTAAGGGCGCAGGGCACCTACCGGAGGGGTGGTTTCTGGAGGAGGGGTCCCGCCTCCCCCCCGTCCTGGGCAGCCGGACTCGCGAGTCGCCATCGCCATGCCATGCGGTGCGGGCGGGGGATCCAAACTGGGGCGGCGAACGCAATATTGTTTTTGAAATCGTGGTCCAAAAACACAAGCACAACAGAAACACGTGAAAATTTATAAACTGCCAGATTTTTTACAGTAGCAGTGGGTTTTTTCTTGCAACAAAATGTCTCTCCTCTCCTCCTCTGTCCTCCATTGATTTTATTTTATTTTATTTTATTTACACCTGCGCAATGATGGGCTGGCCGAGTGGCCAGCCATGTGGGAGTGGACGACCATGCAAATTTTTGGAGCCATCCCACCAATCGCATGGCCACTTGGCCATGGAGACTTCTGGGATGTGCCAAAAAGCCCCCTAAAACCTGCCCTGGCCCCCATAACCCTAACCCTAACCCTTGACTCCATACCCATACGTCACAGACTGTCTTCTTAGTGGGTCAGAGAGGCACCCAGAAGTGCAACCCACTAGCCCACCGTAACCTTACCCGTCACTAGCCTAACCCTAGCCCTTGCACTAACCCACCTTAACCCTAAGCCAGATCTACTTGCTTGCATTGCACTACATGCAGCAAGTACAATTCCCTTCTGTGTGAGACATGGTGGTGCGAGAGCCTTAGTTAGGCATCTCACTATGGCTCTGGGTTCAGTGCCATCCACTAGTCTTCACAGTCACTGTCTGCACATTATGTTATGCAATATCCATATGGCTATTGCATAGCATTTTGCAGCAGCAGCAGGTGAGGAGGGGAGACCCCCATGTTGAGGAGTCTCTTGGAGCCTGCTTCCCCTTCCTAGTGGGTGAGGATAGGAGGCACCCACGGGTGCCTCCAGGAGCCCACTTTCCCTTATAGCGGGCCAGAGGAGGCACCCACCCCACAGAGGTGCCTCCAGGAGCCCGCTCCCCCCAAAAAAACCAGTACTAACGGAAACAAAAAAACGAAAAAACGAACCGACTAATTTTTGCGAAAAACGGAGACAACCCGAAACGGGACCGGCCCGACTAACGACAACTCGAAAAAAATTTTTTTCAAGTCGTGCCCATCTCTAGTGCCCTCCACCAATGCTATAGTCCCACAACCAATGTATGGCATATACAGGTGCGTAGAGCCCCCTTTAGTAAGTTGAAGGTGGTGGATGGGACTGCAGCTTTCTTCCTCAGCACATCTAGCATATTCTGAAATATATCTTTCTTAAGATAGGATAATTACATTTGGGTGCACTCTGGGCTTTGTCTCCTTGGAACTGTGCTTGGTGGTCCAGCCCCTAGCAGCACCACAGGGGATGAACAGAGCAAGAAGTCTTCAACAAAATGAAACTCATAACAGCCACGAACTGGTGCCAAACTCTTGCATGTGAATGCTATATGAATAAAATGCAATAGCATGCGGGAATTTTATTTGCTAATTACCTATCTGAAAGTTGGTGATCAGAAGTAAAAATGACATGTTAGCACCTCAGTGGAATAAATGCATTTACTTGGATATTTGCTCTAAATGTGAATGAAGGAGCTCAGGTGTTCCCAGCAGCAGTTACACAGAAAAACATTTATTAGATTATGCTGTGTACTATGTAATATAGAGATGGGCATGAAACAAAAAAATGGCGTTTTGGTTTTTCGTTTGTCGTTGAGAGGTCTGTTTCGGTTCGTTTCCATTTCTCGTGAATTTTTTTAAAAATTTTGTTACCATTTTTTGTTTTTTCGTTTCCCATTTCTACCCGCTTTTTGCGTGATTTTTAAAGCACTTCCGTGCGCAGGCATCCCCCAACGCCCCAGAGCATAGGGAAAACACTAAAAAAATGGATGCTGACAGAGACATAGTATAGACTAGGTATGCAGGGAGGCTGCAAAGGCAGCGGCGGGCATTGCCCAGGGTGCAAGGCAGCCGCAGAGTGACTGCACTGTGGGGCAAGGGAGGGTACTCACCGAGAGGTACACAGCACACACCCACACAGGGAGGCTGCAGGACTGAAGCTAGAGTCACAGAGACAGCAATCCCACCCTAACTCCCACCAGAGACTGCAAGGAGGACGGGGGCTGCCAGACCTTTTTATGCCCTCTGTGGCTGCCAGACCTGCCCGCCCAGTCTGCAACCTGGGCATGCTATTGGTTGAACATGATCCCATCACATGGCTTGCCTCCATTGTGGCTGGTGCGACATCCATTTTAAAGGGAAAAGAAAAATACATTGCGATGGGAGAAGACAAAAACAAACGTTTTAAGGACCCCAAGCCCCTGGTAGGTATTTTCAGACAATATAAATAATTATCGCTGTGTTTTTACAGATGTCCAGGGCGTTTTTTTAAGATTTAAAACAGCTCATTTCATTGCTCATCGCCATTAACGGAAACGAAACGTAACGATCACAATTTTCATGGTTCTGTTAGTTTTGTTTCATTTTCATCACAATTTTCGTTTGTCGTTTCGTTACGTAACGGAAACGACAAACGGTAATGGAAACGAAGAATTGTTCGTTTCGTGCCCATCTCTAATGTAATACATAACTGGTTGGAAGTGTGCTTTTTTTCCTTTGTATTTCTAAGTATTTCGCAGCTATCAGCTGAAAACCCAGGGCCTATATGCCTGACTCCCTTTTTCTCTAGCAGAAGACAAAGAGAAGAATCCCTCATAAATGGCACTTTAAAAACAAACAAACCCAGAGCTGAAATATATTTTTAATTCTAATTAAAACACTACACAGCCTCCTTTAGACATTCTGGTAACATACCTTTTTAAGGAGGTTCTCCGCTTCTCTAATGGACTCAGCCAGTCCCTTCTGGCTACATGTAGAAATAATTTCCTTTTCAACATGGAGGCCAATGCAGCAAATGTTTACAGTCTGATTTTTGGAAATTCTGTTTTTAACTCTCTTAGGAGCTTTACAGTCTGGGACCTTTGGGATATAACTAGAGAAGGCCTATATTTTTCCATTATTAAATCTGGTGTTTGCAGTTTCATTCTGGCACCCTGGAATCAATTAGGGGAAACATAAATAGCTATTTACATTTTAACAAGATTGAAAAGAAAATGAGTAGCACAATTTTAATTATGCTCAGATTTCATTAGGATTGTTACTGAAACATCTTTAGGAATTATTAGGCATTGTAGTTTGCTAAATGGTTTATTAATGGACTTTGGAAATGACATTGTGTTTATATATTTCGGAAGTCATTTAAAGCACTATTACCCTGAAATGATATAAACATATTGAAAGAATTGAAAGTAGAACAAAGATAATTTGAGACTGTGGCTTTTTAGCAGAAAAATATATAGCCTGTGTTATGTTGTTAAATGAGGCTGAATACTTGATAAATGCTAAATATTCTTATGTAATTGCATCCCAGTAATTCACACTCAAGTATAATAGAATGTCTAGACTTGCTTTTAGATTTAGACAGGTTACATAAATGCAGAAAAAGAATTCTGTTCTGTTAAGGACACTTACATAAATGCCTTGAACATATGGAACTCACACCTAGGAATTTGTTCTAAGCAACTTCTCTTGAAAATCAGATGGCCTTTGACTGTAATCCTGATATTTATTTACATCCTTTTCTACAAGAAAATTAAAATAGCATACATCCCTATGCACCAGTGAATTCACATCCTTACCCTCTAGAACAGGCCTGCACAACATGATGACTGTGGGCAACCGGTAGCCTTTGGGGCCGTTAGAAGTAGCCCACCAGGTCCCCACCAGCCTCCTGATCTGCCACCAGAAGCAGTGTGTTCGGGGGGGGGGATTTGGCCCGTCTGCCCGCCGGCCCTGACATTTGGTCTAGATTTGTTCCCTTCCCTTCCCTTCCACCGCCAAGCCCCACCCCTCACTTGGCTCCTCTGTAGGAGTCCCCGCCTTCCTAATCTGGAGCACTGGCAAAACGAGGAATCGTGGCTGGGACCCGTGCAACTGCCTTGAGCTGTTGGCAGGGTGATGCACACATGGTCATGTTTCTGTGGGGACATTTGGCAGTCTAAAGTAGACTGTGGGCTGTTCAAAGTTGGACAGCCTTGCTCTAGAATACCTTAGTGCGAGAGACAGACAACAGCTCAATATCACTTAGTGCTCTTAGTAGTGACTTTAGTGAAGATTTGAACCCCAAACTTCTTTGCTCAACATTTAAATTTTTGCTTCTGAGAGTAGCACTACATATTAGGAAAATGTATTTCTCTATGGTCAATTTGTTTTCCTTCCTGCACCCAGATTTCTTCAAAGATAATGCTTCAGGAATCAATTTTGGAAATTTGGACCATGTTTACCTTCCAAAGACTGAAGAGTTCACAAGGCTGAAACAAAGCATACAAAATACAGAATATGTAGGTGAGAGAGGTCATGAGCTATGATGAGCAAATATCTTTCACTGTATTATTTATTTATTTATTTATTTATTTATTTATTTATTTATTTATTTACCATGCCATCCAGCCCAAAGGCTACTCTGAGCACAATTTGAGAGTGCATCTCTTTTAGTAGCATGTAAAATGTATCATATAACTTCACATTCACCTAATGTGTATAATACCATGCTACAAATCTGATAGATAGATTTGATAGATTTGAGCCTTCAAATGGAAATTGAGCAGATCGTGAAGTGTTTGAATTTGCACTAAGGGCTGCATGAATCTGAGAAACTCAAAAGACCAACAGCCAATTTGGTCTACCTGCTGTCCATGCTTGTGCCAAGTTACAGATCTGATTGGATTGGGTTCACCCAGCGATGATAAATTATCACCCCATTTTTTGGGCTGAGAAACCCCATAATACCACAGTCAGCAACATTGCCAGTTGATTCTCAATGTTATATTCTGAAAATAAATATTCCCCAACTCTTTCTTTGTTAACTAGAGTTAAGCTGTTGCTAAAAACTAAAAAAAGAGTTATTTATAATTTATTTTCATTCATTCATTCCAATTCATCATTTCATTTTATTGTTTATACCTCACCTATCTATTGGAAAAGATCCAAGGCATCTTGCAATGTTAAATATTTTTAGAAGCTAAAACTATACATTATTTTTGAGTATTGAAAGCATATACTGTATAAACAAAACATGCAAGCCCTTAAAAGAAACACCTCCAAGGCAGCCAGGGGGGTTAGGCGTGGGTTGGGAGTTTGATTCCCCATTGTGCCTTCTGTGACTAGAGTCAGCCTATATGGTCTTGGGCAAGCCACATAGTCCTAGAGTGTCCAGGAAATTGTGGTGGTGGTGGTGGTAGTGGTAGTGGTGGTGGTGGTGGTGGTGTGGTTTACTGGAGAAGTGCAGGCCTGAAAAGAAAGGACTTTGCCTGCCAGCAGAAGGACAGGAAAAACATATTTTTACAATTTCCCAATATATTTTGGAGTTTTGTCTCAGATTTCATTCCATTTGGTCATCCATTTGTGTGGCTTTCAATTTAAACTAAAGGTCACTCAAACACCAGGCTTAATCATCAGGGCTGTTAAAACAGAACTGTTTCCCGTATCCACCTCAGAATTAAGCAAAATTATATTTTCTACAGGTGGAAGTATAATCTGAAAATATTCAGTGTGGACACCTGCCACTCATTAAAATTAGTCTTTGACAACCTCTGAAAGCTGAGATGAAGCAATGCACGGCAAGAGGGGGGAAATGAGTGTGTGAGATGCATGCAGTTCATCTGGGAGCCTATTGCAAAAAAAAAAAAATCAAGCGGAATCCAAGTTGCACCCCACAGATAAGGCCAGGGTGTCCCCCCACAGAATTATGGGGTCGAGGAGATGGTCAGAGGGTCTTCAGGGTCCAGAGGAAGGCAGGATCCAGAAGATGGTCAGAGGCTCTTCAGGGTCCAGAGGAAGGCAGAATGGCTCCAGCCCCTTGGAAGCTGCTCACCCCATGGTACACGTTTGAACATATTTAACAGCTACCTTGCAGTGACAATCCATTTTGCAAGTATCTGATATCAGAACCTGAGAACAACTTTTTTTAAAAAAAAGTTACTTGTAGTGAATGGCTAAGCTGCATTATGATTCTAACTTAACCAAGGGTCATGATTCCAATTTTTACATTTTAACTATTACTTCAGTTACTTTCAGAGGTATAGAGATGTGGCCTCACTAAATGATGGCGAGGGAATATTATAAGTGAAATATTTGCCCATGCTATGTAAGCAGCTGTTTTGGTCAATTGTGGATGTTGGAGCAAGAAATGAAGTGAGCAGAAAGAGTGCCAGACAGTTAGGCAACTTGTGACATTCAAATAGATTTTTCTTAAAATAAGCAATAAGTAACTATTTTAATAGCTGTTTTATTTTACACTACTTTTTAATGCAACTACAGTAGGGCCCTCTTATCTGTGAGATCAATATCTTATCTAAATATTTTATCCTGATATTAAAAGAATAATCCCCAAAATGTGTATTTTTAATGATGTTTTCAGAAATTGACATAGGAGGGAGCCAGAGGCCTCATGATTTATAGCATTCACTTTTATAATCGTGTTCACTATAATCCAGGCCTGCCCAACAGGTAGACTGTGGGCTACCGGTAGCCCGCAAAGGGTTCAATAGTAGCCTGACGGCCACCAATAAAAAAGTGAGGGGATAAGTTCTCTTCCCCCCCCCGTTCCCCCATCCCAAGTACCACCACTGCCCCAACAAAGTTCTGGGTCTGCCAGCCCACTGTCTCAGCTGAGTGAGGCAGTTCAAGTGCTATGGCGTGGTCTTCTGCTCCCCCCGTGTGCAGGTTTGTTGAAGTTGACTAATGGGTCATTTTGTAGAGGAAAATTCAGAGGCTCATTTATATTGAAATTCAACAAACTTTTATTAAATAACTCACAAATTGGATTGCTTTCTTGTCTTCTTTCTTGAGTTACAATGTTAGGAATCAACAATGATGGATTTTTAGTGTTCAAAGTATTACAGGTTTCAACAAACTTTTCATCAACAAAAGGGTTATTTCTTTTCTTCAAACTTTGGGATATTGACTCCTCCCCAAACCACCATGCGGTTTCTGAAGGGTGGGAGGAAGGGCTCGTAAGGGATGATCCCACCCCCACCCAGGAATCCATCCTGGTGGGTTCGATTGTGGATAATCCCTTATTATCCCGGTGATCCACTTATAGTTTTCTCCGGGAATCCCTTGAATAATATTAGGATAAGGGAGAGGCAATCCGGTTATCTGTCTCTTCCATTGTTCTCCCTCCGACTGCCTCCTTTCCCCCCTCCCGATCGTTGAACTCCCAACCGTCTCCCTTCCTCGAGCCTCCCCTCTCGCGCTTCTTTTCCCCTGACTTCCCTGTCTGTCATCTTCCCCTTGCGTTCCTTTCTGGTCTCGCGACTCCCGTATTCTACTCTCTTCTGTTTGAACGCCTTGATCCTTTATCTCTTTCATCATCGATTCTCCCACCTGAATGCCTATGGAATTTCCTCTACTCTGTTTCTTTTCTCCCTGATATCCCACCTTCTCCTCTCTTTGCTTTTCTCCTATTTCCTCAGAAGTGTGTACTCCTACATTTCTTATATCTTTGGCTGCTTCCTCCCACTCTTGTTTAAACATCTCCCAAACCTCTAATTGTTTTACTACAGCCACATATCCTTCCATAACTGTAACCTCTTGTTCCTTTTTTATAACCTCGTCCTTCTTGGGATCCATCCCTTCCCAGAATATTTTCCCCGGCTGTTCTTCTAACTTTTGACCCTCATTTCCTTCGCCCAATGATCCTTGATTCATGGATTTCTCCTTCGCGGACGAACCAACATTCTGTGAATCCATCCTCTTGTCGCTCTCACACCCCGCTGGCCAGATGATTGAGCGGGTGCAAGGGAAGTGTGTGCATGGTCAGCCTTCCCATAGGAATGCATTGAAAATCAATTACTCTGTTCCAGAGGGAACAGATTTGAATACATTCCTATGGGAGACCGCTGCTCTACTTACAATTTTTTTTTACACTTACAAGCATGTGCTTGGAATGGATAAAATTCATAAGTAGAGGCATTAGTGTAGTAGCCCTCAGGCACTTTGGGCCAGAAAAAGTAGACCTTGGCCTGTTCAAAGTTGGACAGCCCTGCATAATCCATGTTTGCTGTCATCTGGGGGCGATGGCTTGAAACAACCCCCACACACAGATTGGAGGGGTCATTCTGTATCAGACGAAGCAATTAGTTTCTGGCCTTGGAAGCTTAGTATGAAAAGTAATTTCCTAATATTTCAGTGGCAGTATCTGTCAATAGGTAAGAAGTTTTTGATACCCTACATACAGTACGAATCAATGGAACAATATCTAACTTCTAATATGCAACAGATAATTACATTTTATAATACATGGCTCAAAGTGGACAGAAGTAGTCAGCATCTTTTGGAGTTTCACCTTTGACTTGAACAGAATATAGTAAAATTTCAATTTCTTTTCTGGAACTTTTTCTCTCCTGGAAAGGTATAAGCACTGGCAAGGTGAAGGGGGAGGTCAGTTTCAAGGGGAAAGGTGTCTCAGATATTGCCAGAATGGAAAGAAGTAGCAGCACAGATTATTTTTAATTTTTGAAATTTTGATTTAATTGCTATTTTGCTGCAGGGCAATGAGGGCAATCATCTCTATCTCCCTGCCTCTGAAAATTATTCTGTGTCACGATATAGTATCATTTTTAAAAAGCATTACTAGAGATAATGGCCCATTGAGTACCAGCTACTGCAACTCGGCTATGGGTTGCTGCAGAAATTCAGCTGAGCTACAGACAGAAAAACATTTCCTTTAAGAATAAAGCTGCCTCTGCTTTCTTTATTAAGCACTTCATGTTCATTTATTAAAGATTTTCCCCCATGTCCCAAAAAACTCTGAAATACTTACACAGCATTGCAATCTGAGAAAGAACCACAAAAAAGGTATTTCAGCTCAGCTGTAGAAGATAGTAAATCTTTTATAAAACATAATACTTTCATTTCGCCACTGGGAATGGATGGGTTTTGAGGTAAGAGTCTGATTCTGAAATTTCAGTATAAAATTTATGGATCAAGTTGACAAGAAACTGAGGGATCATGGACTCTGGTGCTGTTTTGAAAATCTGGGCTTTGTAGTTATTGCCTGGAAGGGGCTGACAGAGAGAATGGGGTTAATCAACCGAAGCTAAGCCCATTCAAATGTCGCGGGTGCACTCACTCAGGTTGGCCACTCCCAGGGAGGTGTGGAAATCGGCAACACGTAACCGTGCCTTCTCTGTTGTTGCCCCTTTATTATGGAACCACCTACCGAGTGAGCTGCGCCTTGCACAGTCCCTGCCCGCCTTCAAAATGGCTTTTAAAACTTTGCTGTTTAAGGAGGCATATGGTGATCTTGTTTCTACCTAAATTTTTTTAAGTGTCCGCCGCATCTGCTGAGGGTCTCCCCTCCTCTACTCATTTTGCTGCTTTCTTCTTGATGCTCCCTCATATTATCCAGCATCAACATCTGGCCTCCCGGACCATCTGAGCCAGCCGGTGTAACCCTTGCTGGGCCCCCTTAAGGCTGCTGAGTATTGGCAAGTGTGCTCCACAGCCCTTCCAGACTGACATCCACCTGCGTCTCTCTGCTGGGTTGGTGGCAGAACCTCAACAGGGAGAGTCTGCAGCGTCAAGAGGGGAGGGGCTGTGTGAGAGCACAAATACCTCTGAGGCCTCCTGAACTGGCTGGAATCCAGCATCAACATCTGGCCTCCCGGACCATCTGAGCCAGCCGGTGTAACCCTTGCTGGGCCCCCTGAAGACCAGTGAGTGTTGGCAAGTATGCTCCACAGCCCTTCCAGACTGACATCCACCTGCGTCTCTCTGCTGGGTTGGTGGCAGAAGCTCAACAGGGAGAGTCTGCAGCGTCAAGAGGGGAGGGGCTGTGTGAGAGCACAAATACCTCTGAGGCCTCCTGAACTGGCTGGAATCCAGCATCAACTTCTGGCCTCCCGGACCATCTGAGCCAGCCGGTGTAACCCTTGCTGGGCCCCCTTAAGGCTGCTGAGTGTTGGCAAGTGTGCTCCACAGCCCTTCCAGACTGACATCCACCTGCGTCTCTCTGCTGGGTTGGTGGCAGAAGCTCAACAGGGAGAGTCTGCAGCGTCAAGAGGGGAGGGGCTGTGTGAGAGCACAAATACCTCTGAGGCCTCCTGAACTGGCTGGAATCCAGCATCAACTTCTGGCCTCCCAGACCATCTGAGCCAGCCGGTGTAACCCTTGCTGGGCCCCCTCAAGTCCTGTCAGTGTGCCTCACTGCCTTTTTTTTTAAAGTTTTAGATGCAGTGCCGATCTGAGGGGGAGGAAGAGGTGGGCTGATGAGGTCCAATTGTTGGGTGCTTTTGTTTTTGTTTTTGTTTGCTAATTTTGTTTTTTGCCATTAGGTGTAGGTGGTAGGGACCCACAATGGAACTGAGGGAACAGGAAGGGGGGAGGGCAATGGAGGGGGCAGCCATTGAAATTGTGCTGGGTAGGGGAAGGTATGGTGGTAGGAGTGGAACATGCCCACGTAGGAGAAGAGGGGTTAGATATCTTACATCTATCCCCTCTTCTGGTCCCACTCCTAGCCAGAAGGAATCAGGTGACCATGTCAGCGAGCCCACGGGCCACATGGTGCTGTTGTTAAATGCCAGGTCAGTACAAAATAAGACCACCCTCATCCATGATGTCATTTTGGATGAGGGTGCTGACCTGGCATGTATTACTGAGACCTGGGTGGGAGAGGAGGGTGGAGTTCCCCTTTCCCAGCTATGCCCACCTGGGTACTCAGTCCAGCACCAGTGTCGCCCGGTGGGCCGGGGAGGTGGAGTTGCTATAGTCTACAGGAGTTCTATCTCCTTGGCCAGGCTTCCTGTCTCTTTGGGAAAAGGTCTGGAGGGCCTGTATTGTGTGTTGGGCTCACGAGACAGATTAGGGATTCTGTTGGTGTACCGCCCACCCTGCTGCGTACCAACAGTCTCCCTGCCTGAGCTGACGGAGGTTGTCTCGGACCTGGTGTTGAAGACCGCCAGACTGTTGGTACTGGGGGATCATCCATGCTGAGGCTACCTTAACTGGAGCAGCTCAGGACTTCATGGCCGCCATGACAACCATGGGGCTGTCTCAACATGTCATCAGCCCAACACACCAGAAGGGCCATACTCTGGACCTAGTCTTCTCAACGGGACTGGGGGATGGTGGTTTGGATGTGGAGGGGTTGGCTTTGACTCCATTGTCATGGTCAGACCACTTCCTGGTCAAGTTTAGGCTATTAGCTACTCCAACCCTCTGCAAGGGTGGGGGATCCATTAAGTTGATCCGCCCTCAGAGACTAATGGATCCGGATGGTTTCCTGAAAGCTCTGGGGGATTATCCAGCTGACATGGTCGGCGCTCCTGTCGAAGCTCAGGTCACCTTATGGAATAGGGAGATGACACGGGCAGTTGACATGATCGCACCTAAGCGCCCTCTCCCCCTACGCAGAGCCCGGACAGCTCCTTGGTATACATCTGAGTTGCGGGCAATGAAGCGGGAGGGGAGACGGCTGGAGCGCAAGTGGAGAAAATATCGCAGTGAGTCTGACCAAACACGGCTTAGAGCCCACTATCGGGCCTATTCCGTGGTTATACGGTTGGCAAAAAGGCAGTATTTTGCCAACCGTATAGCTTCCTCAGAGTGCCGTCCAGCGGAGCTGTTTCGGGTGGTCCGGGAACTTCTTCAGCCAGGAGATAGGGTGGAGGCCCAGGACCATTCGGCGGCACGCTGTGAGGAGTTTGCTGTTCACTTTGAGGGAAAAATTGCTCAGATTCGCAGTGAACTGGACTCCACTATTGGTACAGTATCAAGGGATGTGTCCAGTGCACCGGGCTTAGGTCCAGTGTTATTGGATGAGTTTCAATTGTTGAGACCCGAGGATGTGGACAGGGTGCTTGGCTCTGTCCGTTCCACCACCACGCTGCTCGACCCTTGCCTTTCTTGGCTAATTGAAAGATCTGCCAGGGGGGTTCGCACCTGGGTCCAGGAAGCTGTAAATGCCTCTCTAAGAGAGGGAGTGGTCCCTGCTGCCTTAAAAGAGGCAGTAATTAGACCACTTCTTAAAAAACCCAACCTGGACCCAGGACTGGTGGTTAACTACCGACCAGTAGCGAACCTCCCTTATTTGGGCAAGGTGTTGGAGCGGGTGGTGGCCGGACAGCTCCAGGCGCTGCTGGATGATACGGATTTTCTGGATCCATTTCAATCTGGTTTCAGGCCGGGTTTTGGAACAGAGACTGCCTTGGTCGCCCTGTACGATGACCTTTGCCGGGAGAGAGACAGGGGGAGTGCAACCCTGTTGATACTCCTGGACCTCTCAGCGGCTTTCGACACCATCGACCATGGTGTCCTTCTGGATAGGCTGGCCAGGTTGGGAGTTGGAGGCACCGCTTTGCGGTGGTTCCGATCCTTCCTGGCTGACCGTGTCCAGAAGGTGGTGCTGGGGGATAGTAGCTCTGCCCCTTGGTGTTTACGTCATGGGGTTCCACAGGGCTCAATACTATCGCCCATGCTGTTTAACATTTACATGGAACCGCTGGGAGAGGTCATCAGGAGGTTTGGGCTGAGGAGTCACAGCAATATGCTGATGATACTCAGCTCTACCTCTCGTTCTCCACCAATCCAGGTGAGGCGGTTTCTGTTCTGAACTTGTGTCTGGACCAGATAATGGACTGGATGAGGGTTAATAAATTGAAACTCAATCCAGACAAGACGGAAGTGCTGTTAGTGGGTGCTTCATCAGCCAGGCTAGAAGGCCACTTCCCTGTCCTGGATGGGGTTGCACTCCCCCTAAGGGACAGGGTCCGTAGCTTGGGGGTGCTCCTGGACCCCGGTCTAACTCTGGAAGCCCAGGTGGACTCGGTGGCCAGGGGCGCCTTTCTCCAGCTGCGGAATATATATCAGCTGCGCCCCTACCTGGATGAACGGAGCCTTATGACAGTTACGCATGCACTGGTAACATCCCGTATTGATTACTGCAATGCGCTTTACGTGGGGCTGCCTTTGAAGACGGTTCAGCGATTGCAACTGGTTCAGAATCGTGCTGCACGGCTGGTGAGTGGTAGGGCCACCAAGGAACACATCACGCCGATTCTGTATAACCTTCATTGGTTACCAGTTGCTGCCCGAGCCCAATTCAAAGTGCTTGTTTTGACATATAAAGCCCTAAACGGCTTAGGACCTAGATACCTGAAGGACCGCCTCCTTCCATATGAACCTACCCGGCAATTAAGATCTAGTCAGGGGGCCCTCCTGAAAGAGCCATCCCTTAAGGAGGTGAAGGGGATGGCTTGCAGGAAAAGGGCCTTTTCAGCAGCTGCCCTCAGACTATGGAATGCCCTACCAAATGAGACTCGCCTGGCACCAACGTTGCTAACATTTCGGCGCCAGGTAAAAACCTTCCTGTTCCAAAAGTTTTTTTTTAACTAATGATTGTGGGTCCTGATGGCAATTTTAGTGGTGTTTTTAATGTATCGTATTTATTGCATTTACATGTTTTTATTATTCTAATTTTATTGTATTTTGATGTTTTAATTATCCATTTTGATTGTGAGCCGCCCAGAGACCTTTGGGTAGTGGGCGGCATACAAGCTATATAAATAAATAAATAAATAAATAAATAAATAAATAAATTACTGTTTTTAGTCGATGGTTTTTTTTTATATCAGTAAACTGCCCAGAGTTCCTTGGGAAGATGGTGCGGTATAGAAGTGTAACAAATAAATGAATAAATAAATAAATAAATAATGGCCATAAATAATTGGAAAGGAGTAAGCCTTGAAGAGCCTCGTGGCGCAGTGGTTAATTGCCTGTACTGCAGGTAAAACTGTGCTCACGACCTGGGTTCAATCCCTGGTAGCAGGCTCAAGGTTCACTCAGCCTTCCATCCTTCCGAGGTCGGTAAAATGAGTACCCAGCTTGCTGGGGGGGGCAATGTGTAGCCTGCACACTGTAATTAGAACTGTAAACCGCCCAGAGACTACTTGTAGTGGTATGAGGCGATATATAAGCAGAACACTTTTGCTTTGCTTTTGCTTTTATAAGCAGAAGCTTATTGGTGTGAGATCAGCTTTCAAGGCCATGCTGGCTCATTCTTTGGCACTGTGCTAATCAGGGCAATGGTTTTCATCTGAAGAAGGGGAAGGTTGCAGAAACTGCTCTTGCCTTTGTGAATGTTCAAGGTATTGAAAAGCCTGATTGGGAGATCCTCTAGAAAATGCAAAAAGAGAAGCTTAACCTATATATAAATGGGATCAGAAGTTACATTGGTTACCTTAGGGCGTTTATACACGACCCCTAAGCTCCGCTGCAAATGGCTGCAAGCTCCGGAGCTTTAAAATGTTTCTACTATGCTTCTCAGCTATTATCCCGAGCCAATACAAATATTAAAGTATTAATTGGACTATTCAATATATAAATTGTTATGAATAACACCAAATGGGCCTTCAGAGAAATGACGTTAGAAAACAAGTGTATAACAACATGAACTATTGGGAATGACCCAGATTCTAATCTCAATTGCATTAATTCAGTGCCCCATCTAGCAGAAAGTTGAAATTGGTATCCACTTCTTCAAGCATAGTAGATGAGAATAATCTCCCATCCTCCTCCCAGGAAGATAGATATTTTAAAGAATAGACCGGAGAGAATATATCTTCCACTCTGAATGTTAAGGTGTCATTCTGCTGACATAGTAGTTTGTTGCAGAATAGGTCATTCAGTTTCTAATTTAAGGCAAAAAAACACAAAAAAATCCCCACCCCAATTCAGGCTGATTTTAAAGAAACAGTGCGTAAAGGTTCCCATTTGCATGTTTCACTGGTCATTTAGAATATGCTTAGACATTCCAAGACATTGCATCTCCTGAGGCCATAGGAGAATAATGCAATACAGATTACTGTAGCAATTTTACATGTGGATAAGAACAAGAAGACGGAGATTGTTTGGCTTGGCTCGGCACAGGTTTTGCTGCCATTCGTTACCAGTTTCTGATTCCTCAATGCCTCTAGTTCACGTCTTGAGTAGGAAAGATCTCTTCCTTAAGATTTAAGAGATATGTTATTGTCAAGTTGTGCAGCTCCAATCAAAATGGCTTAGTAGCCTGATTTTTTAAATAGCTGGTTTATAAGCAGAATTATGTGGCTGTTAGTGACCACATGTGGCCATGCTCAAACAAGGGAAGGCACCTGTTTTCTTATCTATTTGTCACATGGCCAGTCTTTTCCCAGACAGTACAGTTGATCACATAGGTGCTTTCAGGAGTAGGTATAGAACTCAACACTTGGGAAAGCAAGGGAGCCACACATACTATTGCCTTAGAAATTGCCTTCTGTTGGACATTGGCCCATGTGTTTAAATCCATAGCCTTTAAATTGTACTTCCTTGGCCATTATTTATTTATTTATTTATTTATTTATTTATTCAACTTATATGCCGCCCACTACCCAAAGGTCTCTGGGCGGCTTACAATCAAAGAATTAAAACAATTTAAAATAGTTATAAATAAAATATCAATAAATCATCAAACAGTAATAAAAACCTTCTTTAAAATCATCATCCTAAAATTGTCATCAGCGGACCCACAATCTATATTGTATCAATTAAAAACCTTCTGGAACAGGAAGGTTTTTACCTGGCGCCGAAATGTAATCAGTGTTGGCGCCAGGCGGATCTCAATAGGGAGGGCATTCCATAACTTGGGAGCAGCTGCCGAAAAGGCCCTTTGTCTGCAAGCCATCCCTCTCACCTCCTTGAGGGATGGCTCTTTCAAAAGGCCCCCCTGGCTCAATCTTAATCGCCGGGTAGGTTCGTATGGAAGGAGGCGGTCCTTCAGGTATCTAGGTCCTAAGTCGTTTAGGGCTTTATATGTCAAAACAAGCACTTTGAATTGGGCTCAGACAGCAACTGGTAACCAATGCAGGTTACGCAGAATCGGCGTGATGTGATCCCTGGCGGCTCCACCACTTACCAGCCGCGCCGCATGATTCTGAACCAGTTGCAATCTCCGGACCGTCTTCAAAGGCAGCCCCACGTAGAGCGCATTGCAGTAATCAATACGGGATGTTACCAGTGCATGCGTAACTGTCATGAGGCTCTGCTCATCTAGGTAAGGGCGAAGCTGGTATATTTTCCGCAGCTGAAGGAAGGCACCCCTGGCCACCGAGTCCACCTGGGCTTCCAGAGTTAGACCGGGGTCCAGGAGCACCCCCAAGCTGCGGACCCTGTCCCTTAGGGGGAGTGCAACCCCATCCAGGACAGGAAGATGGCCCTCTAACCTGTCTGGCGAAGCACCCACTAACAGCACTTCCGTCTTGTCTGGATTGAGTTTCAATTTGTTAACCCTCATCCAGTCCATTATCTGGCCCAGACACGAGTTCAGCACAGAAACCGCCTCATCTGGATTGGTGGAGAATGAGAGGTAGAGCTGAGTATCATCAGCATATTTCTGACTCCTCAGCCCAAACCTCCTGATAACCTCTCCCAGCGGTTCCATGTAAATGTTGAACAGCATGGGAGACAGTATAGAGCCCTGAGGAACCCCATGACGTAAACGCCAAGGGGCAGAGCAACTGTCCCCCAGCACCACCTTCTGGACACGGTCAGCCAGGAAGGATTGGAACCACCGCAAAGCAGTGCCTCCAACCCCCAACCTGGCCAGCCTATCCAGAAGGACACCATGGTTGATGGTGTCGAAAGCCGCTGAGAGGTCCAGGAGTATCAACAGGGTTGCACTCCCCCTGTCTCTCTCCCGGCAAAGGTCATCATACAGGGCGACCAAGGCAGTCTCTGTACCAAAACCCGGCCTGAAGCCCGATTGAAATGGATCCAGAAAATCCGTATCATCCAGCAGCGCCTGGAGTTGTCTAGCCACTACCCGCTCCAACACCTTGCTCAAATAAGGGAGGTTCGCTACTGGTCGGTAGTTAACCACCAGTCCTGGGTCCAGGTTAGGTTTTTTAAGGAGTGGCCTAATTACTGCCTCTTTTAAGGCAGCAGGGACTACTCCCTCTCTTAATGAGGCGTTTACAGCTTCCTGGACCCAGGTGCGAACCCCCCTGGCAGATCTTTCAATTAGCCAAGAAGGGCAAGGGTCGAGTGGCGTGGTGGTAGCACGGACAGATCCAAGCACCCTGTCCACATCCTCAGGTCTCAATAATTGAAACTCATCCAATAAAACTGGACCTAAGCACGGCACACTGAATACATCCCTTGATACTGTACCAATAGTGGAGTCCAATTCCCTGCGAATCTGAGCGATTTTTCCCTCAAAGTGAGCAGCAAACTGGTCACAACAGGCTGATGAGTTGTCCAGAACCTCCACCATATTTCTCGGTTGAAGAAGGTCCTGGACCACCCGAAACAGCTCTGCTGGACGGCACTCTGAGGAAGCAATACAGTTTGCGAAATAATGCCTTTTTGCCAACCGTATCGCCACGGAATAGGCCCGATAATGGGCTCTAAGCCGTGTTCGATCGGACTCACAGTGATATTTTCTCCACTTGCGCTCCAGCCGTCTCCCCTCCTGCTTCATTGCCCGCAGCTCAGATGTATACCAAGGAGCTGTCTGGGCTCTGCGCAAGGGGAGAGGGCGCTTAGGTGTGATCGTGTCAACCGCCCGGGACATTTCCCTGTTCCATAGGGTGACCTGAGCTTTGACAGGAGCGCCGACCATATCAGACGGATAATCCCCCAGAGCTTTCAGGAAACCATCTGGATCCATTAGTCTCTGAGGGCGGATCATCTTAATGGATCCCCCACCCTTGCAGAGGGTCGGAGTAGCCAATAGCTTAAACTTGACCAGAAAGTGGTCTGACCATGACAATGGAGTCAAAACCAACCCCTCCACATCCAAACCGCCATCTCCCAGTCCCGTTGAGAATACTAGGTCCAGAGTATGACCCTTCTCATGTGTTGGGCTGATGACATGTTGAGACAGCCCCATGGTTGTCATGGCGGCCATGAAGTCCTGAGCTGCTCCAGTTAAGGTAGCCTCAGCATGGATGTTGAGGTCCCCCAGTACCAACAGTCTGTGGGTCCTCAACACCAGGTCCGAGACCACCTCCGTCAGCTCAGGCAGGGAGACTGTTGGTACGCAGCAGGGTGGGCGGTACACCAAAAGAATCCCCAATCTGTCTTGTGAGCCCAACACACAATACAAGCCCTCTAGACCTTTTCCCAAGGAGACAGGAAGCCTGGTCAAGGAGATAGAACTCCTGTAGACTATGGCAACTCCCCCTCCCCGGCCCTCCGGGCGACACTGGTGCTGAACCGAGTACCCAGGTGGGCATATCTGGGAGAGGGGAACTCCACCCTCCTCTCCCACCCAGGTCTCGGTAATACATGCCAGGTCGGCACCCTCATCCAGGATAACATCATGAATGAGGGCGGCCTTATTCTGTACTGACCTGGCATTCAACAACAGCACCGTGTGGCTCGTGGGCTCGCTGATATGGTCACCTGATTCCTTCTGGCTAGGGGTGGAACCAGGAGGGGATAGGTGTAAGATATCTAACTCCTCTTCTCCTTTGCACTCCTACCACCATACCTTCCCCTACCCAGCACAGTTTCAATGGCTGCCCCCTCCATTGCCCTCCCCCCTTCCTGTTCCCTTAGATCTATTTTGGGTTCTTACCGCCTATCACTGATGACAAGGAAAAGAAAAACAAAGCAAAAGACAAAACAACCATCCACTCATTCTGCTCCATAATCAAACCACCACCTCTACCGGGGTGGGGGGGTAGTGGTACAGTATCCAAGCTTAACATTGTTCAAGTGTCGCTCACTATCCCCTCCCCTTTGATGGTACATTAGTTAGCTGCCTCTGACATCTACCACACGTTCAAAGAGATGCTGCAGGCAGGTGAAAACAAGAGGCGGTAAGCCACTCCCCTCTGGAGGCCGAGTCAGCTGCTGAAGGCAGGTGGAAACAAGGAGGGCTGCTTCCTGAAGCAGGGTCCAGGGGTTTGCTGGCGGATAGAAGGCTTCAGCAAGGCTTGGAGACAGCTAAAATAGCTGTGTGGTGAGGTCCCTTCCCTCCGGCCACTCCCCTCCGAAGGCCGACCGGCTAGCTGCCTCTGGCTTCTCTCACAAGTTCAGAGTCAGCTGCTGAAGGCAGGTGGAAACAAGGAGGGCTGCTTCCTGAAGCAGGGTCCGAGGGTTTGCTGGCAGATGGAAGGCTTCAGCAAGGCTTGGAGACAGCTAAAATAGCTGTGTGGTGAGGTCCCTCCCCTCCGGTCCCTCCCCTCCAAAGGCCGACCGGCTAGCTGCCTCTGGCTTCTCCCACAAGTTCAGAGTCAGCTGCTGAAGGCAGGTGGAAACAAGGAGGGCTGCTTCCTGAAGCAGGGTCCGGGGGTTTGCAGGCAGATGGAAGGCTTCAGCAAGGCTTGGAAACAGCTAAAATAGCTGTGTGGTGAGGTCCCTCCCCTCCGGCCACTCCCCTCCGAAGGCCGACCGGATAGCTGCCTCTGGCTTCTCCCACAAGTTCAGAGTCAGCTGCTGAAGGCAGGTGGAAACAAGGAGGGCTGCTTCCTGAAGCAGGGTCCGGGGGTTTGCTGGCAGATGGAAGCCATGTGGGAAGCCTCAAGGGGAAGAGAAGTTCCTGGGGTAAGTGGAGAGGTTGAATAGCTGAAAATGGTCAGAAAAAAAATGAACAAGTACCTTATCTACCACCAAGCCATGAAAGGTCTGACTGATTAGTCAGGCCTTTCATGGCTTGGTGGTAGACAAGGTATAACAGGGGCAGCAGGACCTTAGACAGCTCCAGGGATCAGCTCAGGTAGTGCATGGAAACCAGATCTCCATGCCTTCCCTTGGTTTGGCTACTATCACAAGCTCTGACCTTATCAGTAGATGGCTACGTTTAACAGGATGGTCCTCATTCCCAGTGCTTTATACTCCTTCACTTCTTGGCTCTAAGTGAGTCCATCACTTGTACCACATGGGTGTTACATCTGGATGTCTTTGAACAGGTCTTTGAACAGAGCAAATATGAATTCATCCAGGTTATGGCCAGGAGATTGTTTCCCTATGTAGGTTCATTTCAGGAGGCTTTTAATGAAGATAGCCTAAGGCAGTGATGGCGAACCTTTTAGAGACCAAGTGCTCAAACTGCGATTCAGAACCTGCTATTTTTATTTTTATTCTTTTGCAAAGTGCCAATACAGCACTTTAACCTGAATACAGGTGGCTGTGAAGGGGCAGTGTTGGGTGCCCACAGAAAGGACTCCAAATGCCACGTTTGGCACTCATGCCATAGGTTCACCACACTGGCCTAGAGTGCTATTGGGATCTATGGTTGCCAAGATATAATCTGGACGATTGTAACACAATTGTGACACTGAAGTATCATCTTGATTGTTATTGTCTCTGGTGTGACACCCAGATTAAAATGGTTTGGGATACCTTCCTATCATGATTTCCTATCATTACTATTTGCACAATGTATTGTGCAATATATGTTGCTCAATATAATATGCTGAATTATATGCTGATTTTTTTATGTACAAAACAGAGTCTTTTTCCATTTGGAAGCTAAGCACTTCCACTTGAGACACACTAGGGCAAGCTGATTGATCAGAAACACGCAAATAACCTGTCCCATGCTATTACTTTTATATTTCATATTACAAGATAGAAATAATCACATTTTCCAATACGTCATAGTCATATGCAAAAAACTGCACATTTTCTCCAGGACTGTCCTCTCAAATTATCTATCTTACAGCAGCTCGCTTTGAGTTTTTGTTTTTGTTTTTGTTTTGCACTCAGAAGCAGCCAGGCAAAGCAACCCTCAGTAGCCCTGGGTGCCTTGAAATGGGGAGTGATTTGCCAACTTCAAACCCTGGCTCATACGTGACTCGTCCTTGGTAGTTCTGTGACTGATTCCCACCTTTTCCTCATCTTCTCCTTATGTGTGCCATTTTCCAGCTTCAGAAAATGATGAAACAGACCTGGAGGCCTCTCCGGCCTGTGAAGAGGTTAGGGAGGTGATAAGAATAAAATTTATCTAAAAAATTGTTATTGGTTGTTTTTCTTTGTTAGTTGCCAATGCACCATTATAAATTATAAATGCATCATTGGTGGTTCATCAAAATTGCCACGCTGAGTTAGTTATATAGCAAAAGGTTTATTAAAGGCAGATAGAGTTATAACACAGAACAATACAGTACAGAAAATAGGTTAGTTTAAGAGATCCTAGGAGCAGCATGGCCAGAGGCCTTGCTGTCCTGGACCCCGAGTAATGGTTTTCCGTGGTCTTTTATACTCTTTTGCATGATGTGGTGACGTATTTTAGTACGCATACAAGTGTTTGTTTATGTTGGCCTATGCCCATCTGGATGCCCACCAGAATGACTTTATCCTATTTCGGGTTGGTTCCTTATAACTGGCTAACTGCCATCTGTCATTCTTATCTAACTGACGCTTCTGGTGCGCCATCCTGTCTCCTGCCTGTAAGAGGTTTTCGCCCATGGGTGTGAAGTGTGCCAAGTTTGTTGGTTCAATTTGACCTTATGCCCTGTGAGCTCATTTGGGTCTACTTTTGATTTTGAGGAATGTTAACCCGTTCCTATCAGTCCTTACTTTTTCTCTTCGTGAAAGTTGAAAAAAACTAAATAAAAAACTATTCTTGAACTAGCTCTGAAAAACTCTGAAAAGTTAAGGAGTATAATATCCATTAGCTTAAGCCTTATGTCTGCTGGATGATTTAAGACCTTCCAGCGGCCACTTACTTTAATTGCGTTGCTTTATAATGTTTTATTTTTTATGGATCTAATTGATTGTATGTCTCTTGTATATGATTTACTTGAGGTGACATAGTGCTTTTTGTTAACAATAAGGAGGTCTTGTTTCCTTAGGACCTAAGATTGCCATTTTTATAATCACAACTTCCCCCATTTTTTTTCTTTTCAGCATACATTAAAATCATAACACAAAATTCAATTAAAGTTTCCTTAGAGGGTGGCATTTGATTGACAGTGGGGTGCTCTGCTGTTTGAGTGTTGGGTAAAGCAGAGACCTAGGATAGTATCAAGGGTATTCTGTATTGGGATCAAACCAGGGGCATAAATCAAACTATTGTGTATTCAATAACTGGGGTGGCTTATCTCTGCAAACCATTTTAAACTGTATAATAAATTGGTATAAGGGAATCAGGAGGGCATGGACAATACATATATACCATGAGGCTGAATGGGAGGGCTATGGGCATCAGTTAAAAATGAAACTTTGATAAAATGAATTTGGGGAACAACTATTCTGTAAAATATGTTGATTGACACCATTGATGATGCTTTGTGGTGATAGGGCCCATTGAACTATTGGGGAAAAAAACAAGTGCTTTCTGTTCCTTTGACTGCTAAACAAAATGAACAAATATGTGGATACCCTTCTTGTGAATGACAGAAGTTCAGTTGACACATGAAAGTATCTTATACAATACAAAGGTAAGGTAAGGGATATGATAGCAAAGGTAGCACATAACAAAATTCAGTAAGGCCAGTAGAATTACAGAACATACAGTATGCTGCAAAATAGTAATTGCTTCTAAACATCAGCTGTAGATGGCTGCAAAGGTGTTGAGCTGTGTTGGCTGCAAAATAAACAGGTAGATGTGCTAAAAGGACGTGCAAAAGGCACGCTGACAGTCTGGTAATGGTGGTGAAGCTTGCTGTCATTATAACAGTTCAGGATGATTCTTAAAAGGAGAAAACACTGCCGTAAACAGTCTCTTTAAAGTGCCTTCTGCTTCCATGGCTGTGCAACCAGTTTGTTGTTTTGCTTCAGCTGAGACAGCTAGACGGCTGCAGGTGATGAAATGGAGCTGATAACAGGCCACAGGAACGATGACGTTGGAGCTGTCATGACGAGGAGAACCCACATGAAGCAGCTGTCCGACGATGTTCCTTGGAAGGTGTAGATTAGGAAGCGGCACAGAGGCAGTTGAACTCAGGCAGGACTCATCGAAACTCTCAGGAGTAGACAGAGTATTAGAATTTGGAGCAGCCAAAAACCAAAAGGTGTTTCTGTAGGTACAGCCTTTGTACTGGGAGGCATGGGCCTAGAAAAGATAGCTAGCACAGAGAAAGCTGTACGTTGTCAGCATGATCTGAAACAGATCTTTTTCACAGTGCACAGTGGGGTCAAAGCAAGATTTACACTTTAAAATTCTCTGAAGCCTAATTTCTGAAACCTTATTTGAAACACAAAAAACAGGGTATTTAAACTACCATTTTCTTTTAAACTACCATTTTCTTTTAGCAGTCAGAGGAAGTTTGTCTCAGAATATAACAAAGGGTGACACTTTTAAAATACAGTGGTACCTTGCACAAAGGAATCAATTTGTTCCAAATGGAATTATGTTAAGCAAATTTTTCTTTAACTGTAGTCCAAATTTGAGTACACAAATTCACACATCAAATATATTTTTTGATAAAACAACACTGATTGATGGTATGGGATTGGACAATTGATTAAAATTACAGTGAGCTAGCTAAGACAGATTCAAAGAACAGAACAAAACAGACAAGCAGCAGATAGGATGAAAAGGGTGTTAATTTCAAATCTACTAAATAGTATTTTAACTTAACATATTTTCTAAGTGAATTAACATTTTATGGTGGCATTCAGATATGTCTCATGTCTAAACATGAACACATCTGGCTGTGGACACAAAACAATTGCCTTTTAATAATATTTTGCAATTTAACAATTCATGGTATTTTGCCAACTTGTCTTCCTACTTAGAAGTTTATCAAAACCACATTTCACAACACCATATTTTTCACTTACGCAGACCTACTGCAACTTTACATATGCCCCATATAATTTCCTTCCTATAAATCGCTCATGATTCTCTCATGCCTTTTCAGTAACAATAACCTTTTCTTTATGCAACCTCCCTTTGTATATTTTTTGAAATATCTCTTTCTGTTTTTCATTCATTGTCGTAACCACTTTTTTTCCTTTCACATAGGCTTTTTTTTCCAGTCTAAATTCAAATTAGCAACATAGCATTATTGTTAAATATCAAGATCTAATTCATTACAAAATAATATTTATATATCATGGATCAGTGTTCATTCAAGAGTTAAATTGTCATGGGTTTTTATTAGGTGGTCTTTTTTTATTAGGTGGTCTTTTATACTCTTTTGCATGATGTGGTGACGTATTTTAGTACGCATACAAGTGTTTGTTTATGTTGGCCTATGCCCATCTGGATGCCCACCAGAATGACTTTATCCTATTTCGGGTTGGTTCCTTATAACTGGCTAACTGCCATCTGTCATTCTTATCTAACTGACGCTTCTGGTGCGCCATCCTGTCTCCTGCCTGTGAGAGGTTTTCGCCCACGGGTGTGAAGTGTGCCAAGTTTGTTGGTTCAATTTGACCTTATGCCCTGTGAGCTCATTTGGGTCTACTTTTGATTTTGAGGAATGTTAACCCGTTCCTAACAGATTCAAAGCTGTCCCTTTCTCACACGCAACTTGCAGCTGTCCCTGTATATCATTTAAAGTGTTACCACTAGAATCACCACCACCAGAATATTGGTGGCCTTTCTGTGGGAGTCCTGGGGAGTTCTAGAATGGTGTATTTACCACTGGTGAAAGTATATTTCCACTCACCTTATGTCTTCCTTCCCAGCTGCAGAATTTGAGGGTTAGAACTGTTGTCTTGATCCATTAATTCATTAGCCATTCATGTGGCTTTCGTTTAACGTAACTAAATTTTCTGCCTTTAAAGATCCTCCTGGTTTTCCTTCCCCAATTTAATCTGTTCTTCCATGAAAAGAATGAAAACCAGATCCACTGACCTGAAAGAAGGGAACAGCAGTCAGCTAAATGTAAGGAGTAGCATGAAACATCTCAATTTATATCTACAAGTAGAGATGGGCACGACTTGAAATTTTTTTTTCCGAGTTGTCATTAGTCGGGCCGGTCCCGTTTCGGGTCGTCTCCGTTTTTCGCGAAAATTTGCAAAAATTAGTCGGTTCGTTTTTTTGTTTTTTCGTTTCCGTTAGTACTGGTTTTTTTGGGGGGAGCGGGCTCCTGGAGGCACCTCTCTGGGGTGGGTGCCTCCTCTGGCCCGCTATAAGGGAAAGTGGGCTCCTGGAGGCACCCGTGGGTGCCTCCTATCCTCACCCACTAGGAAGGGGAAGCAGGCTCCAAGAGACCCCTCAACATGGGGGTCTCCCCTCCTCACCTGCTGCTGCTGCAAAATGCTATGCAATAGCCATATGGATATTGCATAACATAATGTGCAGACAATGACTGTGAAGACTAGTGGATGGCACTGAACCCAGAGCCATAGTGAGATGCCTAACTAAGGCTCTCGCACCACCATGTCTCACACAGAAGGGAATTGTACTTGCTGCGTGTAGTGCAATGCAAGCAAGTAGATCTGGCTTTAAGGTGGGTTAGTGCAAGGGCTAGGGTTAGGCTAGTGACGGGTAAGGTTACGGTGGGCTAGTGGGTTGCACCTCTGGGTGCCTCTCTGACCCACTAAGAAGACAGTCTGTGACGTATGCGTACGGAGTCAAGGGTTAGGGTTAGGGTTAGGGGGGCTAGGGCAGGTTTTAGGGGGCTTTTTGGCACATCCCAGAAGTCTCCATGGCCAAGTGGCCATGCGATTGGTCGTCCACTCCCACATGGCTGGCCACTCGGCCAGCCCATCATTGCGCAGGTGTAAAAAAAATAAAAAAAATAAAATCAATGGAGGACAGAGGAGGAGAGGAGAGACATTTTGTTGCAAGAAAAAACCCACTGCTACTGTGAAAAATCTGGCAGTTTATAAATTTTCGCGTGTTTCTGTTGTGCTTGTGTGTTTTTGGACCACGATTTCAAAAACAATATTGCGTTCGCCGCCCCATTTTGGATCCCCCGCCCGCACCGCATGGCATGGCGATGGCGACTCGCGAGTCCGGCTGCCCAGGACGGGGGGGAGGCGGGACCCCCCCTCCAGAAACCACCCCTCCGGTAGGTGCCCTGCACCCTTAGTCAAGCAGGCATTTTTCCGCCTGCTTTTTTGGCCCGGGAATGGGTGGGGGGAGAGTTTAAAAGTTTTTTCCTGTGCCGTCCGTGCCGCTTGCTTGCGCTTTAATTGCGGCGGCCGGCGGCCGGCGAGACTGGGCTTTTTGCTGGCTGGCTGCGAGCCTGCGGCGAGTCCCACCAGAGCAGCCCACAAGGACGGGGGATGGGGGGAGGCCGGGGACCTCCAGAAACAACCCCTCTGGTAAGTGCCCTGAGGCACGGCAGGCATTTTTCCGCCTGCTTTTCGGCCGGGAACCAGGTTTTTTTTAACTTTTAAAAACTTTTTTTCTGTGCCGCATGGCATTGCGCGATCGCGCGATGCAAGGAACGAGCACGACAAATCAGACCAAAATTGTTCGTTCGTCGGTTCGAGCTCGAAGTCTGGCGGAGTAATTCCCGTTACCGTTTCCGTAGAGTAACGGAACCGAGTAACGGAAACGGAAACGGGAATACCGCTAAGTCGTGCCCATCTCTATCTACAAGGGAGAGGATTGGCAAGAGAATATTTTGCACACTGTTCTAGGGCAACATCAAGCAGTCTCTCCATCACTACCACTGCCCCCAAGGAAATGGAAACTGCAGCATCTGACTTAAAACATCTGACTTAAGTCCTTTCTGGTTATCACCACAACTTTCTCCCCATTCCTGAGGAGTCTGCTTTCAGAATGCATTCCTCGTTTCTTTTTAATATTTTTCTTCCTCACGTTCTTACTGTTTAAATTAAAGAAGCAAGGTGTGATAAAAGAAATTAGCCATTTTTCGTTTAATCAGGGAGAAATGGTGAGGTCTAGCACCGCCAGCTAGAGTCACTGCACCAGCAACAAACAGTTCTTTTCGCCATGTTTTCTCCTGGGGTGCTGCTGGAAAGAAGATGTCCTCTGCTAAGGTCTTTGTTTTTCAATCCACCCAACTATGACATAAATGATAGCAAGATAGGATATTTTGGAGGTTATTCATTCATTGGTCGCCATAAGTCAGAAGTGACTTGGTGGCATGTAACAACAAGAATTACAAGCACTAGATGACATCATACAATTTGTTTCTGGGTTAAATTCTGATGTTAACTTTAGAAATGAGCAGGTTCAGTCTTCATTTTGTTTCGTTTCATTAATAAAATATTTTTAAAAGAAATTTCGTCGTGAAACAAAATGAAACAAAATGCTACGCAGGACTATATGGGGAGCTTTCCAGGGAGCCCACTTCCCTAAATTAAAGGCCCTAAAACCTTCCAATGAATTTTCTTTCAAGCAAAGAATCCTCTGTAAACAAGCAAGAAACCTAATGATAGCTGCTACACAGAGAGATGGAAGAGATAAGCTCAACAGCTGATCAGCGGTGCAGTGAGGGAATATAAATCAATTTAAATCAACCTGCAGACACAGCCAGCAAAGGGAAGAGCTCAGCTCCTGGCTAGATCAAGATCGTAGATAAGCTATCTCAACAGCTGAAGCACAGGAAGGAAGTAAAACAAACTGATTAGTTTGAAAATAAACCTCCTGTTCTGAAGACAGCTGGATCAAAAGGCTAGAACAAATTGTTTCATTTCTGAAACAAAAAATGGTGTTTCGTTTTATTTCTTGACAACATGCTGTTTGCTGTTTCTTTCATTTCGTAAGGTTACATAAGCTTATGAAACAACGAAACATCATGTCATTTTTGTAAGGTGCCCATCCCTGGTTAATAACGAAAACTTCTAAAATCCTAAGTAACCATTAGCTACAGATGTTTTTGACTACTACAAAATAAAAGTACTGTTCCACAATAAGACTTTGTTGCAGTCATTACTACCCACATTTGGTAAAAAAAAATGGAGATATAGCTATGATATTTTCTCTCATTAAGACAGTTTCAAGATTCAGCATTCTTCAGTGACTGTGAACAATGGACATGCAAAGGATCTATTTATTGGCAATAGGTTTCACATCTAAGAGCCCTCTGAGGAATAGAATTGAATTATACTACAATTTTACTTTACCTTTGAAAGAGTTGACTATTTCATTGACAATATAGTAAGAGAAAAAATGGAACAGACAACCAACCCCCCAAGACAGTTGAAGTATGCTAATTTATTTAAATTTAATTGATTAAAAACTAGATGATTAATCAACTGAAAAATGTTTAATTAGTTGGCAGTCCTAATTAGAATTAATACTAATAATGATAAGTGGCACTTAAAAGAGTTTCCTGGTTTTGTTTTGTTCTCCTCTACACCCATGAGACCCATCAGGGATGTTTTGCACTACTATGTAACGGTTTTGTGAAGGGTAGCGATGTGATTCTGTTCCAGTAGAAAAATCAAACAGTTCTGTAGCACTTTAAATGCGCACAGATTTATTATGGCATAAGCTTTTATGTGGAATGGAGTTTAGCAGTAACTACATTTTTCTTAAAGGTGCTCTGAGACTCTTTTATTGGGGCATATTTGGGCAGCTTTTCTGCCTTTATACCAAAACAAATACATAAACCCATTTTTTTGGAGAAGTATTGCCGTTAATACTGAGCTAGATCCCTAGGAGCACCAGTAAGGCAGCTTTCGGTATTTTAGTTTCAGATGTTTACCACAATCTCTGTAGCAGCCACTATAATAACATGTCTTCCAAATGGCTGTGAGTGACTGCTTATTTATTCCTCCTGAGGTCCTTCAGTACTACACCCAGGCAGGGATTCAATCTTGAAGTGAAAAATATGAAAGGTTAATAGACTCCGTTGAGGGCACTAGCATCTTTTCACCTGGGAAAAATTATCTGAAACAACTTGGATACATATATTTCAACACTCTTCAGATTGTTAAATCTACCGCATTTAGCCATCACGTAAGGAAGGGAGTGTGGTGGCCCCATCCCTTCTTGCATTGTTTTATAAATGAGGAAGACTTTTGAAAAACTAAGGGTCCTTTTCTCTTACATGGGTTTAAAATGTGAATTATGGCTGCATAGGCATGCAACCATATATTGTGCTCTTAAGAGCAGAAAACATAATGCAAGTCAAATTAAAAAATGGGGATACCAAAAATAAAGTGGATACAACAACTAGACATTGGATCAGTGCGAAATTTGGTACAGATGTACTAGAAAGTCTGCTCTTGCTCTTTGCCAGACATTTGGGCAAAGGGTTTTCAAGTTATTTTTTTTTAAAGTAACACTGCTCTAGTCCATGCAAACAATGCTGAGCCTGCATTTGCAACCCACTGAAGAAAGATGACGAACACTGATCAGAGAAAATTTACATCCTGCTTTTTCCCATTTAGAATGATGAAGCCATTCATGGCTCTAAATTAAGCTTTCTAAATTTTAAATTTCATCTGTTTTAGATTTTATGGTTCAGTATTGCAGATTAATGAAGATACCTTGGACAGCCAGAGTCACCAATGTGGCTGCATTACAGCAACTGAATAAAAAAAGTTGGAAATCCTCAATACTGTAAAGAGAAGAAAATGAAATATTTTGGACACAATGCGCAATGAGACATACCATATGCTGCACGTTATCCTTCAAGGAAAAATAGATGGAAAGCGTGGCCCAGGGCATAGAAGAACATTCTGGCTTAAGAACTTAAGCCAATGGTCCGCAATGAGCACAGCTGCTCTGTTTAGAATAGCCTTGGAAATAAACCAGTGCAGGCTGCTGATCGCCAATGTTCTACGAGGACGTGGCGCATGAAGAAGAAGAATGTAAATTAATAAGGCTTCTGTTTCCCCTGCCTTAGTGGAAATGCAGGGCTTGAAATATCACTTAACCCCCTTTTCGGTTCCTAGCAACTGATATCACAAAGACAAGAGAGAAAGCATGAGGGTTGAGGACTGGTACAGTGATGTCCCAAACGTACTGCTTTTACCTCAGTTATATGATCACTGGGATGGGCTGCAGGTGGGTAGGACATAGTGAAGGTAATGTGAAGGAGGCACGGCCTGAGATCAAGAAAAACAACAGTCAGAAAAAGTATCCCAAGGGATGGAAAGATTGAAGTGAAAGAGAAAAGAAAAGAGGACGGCAAGACCATGCTAGGGCATATTACCTGTCCATGTTATTTGGCCTAAACTTCCTCAACTCATGATGAAACAGTATCCACCCTCTCTGGTGGGGGAGGCACTTTTAAAGTTTATTCTGCATCATGGCAGAATTTCTTTCCAGAATTTCAGAGTGATGCCTCCACTTTGCTTTAACCATGACCTCTCTATGGAGATCAAATCTTATCATATTATTTATTTATTTATTTATTTATTTATTTATTTATTTATTTATTTATTTATTTATAGATTTATAGATTTATAGATTTATAGATTCATAAACCACACCAATTTTCCCAAGGGAACTCTGGGCAGTATACAAACAAAGCAAACAACAATTAAAAACACTTCAATACAAATCGAAAGGAAACATACCAAAAGAAGAAGAAAAAAAGGAAAATAATCTGACAAGAGGCACAGACAAATACTAGCAGCATGTGAAATGATGTGCAATATGTCTGATTGGCCCACTGTTGCCACAACAGCTCTCTGCTGAGCCTAGATTGCACATCATGACAAGAAGGGGGTGACAACACCCTGTGGACCAAATCCTTACCAGAGGTTCCCCTCCCCTCCTGAAACATAGCAGTTCAAGATCAAGCCCTGATTTGCAAACATATGTAGGCTCCCTTTCTTGACTTTTTTCCCTTTCATTTCTGATTGAACATGTATGACTTCTCAGCGTCCCCAAAACATTTGTCTCTCATAATGTTATTATATGAAAATATAATTTACATTTTGTTTTCACATCTGTTGATTTGAATAGATATGTACAGATATATGTTTGCCTTTCCCAAAAATCTAATAACAGCAGCCAGAAGATAGATCAGAATGAAATATCCCTAGTCCCCCTGCTCTTTTCCAAAAGGAGACACTTTTTCTTATCTTTGACAAACCACAGCTTTTGATTTTCCAAGAGTCATATGCAGAAAGTCATCATGACAAATCTATGTGTGGCGCCGAAGAACTAAAGGTATGGACACCAAAGCCACCATTGCAAACATGCCAAACCCAGGTTTTTCCTACTGGCTTACTTTTATGGCTGTCAAAAGTCATCAGCATTGACTGAAGGCACATGCCCAGGGGAAATTTAATTGTCTCATGTACTTCATTAAAGCAATAACTCTTGTGTATTGGGAGGGGGGAATAACCTCAGCCAAAATCTAGTAAATTTATTTCTGGCTCTACGCTAAATTATTACTCTCTGCACCCCATCTGCATTTGGAGGCTGTTGAGTCTCAAAGGGAGCACTTAAAACTGGCTATCTTTTAAAGAACACACAAAGACACCTAATTGGAAGGCTTGTGAAGTATAAAGAAATGTATTGATGTGCATGCAGGGAAAGAAAACGGAACTGACTGTGAAAAAAAGAAGCAGTCTCTCACACACATTGTAATTATAATTCGCATTGGACATAGAGGTAGGAGAACTCCACCAGGATTTATTTGGGTTGGCAGTTTCAAAAGAAACTGGAATTCACGTGGAAGGAAAAAAGTTACTTTTCTCCACAAAGAGCACCTTTTGAACTAGCAAGTTTTAGCAAAAGCTTTTGTGGGCTGCTGCTGAATTAATTAGATCCAATAAAACTCAATCAGCTTTTAAGGTACCACAAGCCTCTTCTCTTTTTGTCTTTACTACACACAACACAATAACACGACTGCCCCCTCCCTGAATTTATTTATTTGTTTTTATTTGTTTGTTTATTTTTGCATTTCTAGACCGCTCCGATTTTCTGCAGGGGACTATGGGTGGTTTACAACGAAAGCCAAATACACCAAACAAAAAACACCTTGAACCGTATCTGGGAGGCAACGGGTAGCCAATGCAGTTGAACCAGAATTGGAGTGATATGATCATTAGAGATGGGCACGACTTGAAAAAAAAATTTTTCGAGTTGTCGTTAGTCGGGCCGGTTCCGTTTCGGCTCGTTTCCGTTTTTCGCGAAAATTTGCAAAAATTAGTCGGTTCATTTTTTCGTTTTTTCGTTGTCGTTAGTACTGGTTTGGGGAGGGGGTAGCGGGCTCCTGGAGGGAGCTGCAGGAGTCAGCCAGAGCCACAAGTGACAGACTGGCAGACTCTTTGCACCCGCTGTGTCTCACGTACTTGCATGTAGTGCAATGCAAGTAGATCTGGCTTAGGGTTAAGATGGCTTAGCGCAACGGCTAGGGTTAGGCTAGTTACGGGTGAGGTTACGGTGAGTATTGGGGTGCATCTGGGTGCCTCTCTGACCCACTTAGAAGGACAGTGTACTGGCGTATGGGTTAGGCTTAGGGTTCGGGTTTGGGCTACGATTAGTAGGCTGTTTATGCCCGATTGGCACATCCCAGAAGTCTCTGTGGTCAACCTGGCCAAGTGGCCATGCGATTGGTGGAAAATTTGCATGGTCTACTCCCATGGGAGAGCCCATCATTGCGAATGCGCAGGTGTAAAAAAATAAAATAAAATAAAATAAAATAAAATCAACGGAGACTTTTTTTGCAAGAAAAACCCACTGCTGCTCCTGTAAAAATTCAAGCATTTAAAATAGCTAATTTCCGCATGTTTCTGTGGTGCTTTGGTGGGGTTTTGGGCAACAATTTCAAAAAAAATATTGCGGTCACCATTTTGGATCCCCCCCCCACCGCATGGCAAATGGATGCGCCCTCCCAGCCTGGTACAGTCAGCAAAACCTGGCCATGCGATTGGTGGAATGGCTGCAAAACTTTGCATGGTCCACTCCCATGGGCTTTGGTGGGGTTTTGGGCAACGATTTCAAAAAAAATATTGCGGTCGCCATTTTGGATCCCCCGCACTGCATGGCAAATGGATGCGCCCTCCCAGCCTGGTACCAGCAGCGCAGCAGTAGCAATAGCCAAGGAGAGGGGGGCGGGGAACCCCCCCCCCCAAATAAAACACCCTTCTGGCCTGGTAGGTACCCTCAGACAGTTTTCGCCTACTTTTAGGGCCGGGAATCGGGTTTTTTTTTAACTTTTAAAAACTTTTTTCTGTGCCGCTTGGCATTGCGCGATGCAAGTAACGAGCACGACAAATCAGACCAAATTGTTCGTTCGTCGGTTCGAGCTCGAAGTCTGGGGCAGTGATTCCCGTTACCGTTTCCGTAGAGTAACGGAAACGAGTAACGGAAACGGAAACGGGAATACCGCTAAGTCGTGCCCATCTCTAATGATCATATTGTCCCACACCAACCAGCAATCTGGCCATCACATTTTGCACCCGCTGCAGCCACCGGAGAAGGATCAAAGGAAGCCCCATGTAGAGAGTGTTACAGTAATATATCCTCAAGATGACCAGCAGTTGCACAACTGTCTGCAGGGAGTCACCATCAAGGTATGGGTGAATCTAGGTGATAAGCCTAAATTGGTAAAAGGCTGACTTTGAAACAGCTGCCACCTGGTATTCCAGGGACAGAGATGGATTCAAGACAATGCCCAGACTCCTCACTTTTTCAACTAGCTTGAGGACAGTCCCACCCAGACTGGGAAGAGGGCCACTATGCCCCTCCACCCCCCAAAGAACAACCTCAGTATTTACTCGTCGAATTTACTGATGTAAAGGGATTCCCTGTAGACAATGGACACACCCAACCCTCTTCCCAGATGCTAAACACGAAACCCGGAGGAGCACAGTTGGGAGAATGAAGCTCCCCCTTCAGTGCCCACCCAGGTCTTGATCAGGAAGGCCAGGTTGGCCCGCTCATCCAAGATCAAAACATTGATGATAGGGATCCTATTATGGTCACACCTGGCATTAACTAGCACACAGGACAGGTCAGAGGTGCAGACGGAAGGGCAACCTAGTAAGTGGAAGAGAGCTGGGGATCAGAATGGGGGACAGGCACAAGTTGCCTAACCTGAGTTCTTCTAACCCAATGGACCTTCCGGCTTTTAGCGTATCTCCCACGATCCGACACCACCAAAATTGGAGCCCCAGCAAGCAACGGCAACTGGAACAACACATCATAGGGCAAGGACAATCATAGAATCATAGAATCATAGAGTTGGAAGAGACCTCAACGGCCATCTAGTCCAACCCCCTGCCATGCAGGAACCCCATCACAATATTTCCGACATATGGCCAACCAGCCTCTGCTTAAAAGCTTCCAAAGAAGGAGACTCCACCACCCTTTGTGACAGCATATTCCACTGCCAAACAGCTCTAACTGTCATGAAGTTCTTCCTAATGGAATTTGTCCCATTTGTTCAAATGCAATCTCTTTTCCTGTAGTTTGAAACCATTGCCCCGTGTCCTAGTTTCTGAAGCCATGGAAGACAAACCTGTTCCCTCTTCAATATGACATCCTTTCAAATATTTAAACATAGCTATCATATTCCCCTTCAGCATATTTTTGGAGAGGCTAAACATTCCCAGTTCCCTAACCCAGGCATACCCAAACTTCGGCCATCCTGATGTTTTGGACCACAACTCCCAGAATTCCAAGCCTGTATTTCCAATAGCAAAGGAGTGTGGGAGTTGTGGTCCAAAACATCTGGAGGGCCGAAGTTTGGACATGCCTGCCCTAACCCGTTCCTCATAAGACATTTCCTCCAGACCCTCAACCATCCTGGTCACCCTCCTCTGCACCCGCTCAAGGTTGTCAACGTCCTTTTTAAACTGAGGTGCACAGAACTGGACACAGTACTCCAGATGGGGTCTGACCAGAGCAGAATAGAGTGGTACTATCACTTCCCTTGATCTAGACACTATGGTTCTGTTGATGCAACCAAGAATTGCATTGGCTTTCCTGGCCGCCGCATCACACTGCTGACTCATGTTCAATTTGTGCTCCACCAAGACTCCCAGATCCCCTTCACAGGTACTATTTTCCAGCCCAGTATCCCCCATACTATATCTGTGCAATTCATTCTTTTTACCTAGTTGTAGCACCCTACATTTCTCTCTGTTGAAATCCATTCCATTAGATTTGGCCCAGCTCTCTACTCTGTCAATGTCCTTTTGGATTTTCATCCTATCCTCTAGGGAATTAGCTACTCCTCCCAATTTGGTATCATCTGCAAATTTAATTAGCATACGCTCTATTCCTTCCTCCAAGTCATTAATAAAGATATTGAACAGCACTGGACCCAGAACAGAACCCTGGGGCACCCCACTGGTCACTTCTCTCCAAGCTGAAGAGAGACCATTTATGATCACCCTTTGGGTGCAATCAGTCAACCAATTACAAATCCACCTAACAGTAGCACTATCTATCCTACTTTCTACTAATGTCTTAGCAGGAATACCATAGGGAACCTTATTGAAGGCCTTACTAAAGTCCAGATAAGCAATATCCACAGCATTCCCCTCACCCACCAGGCCTGTAATTCTATCAAAGAAAGAGATCAAATTAGTCTGGCATGACTTTTTTTTAAAGAAACCCGTGCTGACTTCTTGTAATGATAGCATTTTTTGTTAAATAATTACAGACTGCCTGTTTAATAATCTTCTCTAGGATCGTTCCAGGAATTGAAGTCAAGCTGACTGGGCGGTAATTATTTGTGTCCTCTTTTTTCCCCTTTTTGAAGATGGGGACAACATTAGCCCTCCTCCAATTGATGGGGACTTCCCCTGTTCTCTAGGACTTCTCAAAGATTATTGCCAATGGTTCTGAAATTACTGCCAGTTCTTTTTAATATCCTCATCTGGCCCAGGAGACTTAAATTTATTTAATGTTTCCAGGTGTTCTTCTACAAGCTCACTACCTATTGCCCCCCCACTTGGAATGACGAGTCGAGGCAGTGTGTTGGGGTAAACTGGGCCACACTTTATTAATAACAACCACATAACAACAACCGGAGGGGCCAATCATCTTCTCCATTTGGTCGGAACTCCGGGGTCTCCCGGGACCCCTCCAACCGGCAGCCTTAAGGGAGCCTTCAACCCCCAGGTGGTGCTGTCATGGGACAGCACGGCCTAGGCCGGTTAATTTGGTTTCCTCCTCCCTGCTGTTTATTCTCCGACCTGGGTAATTCCCAGCGCAGGGAGGCACTTGCCCTCCCCCACCCCAGCCCCGAGACCTCCTGGCCCGCAGTGCTGTGGCGAGGGGGGATTTAGATTTTACTTGCCGATGGTATGCTCCCTGCTGCCCTCCAAGCTTTTAGCCGCCAAAGTGTGACCGATAAACAATTTCTCAACATTTAACTCGAGGAACCAGTGTGGGATAGGCGAAAAATCCCCGCTCTCAACGGCCAATCTAGAGAGCGGGTCAAAAATTCCTATCCGGCCCCAAACAAGGCGACCAGTAAAACTCACACTGGCCCTAACGCGGTGGGTGGGAGGGGAACGCTGCTTGGTGGAACTGATGACTGGGGGGGGGAGGAGCCACCCTTAATAGGGCGCTCCTCCCCCCGCCCCTGCAGGACCTCCCCGTCCTGCCTCCTCTTCTCGCCCTCCTCGGGAGGGGCAAATCGGCTCCGCGGGGGACAAGCCACCCGCGGAGCTAGCATTCTATATTGCAGTTCCCATCCTACCTCATCTACTATTTGTCCCAGCACATCTCTTTCTTCCTTTTTGGAGAAAACAGAGGCAAAGAAGGTGTTGAGTAGTTCTGCCCTTTCCTTGTCTCCTGTTAGTAACTGGTTATCATTGCCACACAGAGAGCCTATCATTTCCTTATTTTTCCTTTTGCTGCAGACATAACTGAAGAAACCCTTTTACTATCTTTAATCACTCTAGCAAGTCTAAGTTTGTTTTGCACTTTAGCTTTTTTTTACCATAACCCTGCATATATTAGCTCTTCGCTTATATTCCTCTTTGGTGCATTTCCCATTTTTCCATTTCTTGTACTTGTTTTTCTTTATAGTTAGCTGAGTTGAAATTTCTTTAGTAAACCATTGCAGTTTCTTTAGACCTCTCCCATTTCTTCTTCTTGTTGGAACAGTTTTAAATTGTGCCTTTAATATCTCGCTTTTAAGGAACTTGCATCCATTATTGGACTCCCTTCTCTTTCAGTGTTTCGGTCCATAGAATCACAGAGCCAATAATTCCTTAAGTTTACAAAAATTGGCTTTCTTAAAGTCCAGGATTCTTGTCTGAATATGCTTAGCTTCACCTTCCAACTGTATAACAAATTCCAAGAGGGCATGGTCACTTTTACCTAATGATCCCACCACTTCGACCCTATTTACAAGGTCCTCCTTATTGGTTAAGACCAGATCTAAAATGGTTTTGCCTCTTGTTGCCTCCTCTACCTTCTGGACCATGAAATTGTCTGCAAGGGCAGTAAGAAATTTGTTAGACCTTGCATTCTTAGCTGAGTTGGACTGCCAGCATATATCAGGATAGTTCAAATCTCCCATTAGTACTACATCTCTCCCTTTTGACCGTGTGGCCATCTGCTCACAGAAGGCATCATCCCACTCATCCTGCTGGCTTGGGGGGGGTCTATAATATACCCCCACAGTGACATCCCTCCTAGTTTTTTCATCCCTGATTTTAACCCAAATACTCTCAATATGGTTCCCCTGCTGTTTATCTTGTATTTCTTCAGCAGTATAAATGTCCTTAATATATAAAGCTACATGTCCTCCTTTCTTACTAGGCCTGTTCCTTTGAAAGAGGTGATACCCACCAATGATTACATTCCAGTCATACGCCTCATCCCACCATGTTTCAGTGATGCCAATTATGCCAAAACACAACAAAATCCTACCCAAAGGGGGAAAGAGGGGGGACTCAGAACAATATACAAATACAAATACAAAAGCTAAACAACCATAAATAATCAGAGAAGCAGTAAGTAAATCAACTAATCAAAATATAAGTAATATAAACAAGAATATTTTCTTTACATTTTATGTCTTGCCACTTAGAATTTCTGTAAACTCAGGAAAACAATGTGGATGCTGGTCCTTTAGGATACATGATATTTGGCCATCAATTTTTTCTAAATCAGTGCTGCTTAACTTTTGGCCTTCCACATGTTTTGGAATTTACTGAATGTCAACCGACAGAATGACAGAACAAGAGAGAGACCAAAAGAAAACAAAGAGGCAAGAATCATCTTGCAAATATACAGTAACTGCCTCCCATTATGACAGTTGACAGTACTTGGCCAAAGCAAAGCAGGGGATTAAAACAGCTGCCCGGGTTGAACTTGGCATGACAAAGCCTGGTCATAAAAAGACTGACACACAAACATGGCTTTGGACAGACTAATTTAAGGTGGAGGTCCATTAGAAAAAGCGGCCCTATCATGTTTTTATAGCTGAAAACACAGCTGTCAACTGGCAGAAGTACTGTGATGCTTGACACAGTGCAAAGAAAGCAGTAGCTACAAACAAACTCTGTGTACCTGGGGAACTGTACAGAAACCTTGATATGTATGAAGGTGAATGTGGCATCCACCAGCTAGTGAAAGCCTGTCACAAAAAAACTGAGGATATTGAGAAATTTCACAGTGTCAATGATGAGAATGGAAAGATGATCAAAGATTGTCTCAAAGCAACAAAGTGCTGGTGGGGTTACTTCAAGAAAGTTTCCATCAAAAGTTCATGCACCCCCAATCCCATATGTTCCCACAGTTTTAGGGCTTGTGCAACCTATCACATCTGATAAATTTGCTGTGGCAAAGGCAGAGCTACAGGACCAGATGATGTGGTAATGGAACTGTGGAAGTTGCAACACTAGAACCTCTGTAACAATTATGTTAGAGACGAAGATACCCAACATTTGGCAACAAAGCACAACAGTGCCAGTCTGTAAAAAGAAGAGGAAACCTGCTAGATGCATCAACTACAGAACAATTAGATTACTTTCACATACTCTTAAAATCTTTGAGTGAGTCATTGACACACAAATTTGCACCATAGTCTAACTAATTGTCAGTCACATTGGCTTCATTAAGAACTGTGGAATGATAGATGCAATCCATGCTGCCCAGTTGCTACTTGAAAAACGAGGAGAAATGGAAACCAGTTCATGCTGCTTTCCTTGACCTCAAGAAAGCATTTTGACTGAGTCCCACATGATGTCATCTGGTATGCACTGCAACATTATGGAGTTCCAGAGGAACTCAATCTGCTCTACAAGTTGCTGAAGAGCTGTATGCAGGGCGCTACTGGTTCATTAAAAGATTTTCATATCATAGTTGGGGTACACCAAAGATTGGCACTCTCTCCACTTCTTTTCATTCTGATTATGGACGTAGTCCCTCAATATCTGCAGAATCCAGTGCCATGGACACTCCTTTATCCTGATGATGTCATGATTGCATCAGAGAGTAAAGCAGATATTGAGCGCCAAGCCCAAGTATGAAGTAACCATCTGACAAGGTTTGGCCTGCACCTGAATGTGAGGAAGATGGAATATCTGACAACCAACCTAAATGAATGTGGTACAATCCAAATGTATGGTATTGACCTACCAAGAACTGAGGAGTTCAAAAACCTCAGTTCCACAATCACAGCCGATGGGAGTCTGAATCACAAAGTCACATCAAGGATCAAGAGTGCCTGGCTAAAGTGGTGTACAACCTCAAGTGTCATGTGTGACAAAAACATCAGCAACCATTTGAAGTCAAAGATATATCACACCATTGTATAACCAATTACGCTCGATGTTGCAGAATACTGGCTGGTGACTAAAGAAGTTTAACATTGACTTAGTGTCATGGAGACAAAGATGCTGTGACAGACCTCTGTCCTCACACAAATTGATCATGTGCACAATGATGACATCCAATCAAAATACAGCATTGCACCTATCGCTGACAAGCATGAAACCTGACTGCACTGGTTTGGACACATCTTGTATACCAATGAGGAAACTCTGGCCAAAAATGGTCTCACTCTGGAGGTCAGTGGATCCTGACTGAGGGGACAACCAAAACTGCTGGATGAACACCCTTGGCAACAACATGAAGTTGTCCTGCGTTCATCTGGACTTAGCACATCACTGTGCCAAGTGGAAGGCCAAAACAAGAATAGCAGACCCCATCACCAAATGGTACAAGTTTGAAGAAGAAGAACTTGCTAAAGCAACACCTCTGTCATTATATCCATCACTGTCATTACATCCATCAGATATATATATATATATATATGCATGTTAGGGTGGATTCGGGTTTCTTCCCGTGTAGAAATCTGGTTGTTTTGGCGACGTTTCGACGAGGTCTCACTCGTCATCTTCAGGCTGGTGTTCTGGCTTCTTTCTTCTTGAAGCAAAGCGTGATCTCAGTTGAAGTCCTTCTATAAATACTGCTGGGGGTGTGTGGTTTGCTTGCTCTGTTGCTGATTGTAGGTTCGTTTGTTCTTTTGTGATTTGCTGTGTGGCTGAGGCGATCGTTAAGGGCTTAACTGCTGGTGGGTTAGATGGCTGTTTAGAGACATCCTGTGTGGGTGAGGTGCTGGATGTGTGTCTATTAGCTTTTTGTTTCTTAACGACCTGGGTGATGGGTGTTCTGGCAGCATCCTGGGCTTCACCCTTATATATATATATATATGTGCATGTTAGGGTGGGTTCGGGTTTCTTCCCGTGTAGAAATCTGGTTGTTTTGGCGACGTTTCGACGAGGTCTCACTCGTCATCTTCAGGCTGGTGTTCTGGCTTCTTTCTTCTTGAAGCAAAGCGTGATCTCAGTTGAAGTCCTTCTATAAATACTGCTGGGGGTGTGTGGTTTGCTTGCTCTGTTGCTGATTGTAGGTTCGTTTGTTCTTTTGTGATCTGCTGTGTGGCTGAGGCGATCGTTAAGGGCTTAACTGCTGGTGGGTTAGATGGCTGTTTAGAGACATCATGTGTGGGTGAGGTGCTGGATGTGTGTCTATTAGCCTTTTGTTTCTTAACGACCTTGGTGATGGGTGTTCTGGCAGCATCCTGGGCTTTGGTGGAGTGGGGTCCTGTGTCTTGTGAATTCATTTTGGTCTGGCTGCGTGTCTGTGGTCTCCCAATGTTTTTTTGGCGTGTGTAAGTGTGCTCCATGTGGTGGCTGGAGTGGGGAGTAGCGGTAGATGGTGCAGTCGTGGTTTTGTTATTGGATGGTGGTTTCGTTTCATCTGTGGGAAGGGTCTGGGTTGTGTTTGGTGTGGATGGAAGGTGGTGGCATCTTGTGTCCTTTTGGATCTGGTGTCAGTCTTTGTGACAGAGGCTCGTCTGTTGACCAGGGCTAGTTTCCAGATGTCAGGCAAGCGGGAGGTGTCATCACGTTTATTCATGTTGTTTGGGTGTTTCTCTATTTCAATGGCTTCCATGATTATTCGACTGTTGAAGTGTTCAGTTTTGGAGATGAGTTTGGTTCTTTTAAAATCAATTTCATGACCTGTTGTTTTTATGTGCTGGAAGAGAGAGGAAGATTTTTCTTCTTTTTTGACTGCGTTCTTGTGTTCTGCGATGCGTGCGCTTATTCTCCTGTTTGTCTGTCCGATGTATGTGGCTGGGCAGACTTTGCATGGTATTTCGTAGACTCCTTGGTTTTCTAGCTCAATCTTGTCTTTGGGGTTTCTTAAAATGTTGGCTATTTTTTGTTCGGTGCAAAAGGCTGTCTTGATATTGTGTTTGTGGAGAATTTTGCTTATTTTGTCTGTGGTGCCTTTGATGTAAGGGAGGAGGGCAGTGCCGTTGTTCTCTTCTGTTTCTTGGTTCTTGGGGGGTGTTTCCTTTTGGATTAGTTTGGTGATGGTGTTTTTTTGGAATCCGTTCGTAATTAATAGACACACATCCAGCACCTCACCCACACATGATGTCTCTAAACAGCCATCTAACCCACCAGCATTTAAGCCCTTAACGATCGCCTCAGCCACACAGCAGATCACAAAAGAACAAACGAACCTACAATCAGCAACAGAGCAAGCAAACCACACACCCCCAGCAGTATTTATAGAAGGACTTCAACTGAGATCACGCTTTGCTTCAAGAAGAAAGAAGCCAGAACACCAGCCTGAAGATGACGAGTGAGACCTCGTCGAAACGTCGCCAAAACAACCAGATTTCTACACGGGAAGAAACCCGAACCCACCCTAACATGCATACCTATACCCGTGAAAATCTACGAAAACAAATATATGGAACACTTTGAAACCAACGCGTTACAGAAGTCCGAACATAAACCCAAACTCTGGCTCAGATATGTTGACGACACCTTTGTTATCTGGCCACACGGGAAAGACAAACTGAACAACTTCCTCACACATCTCAACAGCCTACACCCCAAAATACAATTCACTATGGAAATAGAAGCCAACAACCAACTTCCCTTCCTGGACGTCCTAATCTACAAAAAACCCGACGGCTCCTTAGGACATACCATCTACCGGAAAAAAACACATACAAACCGCTACTTAAATGCACAATCACACCACCACCCTGCACAGATCAACTCCGTAGCAAAAACCCTCATCTCCAGAACCAAACGCCTCGCTGACAAAGACCACCTAAAAACTGAATTACACACTCTCTCGAATGCTTTAATTGCGAACGGATTCCAAAAAAACACCATCACCAAACTAATCCAAAAAGAAACACCCCCCAAGAACCAAGAAACAGAAGAGAACAACGGTACTGCCCTCCTCCCTTACATCAAAGGCACCACAGACAAAATAAGCAAAATTCTCCACAAACACAATATCAAGACAGCCTTTTGCACCGAACAAAAAATAGCCAACATTTTAAGAAACCCCAAAGACAAGATTGAGCTAGAAAACCAAGGAGTCTACGAAATACCATGCAAAGTCTGCCCAGCCACATACATCGGACAGACAAACAGGAGAATAAGCGCACGCATCGCAGAACACAAGAACGCAGTCAAAAAAGAAGAAAAATCTTCCTCTCTCTTCCAGCACATAAAAACAACAGGTCATGAAATTGATTTTAAAAGAACCAAACTCATCTCCAAAACTGAACACTTCAACAGTCGAATAATCATGGAAGCCATTGAAATAGAGAAACACCCAAACAACATGAATAAACGTGATGACACCTCCCGCTTGCCTGACATCTGGAAACTAGCCCTGGTCAACAGACGAGCCTCTGCCACAAAGACTGACACCAGGTCCAAAAGGACACAAGATGCCACCACCCTCCATCCACACCAAACACAAACCCAGACCCTTCCCACAGATGAAACGAAACCACCATCCAATAACAAAACCACGACTGCACCATCTACCGCTACTCCCCACCCCAGCCACCACATGGAGCACACTTACACACGCCAAAAAAACATTGGGAGACCACAGACACGCAGCCAGACCAAAATGAATTCACAAGACACAGGACCCCACTCTACCAAAGCCCAGGATGCTGCCAGAACACCCATCACCAAGGTCGTTAAGAAACAAAAGGCTAATAGACACACATCCAGCACCTCACCCACACAGGATGTCTCTAAACAGCCATCTAACCCACCAGCAGTTAAGCCCTTAACGATCGCCTCAGCCACACAGCAAATCACAAAAGAACAAACAAACCTACAATCAGCAACAGAGCAAGCAAACCACACACCCCCAGCAGTATTTATAGAAGGACTTCAACTGAGATCACACTCTGCTTCAAGAAGAAAGAAGCCAGAACACCAGCCTGAAGATGACGAGTGAGACCTCGTCGAAACGTCGCCAAAACAACCAGATTTCTACACGGGAAGAAACCCGAATCAACCCTAACATGCATATATATATATATATATATATATATATATATATATATATATATATATATATATATATATAATATGTGGAAATATACACTTCTCAGCAAATTGTGTTTATTTGTACTATTTGTGATAAAATGTGTTCCACAAAGCTCTTCGACTGCACATTGCCAAGCTGATTTCTTTTTAAAAACTCAGATGGAAAAGACATATGAAAGTGGGGATGAGCCATAAATACACTGTCTATCTATTCTTATATGAAACTGATTTTGAAAACTGTTTGGAGATCTTTCTGTCATGTAGAGTGCTAGGTGGCCCATTTTTGTCCGACAGGTCAGTCAGTCAGTAGCGTGCACTCTTTTCTTCCTTTGTGCAATTAGGAACATTCAAGCTGTTGATTTAAATCTAAAAAGGTCTACAATTCTGGCTCCTCCACCTCACATACAGGGAGAAGGCCTCCTCCTCTTATTTATTTATTCATTTTTATTTATATTTATAGACCATCCGATTTTCTGTGAGGAATTCTGGGTGGTTTACAAACAAACAGAGTTTATTTGTAAACAAACAAAAAATAGAATGAATCCAAGTAATGCAAGGCGCATCACAATATTCTAAAATTATTGCATCTGTTTACCATACTGGGCCAGAAAGGACATACTGAAATCCATTTATCTTTAAAGCAAAATACCATGTAAATTGTATTTGTAGTTCCTTAATGAAACAACCTTGGAATTCTTCATTAGTGTTAGAGAGATAAAATCCTGATTATATTTTTCTCAAGGGCTAAAAGAAGAATTTCTCCATGCTTCTTGTCTTCTGCTTTTTGGATGAGAGTTTTCACATATGAGAATAATATTTGTCACGTTTTCAGTGGAAATTGCATAAGTTCAGCAAATAACACAAAACTATCCCAGGTCTTTTCTTACTCCATGAATGTTTAAAAATTTTGAAGTAGCAGATGGGGTGTGTGCCTCTTTTAGCTCTTTTAGCCAGTCACTCTCTGCTTCCTGTAGGCATACTTTGTATTGCAAACGAATAATCAAGTAGAGGAGAAATACAAAGGTGTCATTTGCTTTATAAGTATTTAACCCCATGATTACCAATACTTAATTTCTGAGAAGAGTATAACATTGTGTGTATGGAAATAATACATATATGTATTGTACTGTTCTCAGTATACTGTACTGTAGTGAGTTACATCAGTCTAGCTAGTACTGCTCAAGGGAGGAGCAATTTTGCTCAGACCTTGATGGCCAGGAGTTTTGCAAGCAAGGCCTTAGGCTTAGAGATACAGGAAGCTGGGCTTTGTTGCTCCTGGGAAGAGGACGCCTTGAGATGAGAGGCTTCCTGGCCTTAAGCATCTCAGCTTACTATTGGTTGAAATGTATACACTCTGACAAAATGTGTTTTTATAAATGATGTTTCACTAGATTATAAATAAATATAGGGCATGCATGCATAAGTGAATTAGTGATTTTTGACAAATTTTGCCATTAGTTCTTTAATTGGTGCCTATCTCTAATGATAAATACACACTATACATGCAGGAATGTATAATGGAGAGGCATTCTATCTGAAGGGAGCCGAGGACACAGAAAGTCTGAGAGTGGTCAGGAGACAAAATGGTCACATAGCTGTTCATTCCATCTGGCTAAAGGCTGATGAGAAAATATTTTTCAATCTGTTAGCAACATGCTTAGTGCTCGATAATGCTTTTCATTTTGTATTTTCTTATTATAATAACTCTGGTGTTCTTTAATGTATTTTTAAGAAAGCTTTTATGCTTTTAAAATTTTGCTGGTTTCTACTTTTAAATGGAGCTGCCTAGATGCCCTAAGCACATCCGATCTCGCCTGATTTCAGAAGCTAAGCAGGGTCGGCCCTGGTTAATACTTGGATGGGAGACCACCAGGGAGTACCAGGTGTTGTAGGCGCCTGGAGTAGGAACTGACAAACCACTCCAGTATTCCTGCCAAGAAAACTCCATGGGCATGGAATCATGAAGAGTCGGTCACGACTGTAACAACACAACACAACACACACTTTTAAATGAAATACTGTGTTATAGAGAGGAATCCTATGCCTTTATATGCTATGAGTTCCTGTGTTTTGATGGTTTGTATTTTTATTTAAATGTGGCTGAAGTTCTTGTCTGGACTTTGTATAGCTGGTTACAGGGATCACCTTGTTACAGCAGCTCCACTGGCTGCCAATCAGTTCCCAGGCATGATTCAAAGTGCTGGTTTTAACCTAACCAAACGGCCTGTATTCATCAGGAGAGGCCTTTCTCTCAATCCTACCACTTTCACAGGTGAGTCTGATGAGAGCACATGAGAGGGCCTTATTTGTTGCTGCTCCCAGACTTAGGAACTCCCTCCCACAGGAAGCCAGACTGGCCTCATCTTTGCTGTCCTTCTGCAAACAGGCAAAGACTCTGAAGTTCTCTTCAGACATGCTCTGAGTGACTAGTTATCAGAGTGCTTGTTTTTTTGTTTTGTTTTGTTTTGTTTGAAATGGATTGTTGCACCTTTCATTTTCTACTTTAGTAACAGTGAATACATTTCCCTTGTGTATCCAATTTTTTCCAGATCCCTTGTGTTCTGTATCATTTTAAAAGTGTTATTAAGAAGGCTGGTCTATGAATTTATGAATTAGCTTAATTCCTCATAAACATCACTGGGTAGTTTCATTTTGCTAAACCAGAGATAGGTAGAGCAATAGCACGTTTGGATATACTGAATTATATACACTTTTGTACATGATAAATACCATACCTTCTTATTGTGTGTCTGATGCTGTTTTTTGTTCAGGGCTCTGTCTACAGAAGACATAAAATGACTGCATCGTATTTAAAGCAGAAAAACAGAGAATTCTTTATTGAAAAGGAAATATTTTCAGGATGTATTTCAGCTTATCAAATGAAGGAAGTAATAGACTTTTTGCTTGACTCCTTAAAAAAAGCATAGATGTGTTATCTTTGTGCTAAAAATATCTACCTGTTTCTTTAATCTCTCACAGGTTAATCTTGCTTCTTTTCTGTGGTGCCATGAAATAAACGTCTGGCAAGTTAGAAAATAAAATTCACAGTGAGCTGCCAGTGTCAGTGACTATAAGTATTTCTGAAGCAGGGTGATTCCACTCCCCTTCCTTTTTTATGAATCAGAAACAAAATAAAAAGAATACTGAGACTTATCACAAAGGTAGGCGCCTGATCAGGCAGCAGAAGCTGCTGGTGGGCTCAGCCCAACTGTGCCGTCTACCCTAGAAAATGCCGTCCAAATGAAATCTAAGAAAATAATTAAAAGCAGGATGTGGGGACAGAACCATTGATAACATAATCAGGTGGAAATGCAACTTCCTTTGTAAGATTGATTTTGGACCTGCATCTAACGTTTTCAGGAAAGGGGAAAAATCTTTTGAGCCTGAAGTTTCAGATGTCTGTTCTGAGACCAGAAAAGAAATGCCTTTGTTGTTTATACCACTTCTTTTTTTCCAAATTGGACATTAATCAAAGAATTTATTTTGAAACTAGGAGGGGGGTGTTCACTTTCTCTCTGTGTGTGTAGGTGCGTGTGTGTGTGCATGTGCGCATTCATGTGTTATTTTTGTTTGCCTCTGCTTGTTGCCTTTCTCAATTCTTCCCCTATTTGGTCTAACAGTGTGAATGAGAGATTCACTTTGAATCCACTCGTTAGATGCCTAGTTGCCAATGGATTTATTGCAACCTCCTAAAAATGGGTATGCACAACTGGACTCATATTCACATGATGATGATGATGATGATGATGATGATGATGATGATGATGATGATGATGATGTGGTGTAAAGGAACCAAGTTAATTGTAGCTGCCCGCATCTGGCTCACACTGGGCCACAGTGTCCAGGCAGGGAGCTGATGTACTGTAGAACAAATAGCTTAAGGTACCATAAACAAAAATGGTAAGATGACACCTCCAAAAGATCGGCAACTTGTTAGGTCCAGGGGTGAAATTCTCCCTGCTGTCTAACAGATATCAGTCTCAAATAGACTGGAAGAGCAAAATTGATTTCCAGTGTCATTTCTGATTAATTCTGTGCCTTGTGGCCTCCTGTGATTAGATGCAACAGATACTGATAGCACACGGAAAGGGTGAATATTGGAAGGACCACTAATTTAAATCACCTCCAAAACAATAGAACATATAGCATTCTCAGTTTTTCATACTTGCTAAAAGTCTTCCAGTGAAGGACATTCTATGCCTACCAATGGAAAATCAACCAAAGATACCCATTTATTTGACAGCCAAATGGTTTCTTTGTTGTTTGCTTGTTTTTAAGGCCACTTAATGGTTGACCAGCTGTCTACTAACCCTGAATAACCACACTACACAAATTGTGGTCATGTTTAGATGTGCTGTCGATGTCGACTCAGATGAAGGACACAGGTTATCCACTGGGACTTGTCTTGAATAAAAACCGAGTGGGGGCTGAACTGTAATTTTAGGATGTGCTGGTTGAACCATTCTATTTATAAATCAAAAACAGCTGTACTCTTGGAGGGCCATGCAGCTTTAGTGACTTAAATGCATCTGGTGGGAATATGTTGACATGATCACATTATGATGATTGCTAGATTTTCTCACTTCTGATGATAGGGCAAACCCTTGAAGGCCATTCTTTGTCAAAATAAATATTTGTTTTTACCATCAGTAATCTCATTGACACAGAAGACATAGTGCAGGCTGTGAGGACCTCATCTGATGCCTTAGCAGTACACATTAGTCAAGTATAGTCCAAGTCCTTGACTAAGACCACAGTTTACAGACACCTTTATTTTAAAGCTTGCTGTTGACATCAAAGTAATAACTGCAAACTCAAGAACAGTTTGGGTGGCCTCACTAGCCCACTAGAGTAAGGGCCAAGTCCTGTGTAATGGGTATGGGAAATTTAAGGAAAGGAACATAAAAGTAAAAGTAACCTGTCATGCCCAAAAAGATTTGCAATGAAAGTTTAACCTTCTTCCAGCTAGGGGAATTCTTTGGGTTGAGCTCATGCCAGCCGAGAAAGTCTCCAGCAAAATCCTGTCTTTTTTTTTATTCCACATTAAAATAAAATGTATATGCTTACCATGTGTGTGAAAGAAATTAAGCATACTGTAATTCTAAGCACTGCAGGGTCCTTGACTGTATCTCATTTTTTTTTCTTATGCCAGTGTTTTTGCTTCTCCATTCTTGCTTTATTTCTTTCGCTATTGCTTGGACAGGCAAAGAAACCTGAACACAGTGATACCATAACATCACCAAAATGCCGTTTTATTGGTTATTTCTCTGCTTGTGCAGCAGCCCCATTTTTACCACTTGCATGAGAGGAGTTACACTTCTCTTTTGTGCATGTGTAAACTTTGTGGTTTTTCAATGAGGTGATCTCTGTCTTGCAAAACTGCATGTCAGAGGTTGCTAAAGCAACTGCTGTTCCTTCTGTCCATGCAGTAATCATAGTCTACACTTGCTACTGGATTCTATCTAAAGGCCAAAATCTTGTTGCTTACAATTGTTGTTGTTCAGTTGTTTAGTCATGTCTGACTAATTGTGACCCCATGGACCAGAGAACACCAGGCCTTCCTGTCTTCCACTACCTCCCAGAGTTCGGTCAAATCCATGTTGGTTGCATCGATAACACCATCCAACCATCTCATTATTTGCCGTCCCCCCTTTTTTTGTCTTCTTTCCCAACATCAGGGATGTTTCCAAGGAATCCTCTCTCCTCATGAGGTGGCCCTGGCTATCAACCCTGGAAGTTTCTGCCTGCAGATCCCTTCCTACTACTGGTTTCCAACCCAGTTGTCTCAGGGGCTTTTGTCCTGACTGCCAAGGCTGTGTTCTGAGCTCATGGCTGGCACAAAGCATTACTTAGCCCCCAAAAGTAACTGGCTCTCTGAATTGCTGTCACTTTCTGAATTGCTGGGGGGGGGGGGGGGGGGGGGCAGGGGTGCGCCGTAGGCGGCAGTGGCAGGGGTGGGGGGGCAGGGGGTGGCGGATGGCGGGGACGGCGATGGGCACGGGGGTGGGCGGCGATGGGCACGGGGGTGGTGGGCAGACGGGGGCGGGCAGCAATGGGCAGACGGCGATGAGCAACTGGCAGGCAGTGGGCGGACGGACGGCAGTGGCCAGCGGCAGGGGGGGGCGGCGGGGGGCAGCAGACTGGCCAGTGCTCCCTCTCCATTTTGGCGCCCTAGGCAACTGCCTGGTTCACCTTAATGGACGTGCCGGCCCTGGCTAAAGTCACTATCTGCAGTGATCAAGGAGCCTAAAAAAGTAAACTCTGACATTGCCTCAGTTTCTTCCCCCTCTATTTGCCAGGAGGTGATAGGACGATGATCTTAGCTTTTTTTATGTTGAGCTTCAGCCCATTCTTTTCACCCTCATTAAGAGGTTCTTTAGTTCCTCTTCACTTTCTGCTATCAGAGTAGTATCATCTGCCTATCTGAGGTTGTTGATATTTCTTCCAGCAATCTCAGTTCCAGTTTGTGATTCATCCAGTCCTGCCTTTCACATGATGTACTCTGCATATAGTAAGTTAAATAGGCAAGGTGACAGTATACAGCCTTGTTGTACTTTCCCAATTTTAAACCAGTCAGTTGTTCCATATCCGGTTCTGACTGTAGCTGCTTTTCCCCTATATAGATTTCTTAGAAGACAGATAAGGTGGTCAGGAACTCTCATTCCTTTAAAACTTGCCATAGTTTGTTGTGGTCCACACAGTCAAAGGCTTTTGTGTAGTCAATGAAGCAGAAGTAGATGTTTTTCTGGAACTCTCTAGCTTTCAACATAATCCAGCACGTTTGCAATTTGATCTCTAGTTCCTCTCCCCCTTCGAAATCCAGCTTGCACTTCTGGGAGTTCTCTGTCCAAATACTGCTGAAGCCTGCCTTATAGAATTTTGAGCATAGCCTTGCTAGTGTGTGAAATGAGGGCAATTGTACGGTAGTTGGAACAGTCTTTGGCATTGCCCTTCTTTGTGATTGGGATGTAGACTTATCTTTTCCAGTGCTCTGGCCACTGCTGAGTTTTCCAAATTTGCGGGCATATTGCATGTAGCACCTTAACAGCATCCTCTTTTAAGATTTCAAATAGTTCAGCTGGAATGCCATCACCTCCACTGGCCTTGTTGTTTACAATGCTTTCTAAGACTTATTTCTGTACAGGCATTATAGCTTCCTGAACCATTTGGAAAATATGTGGCTGATTTTTAAACTACTTGCTTTCACCCCAGGTTTTATAGCCTCTATATCCAATGAAGAGTTCTAAAGAATTCAAAGCTCATTTTGGGTCACTAATATATTGCATAAAACTCTTAATGGTAAGCATTGTCCTGTAACCTTCTACAGCCAATCAATTTTAGTTAAGTTCCTCTCATTTCATATACAAAAGTAGAACAGGTGATACCTTTAGGCTACTAGAAAAATAACAAAAAGTTGCTAATAATTTGAAATATTATTTATTTATTTATTTATTTATTTATTTATTTATTTATTTATTCAACTTATATGCCGCCCACTACCCAAAGGTCTCTGGGCGGCTTACAATCAAAGAATTAAAACAATTTAAAATAGTTGTAAATATAATATCAGTAAATCATCAAACAGTAATAAAAACCTTAGCAACTTTTTATCACTTTTCTAGTAGCCTAAAGGTATCACCTGTTCTACTTTTGTACAGTGGTACCTTGTATAAAGGAATTAATTAGTTCCAAATGAAATTATGTTAAGCAAATTTTCCTTTATACAAATTTCCCATAGGAATGCATGGAAAATGGAGTAATCTCATTTTTATGTTGTATGGATTTGCCCCATAGGCGATTCTGTTAAGCAAATTTCCCCTATCTCCAGAATATTTTATGTTGTACAAATGTTATGTTATACAAACTGTTTGTTATACAAGGGTCCACTGTATTTGGCTTTTGTAATGGCTATACAGCTCCTCAACTTGTTTTGCTCATTTCATATAGTCATTTTTGTTTGTGCCACATTCTAGCTTGATTTGCAAGACATCATATTGCTTTAATCTATACTTCTTTTCAATAGGAATGCTTAACTAAGGACTGCCATTTGCAAATGTATAGTATAAGAACTTTGCAGAAACATCTACAATTGATTGACTCACTGAGTTTGTAGGAGAGTTGGTTGGTTGGTAGAACACGGTCCTTGCTTTTTGTGTGATATCTTGAGCAAGAAACACAACCTGAACCTCTGATAGATGTTGAGAAGGACAAGAGAAGGGGAAAATTGAGTTCATAATTTGTAGATATTTACACCATTGCCAGTTTCTTTCATGATACAAAGGCATTAGTGAAAGTGACAGGAACAAGTTATGAGCCATTTACTTGGGCTATCTAGAGGGATTTAATCTCTCTAGAGTCACGGAGTTGAGTATTCACTGGGAATTGGTGCTACTGTGATAGGCCATATCTGAAGGCCTGGAGTGCAGAGATAAGAGTTTAAGTCTAGCTGGAATTAGAAGCAATAGAATTAACTGGATTGGCATGCTGTAAACCTTTTGGTTCATATCCTGAAATGCCTCCGGATAGCAGTTCAGATCTCTTCCCAATGGATTTTTGGCCCTGGGACCCATGTGGCTGACAAATATTAATAATGCCAAGGACTTTCTCAGTGCGTGTGTACACAATAAAGCCATCTATATGTGATTCGATGTGCATTCTTGTGGCTTTAAAATGTTACAGTGACAACCCCCCCCCCCATCACTGCTCATTTTCTAGTTCAGTACTTCTCTCCATTAAAAAAGAGGATTGAGGAATGGCTCATAACTAGCAATTTAAGCTAGTTATGGCCACAACTGGTATTTGTTTATCACGTTGAGATAACTGAGGATGCCATATTGAAAACTCTGAAGGAGTCACACTGGAATAATTTATCTCCAAAAGCCTGTTGACTTTTATCCCAAGAGTTATAAAATGATGCATGAACATCAACTGTTGTCTTGTTTTGGTCCATCCAACCCAGTGCTGCCTAATTTGACAGACAGGATTCAAAAAGCCACAGGCAATTTCCCCATTCCCCTCCCATAGTTTTGTTATCATATGCTTTTTAACTATTGCTACAGGAGATTGAACCCAGGACCTCCTATGTATAAAAACACACATGCTCTATTATTAAGCTGCTTCTCCTTCCTCTGACTGGAAATGTAGCAGCTGTGATGTTTCTGCAAGCCCATCAGCTGTTCTCTGCCAAATTGCAGGATATACTACAGTCTTCCATCCACATGACTGGGTGAGGGGCCACTCACTTTACTGATCTTTTGTTCCATTTTTGTACAAATATGGTTTTATCTTGCATATCTTTTATATTGTGTGGTTTTAAATATTGTTTAAAAACTGTTTTAAGTATTGAACTCAAGGCAAGAGACAAAATTGAGAAAAGAAAACTTTTGAACTAAAGAGGCAAAAAAGGTTCTACCCTTGCAGTTGGCTCACATACTTTTCACTCCTCAGCCCAATATATGGCTACAGGGGGTGTTTCTAGCTGGACAGCTCTTAATGCTACCAAAAATGTTGCACATCTATTCCATGTAGGTGTAGGAAATACCAATTTGATGCCATACAATTATGCAAGTGACTTAGGGCAGTTGCACAATAACAGCTGTAGTTTCAAAGGCCGAGCATCTCTCTAAACTCAAGTTATCATAAAAACATCATTCCCTTCCATTGATCCTGCTGGAAACCTTTTTGCTTTTCCACTACAAAACAGTAGCCATTTTATATGCAGCATCATTCTATCCTTGCAACATGTAGCTCCTCTAATGCTTGGGGAGAAGAGCTTTTCACAGGAGGCTCCACATTAAGTTTAAATGTAGGGCCATATAGAATCTGTCATATTTTTCTGTGTAAATAGCTTTATACATAATTATTGCTTTCTTTAAAATACTATACGTATCACGTATTTTAACAGTAATTTGCAAATGTAAAATATTAATTGTGCTTGCTGCTTTCCCCTGATTTTAATAAACCTTTTATTTTGCCTGTTTCCTTGGATGTTTTCAGCTTTTGTTTCTTTAGCACTGATGCACAGATATTTTTCTTCATCACTCAGAGATATATCCTCTTGAGGTGTTGACTGTGCAAATCTCAAAATTGGACAATGTGGCAATCTGTCTTATTTTGCTATTGTGCATTATGTCTGTGAAGATTCTCAGTCATCCAGGTGAGTTTATCTAGACGTTGAGTCATTGCAACTGGACTTCTTTTTCTTGAGAGACAGAAACGTTTCACTGCTCATCCAAGTAGCAGCATCAGTCTGAATAGAGCTACTTGTGAGTCCTCCATCTTATAGTATGCCTTTACCTCTTGTCACCCTGGTCTGAAACAGGCTCATAAGATGAACAATGGCCTGAATAGGCTTTTAGGTAGACAACAGCCAATAGCCTTAAGGTGAACAATGGCCTAAGGTGTAGAAACCCATAAGTATGGGTCCTTACCTATGGCCTTGGTGGTGAAGGCTTTTTTATTTGTCTGGGTATAGTTGAAAGCACAGCCTGATAAGTAGCAGGTAGACTGTGCCTGAGGCCCCAACCTCTGTTTTCAGTGCTCACATGAATGGCTTCCCTCAAACCACTTATCTTCTCTGTCTCTAATATGTGTACATCCTCATATTTGAATGAGTGCCCTTTGTCCTTCAAATGGAGGTGTACTGCTGATTCTGGTCCTGAGTTATGCCATCCTTCTGTTTAATGGATGTTTAGTTTCTCCATTGTAGAGGTCTGCACACTCCTCACTGCATTGGACCACATATACTGTACTGCTTTTTTATTTTGGTATCACATTTTTGGGGTAGACAAGTCTCTGCCTTAGTGTATTTGTGGGTTTGAAATAAACAGGGATGTGGTGTTTGCCAAAAATCCTTTTAAGCTTCTCAGGCACTCCAGCCATGTAGGGAATGACCAGGTTCTTCCGTTGGCTCTGAGTCTCAGGCTGATCTGTTCTTCAGGGTTGGCACACTGATTTGTTGAAGGCCCACTTCGGATATCCACATGCCTTAAGTGCATGTAATCTTGATTTTACAGCCTTGATACACAGTATCTGAAGAGTTGTGATTGGACATCATATAGTTGTTAAAAGACAGACCAATGGAAGCATGTTGGATAGCTTTTAGGCAGAAATTTGGACATGAAAACATTTAACTTAAAAGTCATTCGGACCTGGCTTTTAATGTTTTTGTGTGCAAATATCTGCCTAAAAACTATCCTACATGGTTCCCTTGATCCATCTTTTAAAATTGTCATGTACTGAACTTCCTGACTGAGAGGTGTATGACTTAGATACAGCTGCAGTTGTATTCATTTGGAATGATGTGAATTTCACTTCTTTCTTAGGAGTTGTACAGTGTTACTCTCCTCCTTGTTCTCATACACAAATGTTTAAGAAAAAGACATGGATGTCAGTAGTTATAGTTTAAACCAGTTTTAATTATTTGGAAATATTCTTATGTGTGCTGTAGGGAGCGACTATTTTGAGAGCTTTGATTTATTACCTCTTGTGTATATTTTAGTATGGCACAAATTATTTACATGGCAGTGCAGTGCAAGTTATTTACAAGACAAGGCCACTAATTATCGTTCTTAATAGCATAAATGCAAATTAAAGTCCTTGATTTGTATATTGAGTTGTCTTAGTGGGTACATATGCAAATATGTCTTATTATGAGTTTTTTAAGTAAAGATGTGCTCATGACTGAGAATTTACATGCAGGGAGAGATTAGAGGAATTCCTCAGGGTTGGAAAATGATTGAAAAATCTTTATTAAACAGGGTGTTTTTTTAAAAGCCAGTTTGCTTAATACAACAAGCAATCATAAATATTTATATACTGGATTTCTGTTTTGTTTTTGGAAGAATACTGAAAGCAGTAGTTTACAAAAATAAACATTTATGCACATTAATATTTCAAAATTTGTAAATAGTCACAAACACATATATTTTATCCCCTGCATCCCAGAATCATCTTTTCTAATTCGTTCTTTACTGAAATATGGAGTTAGAGTAGAGCTATGTGGGTACCCTGGATTTCCAGAAAGAGAAGCCATATATAACATTTTACCTGTTACAGTGGTACTTCGACTCCAAAGGCATCTTCGATCAAGTTGTAAGTCGAACAGTGGGTTCCCATAGGAATGCATTGAAAATCAATTAATCTGTTCCAGAGGGAATTGATTAATAGGTTTTCAATGCATTCCTATGGAAAGGCTTTCCCAACCCCTCCCCCAAACAAGGGCAGCCAAAGGCTGCTTTCCGCAGCCCCGCCAGATAGCTGACTTTGACGGGTACGACCTGTCAAAATCAACTGGGGGGGGAGGGTTGCGGAGAGCAGTCTTTGGCTGCCCTTGATTGAGGGAGAAGCCCGGGTGCCTTGGAAGGGAAGCGCTTACCTCCAGATACAGTGCTTACCCAGAGGTAAGTGCTTCCTTTCCAAGGCGCCAGGGCTTCTCCCTCAATCAAGGGCAGCTGAAGGCTGCTTTCCACTTTCCCTCCAGACAGCTGACTTTGACAGGTCCAATCTGTCAAAATCAGCTGGAGGTGTTGTGGAGAGCAGCCTTTGGCTGCCCTTGACTGAGGGAGAAGCCCGATTGCCTTGGAAGGGAGAAGCCAGGTGTACCTCCTTTCCAAATCGTTGAGTCTCACTCATACTTCCAATCCTCTGCTTGGGACCTGAGCGGGAAGAACAAAGGCCGGTTGGCCAGGTGGGTCCTCTTTAGTCTCCACTCCACCCCTCCAGAGTGTGGCCAGTATACAGCAAGGAGGGCTCAGCATGCATAAGATTTCTCCCCCCCCCCGCCACTGCTGCCGCTAGCCCCACAGGCCAGTTGCGGCGGTAAGGAGGGCAGAAAAAAGAAAATTTACCAATGCCGACCCCTCTTCTCTGCTGCTGCCACCACCACCACCACCACCGCACAGCCACCAAGCCTGGCGGTGAAGAGGGTGCAGACAGCTCTGCATTGGTAAGTTCCCCCTCCTTGCTGCTGCTGCCGCTGGCCAGTGTTTGGTCCCCACTCCCTGTTACCACCATTATCCTCAGATAAGAGTGGAACCAATCCCCTGCAGATACCACAGTCCTGTGTACAAATGAATCACTCAGTTTTGAAAACAGGTTTGTTTTCTGTAACCATTTTATAGCAAATACTTCTTCCTAGTACTTAGCATACAGTTTGAAAAGGGAAAGATGTTCTGGGCATAATTTTTGATGAAGGAAATATAAAATGATCCACTGATGCTGTTTTTGGCAAGGTCTCTGAGGCATATGTAGATTATTATGCTATAGGAACTGAAGAATTGGTGCTGTGCCACTTAAATGAACACTTTGTCTCATCCAGCCGTATCCTCCAAGAGTTGCCAGACAGGTGCCCCAGAAAGGGTCAACAGGATGGAGACAAAAGTAAGATCATTACTTTCACTAGCATTTGTAGCAAAATGATGCCAGGGAATTCTCCAAGGGCTGTGCAGTTCCTACAATAGGCGTAATTCTTAGAAAATGCTGTTTGCTTGAGGTTTTTATCTGCCAGTGTTCTCCAGAAGGGAGCTCAGAACGGTTCCTTCCATATGTGCATGGGACATTTTAGTTTTTACTATTGTTTTGGTTTCTGTTGACACTGGATATCTGTTACTTGGAGGTTGCTGTTGAAACATTATTTTTCTTCCACCTTTCTTTTAACCTTGTTTTACCTTTTAAAATTAAACACAGCAGTGTGAGATTTTTCTGGGCAATCTTTTATTTATTTATTTCTGTGTGAGCAACATTGAATTCTCATTTGGAACTAACCATGAACCATAGTTTCTTACTACTGCTAAAATTCAGTGGTGGAGATACAGAAACTAGCATCTCCAGCAAATCAGAGTGCGTACACTACTTAAGTGGGAGCCACTCTCTTAGGAGCAAAAATCTCCCTGTTTAAAAGGTAGATTTTTAAGACAGAGCCATGAAAATTAGCAGCCCTCCCCCTCCCCTAGCCACACACATGTGTGTGTGTGTGTGTGTGTGTGTGTGAGAGAGAGAGAGAGAGAGAGAGAGAGAGAATTGTGTGTGGCTAGGGGAGGGGGAGGGCTGCTAATTTTCATGGCAGAAAGAGAGAGGGAATATTAGCATGGCCTTCTGTTTTAAAGAGTCTTTCCAGGTCTTTGTCCTGCCATGTTTTAAAGTTTTGTGATTTAGTTACAGGCTGCTTTGGGGGCCCTATTTGGGCTGAAAGTCAACTTGGTTTAAAACTAAAAAAAATGTGTAAACTATTTGTATTATCTTTTAATGTTTTATATCTCTTGTGTAGAGCTCAGTAGGCACCAATATGTGTTTTAATAATTTTCCATGGTGTATCTCCAAATGATGAATCATTGATTTCTAATGTTGACCTCAGTTGCTAAACTTTCTCTGATTTCAGGTCAAACATCCAATCCAGTCATAGCATTTCATTAAATATATCAAATTTTTGAACTTCCCCAGTACAGTGGTACCTCGGTTTACAAACACTTCGCTTAACATAATTTTCAGTTTACAAATGAAAACCCATTGAAAATAATGCCTCAGTTTACGAATTTTTCCCACAGTGCCTCGGTTTGCAAAAAAAATTCAGAGGTTAATAGCACCAACCCTGTGCATGGTGGAGTCTGTGTTTCAGTTTAAGAATTTTTTGCAATGCAAAACGTTCCGGAGAATGCATTAAATTTGCAAATTGAGGGACCACTATATATGTTCTCCAGTAACTGAGAGAAAAGAACCAAAAGTCGAGAGTGCTTTCCTTTCCTCCTAGTCCAAGATATTGATACACTGAACACATACATTCTGGAGCCCCTGTGCAACCGCTGATGACGATTTTAAATGCAATGCAGGCTTTGAAGCCAATTGAAGCAAAACTAAATCCTTTCAAATCAGCGTTCCAGTCTAGTCACACTCTTAGCCTGTCCTCAAAATCCTTCATTCCTGTCCTTACATCCCCTTTTACAGATAGGCATTTAAAGCTGTGGCTTGAACATAAAGCAACAGCTTGTTTTTGGTGTTGTGAAAAAGCAGCAATTTATTAGTGCCTGCTCAAACTGCTGGTGTGTAGTTACACCAGCATAATGTTAACAGCATTATCATTTGTATGTGAATTATCTCGGGTTAAAAAAGGTGGTGAGTTCATGTTATGGTGGTGTAACTACACCAGGTGGATTTTGGCCATTTAGTTTATTTTGATTGTATTTAAAACTGAAGAAAGGAGGAAAGGCATTTACTTAATTTTCTGAATCGCTGCCAGAATGAGTGACTACATTTGAGTATTATTCACCTTTACTGTAGCAGCTTGTAACAATTGATGGTTTTTTTCTGTCTCAGGTGGAATTGAAAATCAGTTTGAATTTCAAAAAAAATAGATATTAGAGAAGCAGTCAGAACTGGTTTGTCACTGGAATCCTCCAGAAGCTTAATCCTGTGTGTTAACAGAAGGAACATTTTCCCTCAAAACCAAGAAAGGTTTTCTATTTTGCTTTAGAATCATAGCATTGGAAGAGACCTCAAGGGCCATCCACTCCAACTCCCTGCCATTAAGTAACCTTTTAAAAAGCACCAGCACCACCATTTTATTCCAGTCTACCATTTTATTCCAGTCTACCTAAATGGCACTACAGCAGAGGTCACTTTTCAACTCAACCAATCAAGGTTTTTCTTTTCTTTGATTAATGTGAGCTAATAAATGCAAGTCATGTAACTTGCAGTGAATTTCAATAGTTAGCTGATTAGCTGATTACTGGTTGATAGGCTTCCCTAAAGCACAGAGAACAAAATATTCACGCCAGAAGTGCTTTTCTCAGGGATTTTTCCTTTGTTTTGTTTTGACACACCTATTTAGTATCACTGTAGCAGAAATCATGCCATCATTGTCATTTCTATGCTAATTTGGAATCTGTAGGAATCATAGTTGTTCAAAATGGAAGTGTAAACTAGACCCAAAGTCAATGCCTCAGTTTGCATTTAAATTATGATCTATGAGCAGGTTGTCTATTAGGTGATGCAGAATACATTTCTAATCCTACAGACATTGTCTTGAAATAGAGCAAGTTGTAACTAGAGATGGGCACGACTCAAAAAAAGGTGTTTCGTTTGTCATTTGTCGTTTAGGGGGTCCGTTTCGGTTCGTTTTCGTTTTCCGTGAATTTTTTGCAAAAAGTTTCGTTTTCGTTTCGTTACGTAACGAAACGAAAAAACAAAAATGAAAATGAAAAACTGCTGTTTCGTTAGCATTCATTACAGTTCAATGTATTTGCTGCAATGAAAACGAAACGCACGACAAAATTTCTGTTGTTTCGGTTTGTTTCGTTTCATTTTGGAGACAAAATTTGTTTTTCGTTTCGTTACATAACAAAACAAAAAAACAAAAACGAAAAATTGCTCATTTTGTGCCCATCTCTAGTTGTAACAGTTCTCTAACTGTACCATAGCAGATGTTAGTCATATTGGAGGTCAGAGGGTTCAACATCTTCCTTGCATTGTGGTCTCAGGATAGATTGGGGGCCTTTGTGCTTGAATTATTTTTTTAAAAAGATTTTTATGAAGGAAGTGCAATCAGACATTTCTGACATAAGACTGCACTCCTAACTGGTACAAACAAGCTCAGTGACAGCAGTGTCATCAAGCCCAACTGTTCACATAGAAACTACTCCTGCCTATAGTGTGATGTGGCTGAATAAGCAAGTCACTTCAGGATATTGGCAAATCAAATATTTCCTCTGCTCTTTGGGAGAACAACAGGGGAAGCAGTTTTGTATAAACTTTATAATGGGCTATCATTGATACTGCTGCATCAGTATATTTAGTTTGATAGGGGGAACTAATTTCATCCAAATGCCTTTACTTTCACAATTAACATGTTTGCAAATTTTAATATTGTGTTTGTATGTGTGTGTGTGTGTCTGTCTGTCTGTCTATCTATCTATCTATCTATCTATCTATCTATCTATCTATCTATCTATCTATCTATCTATCTATCTAAAATTTTGTTGGCATTTCATTGCTGTTTCTGCTTTCATTAGATTTATATGCATGTAGAATTTTCTTTACTTCTTTTCTTCTTATTTTATGCTTTCTGGCTCTCTAGCAAAAGTCTAAAGGCAAACAACTGGAATATGTTTTCTTTCAGGCTATATTTAATTTTTTGTTTCCTTTTTTTAAGGGTCCTTCTTGCTGGGAAGATGTTCTTGTTCCAAACAAAATAACTGGTTTCTGTCAGTCCCAAAACTGCAGTGGAGAAGTAGCGGTAAGTAGACATGGGCACAACTCGGCGAAATTTTCGTTTTCGTTTTCGTTTTTCGTTTCCGTTACGTAACGGAAACGGTAACGATAATTAAGCCGTCAGAACTCGAACTCGAACCGAAAAAAGAAAAATTTGGTCGGGTTTTTCGTTTTCGTTTGTGGCATCACGGCAGTCGCGCAGGAGGCGGCAACCTCCCTTGACGCTTATTGTTGCCTAACAAAAAAACAAACCGCCACCTTTCTATCGTGTCCTCTGGAAATCCTACTAAAGAGCCTCAATTGTTTTCGCTTTCCCCCCATTAGTGAAGGTGCTTCTTCTGTCCTCCCCCCCTTCCCCAAAAGCCTTAATGGCAAAGCGGATGAGCAGCTCCGGCCTCCCTTTTCTCACCAAAGCCTCCCCCCTGCAAATGCCGGTGGCGGGATAGGAAGGGCGCAATGCCAAGCACCGGGGGAGGGTTGCTCGGAGGGAGATCTTTGATCACCACGCGCTCTCTCTCTGCCCCCCTGCAGCCCGCAAGGCGGGAGGGCGGCGCGCCTTCCTCCTCCTCCTCCCAACATGGTGGAGGTGTGTGTGCATGCCGGAGCCCAGGCACGCATGTGTGCGCGTGCATGTGTGTTCGCTCCAGCCGGGGCTGCTGCGCTGCGGCTCCTTTGTGTCTCCCTGCCTTCCAAGGGCGGGTGCGTCCAGCCTCTGCGACGACGAGGAACTTGCGGAGGCGGCGGCAGCGGCAATGGGAGGAGGGATGAGCAATCCCAGTCTCCCCCCTTGCTGACGCGCGTGTTCGCACGCGGCTCATCAATGGGACTCCGGGCTCGGCCCGCCTGCGGGTTGGTTTATACTGCAAGGCGCGGGAGCGCGCGCAACCGCCCTCCCTGGGTTGCAGCTCATTCATCCCAACCAACCTTCTTGCACCGCCGCCCTCGCCGGGGCAATTACCTGTCTGCCTGCTCCGCCTCCCTCGCTGATTGACGGCCTGGATCACGTGAGAGTGGGGGGGAGAGGCGGAGGAGGAGGCGGAGGAAGAGGCTAGGACGGTGGGGCGGGCGCTCGCACCTGGAGCTGGAGGAAAAAGGAACACCCGACGGGGATGCGCTCGGCTGGGGTCGCCGAATATCTGCGGTGAGCTCTCCGGGTAACCCCTCCCGCTGCTTCCATCTGTCCCCCTTTCAATGCTAACAATGGGCTCGGCCCGCCACTTCCATCTCTCCCCCTTTTAATGCTAACAATGGGCTCAGCTCAGGCGGTGGAAATGACAAACGACAAATGAAACGACACATTTTTGAAAAATTTCGCGACAAATGGAAACGACCCAAAACGGACCCGTTCCGACAAACGAAAACTCGAAACATCATTTTTTCTGGTCGTGCCCATCTCTAGCGGTAAGAGTTTGCCTTTGTGGCAATTCTTGTAGCCTAGCATGGTACCATGCATAATTTAAATAGCTAAAATTTTGGATAGACTTTTGAGATAGATGATATGGAAGACATGTCACAATGGCCACAGGTATTTATCACTACTCAATAAAGGTTTCGGAATTGTGTCTGATCCTGCACTGGATATGAAACCAGGAACTATCCTCCTTTACATTGTTCTAGGCACCGCTGGAAGAATGGTGACTAATGTAAAAGGAAGAAGCCTGCTTCCCAGCACCTTTTTTTCATTTTTCCTAGGAGGAAAACATGCTCCTAGATAATATTTGGTTATGTTTTGTAATCCTAAATTTAATCTGTGTTTAGAAACTGAAATATATCTGGATATTTCTCCATACAGTACTGGGAATAGTATGATTATGTTCTAAGAATCGAATTGCCTTAATCTCTTTAACATGTGATACCTATATCCTGTAGGATTTTAACCGACTACACCTTCAGAAGCCCTAAAACAAAGTGTTGGCACAAGCACTGTAAATATTCACCCTGAAGTCTTAGAACAGATAATAAGATTACAGTACAAAGCTTTAATTTACAATTTGGGCATTTTGTGAAATTGTGCACACCCAGGCCTAAATCTAACATGACCCTCCTGGTAATGTGATGGATTTTCACCCCTCCACTATCATCCCTCTCAGGGGTTGGATACCTCCAGAAAGATTCCCAGTCTTCCTTAGGAGCTTGTTATAGGGCATGGGAGCCTTGCCCCTCTCCTGCTTTGGCCTACTCAAGCTACTTCACAGAGAAAGATGTGAGACAGCTCCATTTTAATCCACTCAGAGGCAATACTTGACCAATGTTATGATTATTTGTATCATACATAACCCTTGTGCAGAAGGCTGTAGCCAGTGTAAATCTCACTTTTAGCCTTGCCTTGAGTTAGATTTTGATGAAATACGTCAAGAAAATGTAAGGCAGAAGTTTTCTTTCTCCCTTTTTATGGTCTCTTTCCGTCCTGCCCCCCCCCATCCCCAACAATGCAGCAGCTGTTTACAAGCACAGCTTCTGTCATAATTGGTTGATCTGGAGATATGGACTCTGGACGAAGTAAGGAAAATAAGAAAGACTGCATGTTACAGCAAATCCATATGTGCCTGTAGGTCAATTGAAAAATCTTTCTGATTTTGTTACTTAAGGAGAAAAGTCGAAGGCACCGAGGTTTAGCCAGGCCACGTTCCATGGACGCTTCCTGGTTGTGCCCCAGAGCAAACTGGGAGCTTCCTTTTTAAGAAGGAAGCTGAGGTTGGAGCTTGGTTTCTCGAAGCTTCAAAAGCTTCTAAACTTTCAAAGCCATCTGGAAATACTAAAGTCTGTAATTCAGACAATTAAAACATAGTCTCACCATGTAAGGATGTTCCACAAGAAGGCAAACCTGTAGTGGAGAAGGTCTTTTAGCTTGCTGGCTAGAGCCACCACTGCAGGCTAGAAAAATGCTGTTATCCCTCTATGGAATCCTGCATTCACCTAGAATGTCCCCCTCATTGTGCCCTTCATTGTGCCAACCATGCTCCGGACCATTGGGATCACCGGATTGATGGTGGCTGTCTCCCCAACTTTCAAAGCTTTGGAGGGCATGTCCCACACTTCTCTGCCGTAAGAGCAGCCACACCAATGGAAGTCTCCAATGTACTTTCATGAAAGTACTTTTGTACTTTCAAAGCTTTGGAGGGCATGTCTCACTCTTCTCTGCCCATAGAAGCAGCCACACCAATGGAAGTCTCCAATGCCATGTCATGGTATTCCTTTTGCTTCTCCAGCATCTTTTTAAGCAAGTACAAAATGGAGTTCCATCAAGCTGTTGCATCCTCAACTAGATGGTACAGTGCCAATCCCAGTTTCTCGTCTCTGCTGCAGCATTTTGCTGGTTCAGTCACTGTGTTGAAAATGTCGTGTCATAGAGGCAAATCTTGAAAAATTAGAATATTGTGCAAATGTTCATTTATTTCAGTAGGTCAACTCAAAAGGTGAATCTAATATATGAGATAGACTCATTACATGCTAAGTGAGATATGTCAAGCCTTACTTTGGTATAATTGTGATGATTCTGGCGTACAGCTTATAAAAACCACAAATTCACAATCTCAGAAAATTAGAATATTACATGACATCAATAACACAAGGATTGGAAATAGAACAATATCAGACCTCTGAAAAGTATAAGCATGCATAAGTACTCAGTGCTTGGTTTGGGCCCCCTTTGCATCAATTACTGCCTCAATGCGGTGTGGCATGGATGCTATCTGCCTGTAGCACTTCTGAGGTATTATGGAAGACCAGGATGCCTCCAGCTCCTGTACATCATTCGGTCTCATGTCCCTCTTGGCAATGCCCCACAGATTCTCTATAGGGTTCAGGTCACGTGAGTTTGCTGGCCAATCAAGCACAGCAATCCCATGGTCATTGAACCAGGTTTTGGTACTCATGGCAGTGTGGGCAGGTGCCAAGTCCTGATGGAAAATGAAGTCAGCATCCCCATAAAGCTCGTCTGTGTAAGGAAGCGTTAAGTGCTCCAAAGTCTCCTGGTAGATGGCTGTGTTGACCCTGGACTTAATGAAGCACAAACACCAGCAGATGACATGGCTCCCCAAATCAACACGGACCATGGAAACTTCACACTGGACTTCAAGCATCATGCATTGTGTGCCTCTCCATTCTTCCTCCAGACTCTGGGTCCTTGCTTCCCAAATGAGATGCAAAAGTTAATTTCATCAGAAAAGAGGACTTTGGACAACTGAGCAACAGTGCTCAGGAGTGGCTTGACAAGAGGAATACGACATTTGAAGCCCATGTCCAGGATCCATCTGTATGTGGTAGCTCTTGCGGCACTAACTCCAGCCTCAGTCCAGTCCTTGTGAAAGTCTCCAACACTTTTGAAAGCCTTTTTCCTGACAATCCTCTCCAGGCTGCAGTCCTCCCTGCTGCTTGTGCACCTTTTTCTTCCACACTTCCCCCTTCCACATAACTTTCTATTTATGGGCTTTGATAAAAGCACTTTGGGAACATCCAACTTCTTTTGAAATCTGTACCTTTTGAGGCTTTCCCTCCTTATGGATGGTGTCATTGATGCATTTCTGCACAATTGTCAGGTCAGCAGTCTTTCCCATGATTGTGATTCCAAAGTTTGTGCCCATATCTAAACAGGATCAGATTCTGCTGCAACAGAACACAAACTTGTGCAGTCCAAACAATCTATTAATGTATCTGTCAGTAAATAACCCACTCAGTCGTATTCCTCACCTTGATATAATGTCATATTTCCCTGTTGATTTATAACAGGGCTGTCCAACTTTGAACAGCCCACGGGCTCCCTCCTGCCCACTGAACGTCCCCGCAGGCTCCCCATCAAGTGCGAGCGGGCACGCATGTAAGCTCCTCAATGCCCCCACCCCCACCCCCTGTTTGAATTTGGCACTGCACAAGCACCTCGCTGGTGCAGCACCAAATTCAAATGGGTTCAGCCTTTCACCTCCTCCCTTTCGCTGTGAATGGGAGGAGGGGGGAGGTTTGAAGAATGAGATTTGAGCAGCCCAGGTGGTTACCGAGACAAGCAGCGGTGGCGGATCCACTTGCCTTGTTAAATTCCCGGGCTGCTTGAATCTCTTCAAAAAAGGCATGGTTTCACACCGTCCCACCCAATTGGGGGTGGGGGTGGGGAGTTGCACCTTTTAAAAAAGGAGATTTGAGCCTGCCTGCCCACCAAGGCCCTCTGCGCACGTGTGTGTGTGTGTGCGCGCGCACGCATGCGTGCACGTGCGGGGGAACTGGTGCAGCAGCTTGGTGTGTGTGTGTGTGAGAGAGAGAGAGAGAGAGAGAGAGAGAGAGAGAGAGATTCCCCCTCTGCCAAACTGCGCCTCTGCTCCCCCCTGCACTCCTTGGGTGGTGCTCTCGGTTCTGCTTCAGATGGGGAGTTGCAGGAGAAGCATGTTCCATTTCTTATCAGCAGAGCCTCCAGAGAGACGGCTGGGAAAAGTGAGCTGAGAAGCCATTCCTATGGCCTGTGTTCCCTGCCCTGGTGTTCCAGGGGGTGGCCAGGGTCGTTGCATCCCCACACAGCCAAAGCCTGTGGCACCAAAGGCCCAGCTTCCCACCCACCTCACCCTCCCTGGCTGCACTTCCTTGGGAGTAGAGCTCTGCCGCCTGCCCACCCACCCTCCAAAGTCCACCACGCTGGCAGCGGATGCAATGGAGCATGCAAACACTCCTCGCCGCTGCTCTGCCCCCACCCACCTTCAAGATTTCTGGCGGTGGCAGCCGCCGCCTCAGCCCCAGGCGCCAGTGGGCTTGGGGGCAGGTAGGAGCCCCCAGGGAGGGCGCAGAGGTGCCGCCAGTCGCCAGCAGCTCCTGGAGGTATGGGGTGGTGCGGGCCAGGATGGGCCCCAGCTGGCAGAAGCAGCTGCAGCAGTGGCCAAGGAGGTACAGCTCGGGAAGGGCGGGTGGAAGCAGGCGGTGCCACCCCTCCCAGCTCAGTGGGCAGCTTCCTGAGGTCACCACCGGAGAGGGAACCACAGTCCCACCAGGTGGCCTAGCAGCATCCAGGATCCCGCGTGCCTCACAAGTGCGTGAGTGAGGGGAATTCCCCTCCAACATGCTTCCAAAGGCGGCGTTCTAGGAGGCAAGCTGGGATCCAGTGGGTGACCTCCAATGGCACCACAGTCGACTGGTCACCTGCGGTCGACGCGCTGGGCAGGCCAGATTTATAATATATAACTTTATGAACGTGCTAATCCTAAATCTTATTCTTTACTGTTCTTAATAAACAATATACAATGAGTCTGGAAGTTGAGTCATGGCTACTGGACTTCTTTTTTGAGAGATAGAAACGTTTTGCTGTTCATCCAAACAGCTTCATCGGTCTGAATACAGCTAGCGCAAATCCTCCATCTTATAGGCAGCTTTGACCTCTTGTCACCCTGGCCTGAATTAGGCTCATAAGATGAACAGTGGCCTAAATAGGCTCGTTAGGGAGACAATAATATCCTTAGCCTTAAGGTGAACAATGGCCTAAGGTGCTGAAACCTCTCAAGAATGGGTCCTTAGCTATGGCCTTGGTGGTGAAGGCTTTTTGATTTGCCTGGGGACGTTGGAAAGCACAGCCTGATAAGTAGCAGATAGACTATGCCGGATCCCACCATCTCTGTTGAGGGAGGGGTTTTCAATGCTCACATGAATGGCCTCCCTTACTCCTCTTTCAAACCACCTCTCTTCTTTGTCTAATATGTGTACATCCTCATCTTTGAAAGAGTGCCCTTTGTCCTTCAAATGGAGGTGTACTGCTGATTCTGGTCCTGACCTATTGCCCTTCCTATGTTGGGCCATCCTTCTATTTAATGGCTGTTTAGTTTCTCCAATGTAGAGGTCTGAACACTCTTCACTGCATTGGACCGCATATACTATATTGCTCCTTTTATGGTTTGGTATCGGATCCTTTGGGTGGACAAGTCTCTGCCTTAGTGTGTTAGTGGGTTTGAAATAAACAGGGATGTGGTGTTTGCCAAAAATCCTTTTACGCTTCTCTGACACTCCAGCCATGTAAGGAATGAGATACAATGAGATGTCGAGAACATAAATGTAAGTTGAGCGTTCAGAAAAGGATTAAGAGAAAACAGTGAAGGCGTTCTCCAGGGCATATCCTAACAGCCAATACTCAGAAGATTTATCTTTTGTAAGCAACTATGCCCACTTTTCAACTGGAAAGAACTAATGTGAAATAATACCTTATGGTGTCTGCATCTGTATCCAGATTAAATTGGTGCAGACATACATCATTTGCAGGTTTTGCTCTCCTCCCATTCTCTCCCTTGGGAAACCCATGGCAAGCCCTATCTGTAGACACTGTCCACAATATCTTTGGAACCGGAGTGTATTTAAGTTTCATTTGCAAGAACTCACTGCAGGTTTCACTTTTGTGACTTCCTCTTTGAAGAAGAATCTGAGCCTTTTGCTTTCCTGTCTATTGGAGTAAATGGGACTCCAATTATTAGGAATTATTATTACACAGATATTCAGAAGTATCACTTTCAGATATATTGTAATTACCCAACTATGACATTGACTATTTCTGAATCCAAGCGCACATCCCTATTTTGCATCCTTTTGTAGTAATAATAATGATTAAAATATATTGCACTGCTAAAAGTGTGCAGCTTTCTGTTACTTTGTATTAAGTTGAATAATGATGAAAACCCTTGACCATTCATATATTTGACCTTCATCTCCCAGAAAGTCCAAACCATCATAGACAGGCCTAAGTTATTACAGGGCTTATTTTCTAGTGCATCCAAGGGTCAGGTTTCCCTATTTCTCATCTTAAGAATTCACAAACTGGAATCTCAGATGAAAAAGACACATTTCCTTCATGTTTCTGTAATTAGGTTCGTGTGTGCAAGGCTTTGCTTGCTTGTTTCTTTTGAGTTAGAATTTCAAATGCAGTGCTACTTAGTGCTTCTAAGTAAATAAGGAAAAGATGGGACTATAATTTAGGTTATAGCTCTGTATTTGCTACCTAAGCAATAAATTTCATTGAGCTAGATGAAGACGACTGTGTGAACTTGCATATCAACAGCCTTTATCCCCCACCCCTTTAGAAATTAGATGGTTTATCAATGGTGTTACGAGTATTATATATATAATACCCCCCTCTCTTCCCCAAAGCAAATCTTTAGGGCAGCTATAAATGAAGCAACCTGATGGATAGGTTCTTTTCTTCTAATTTGGTATTGCTGCATACATTTCTTGGCAGTGGGAGTGGGGATAAAACTGTGCTATTTTCTAAAACTTTAATGGAAAAATATTGTTGAAAGGCTTTGTCACATTAGAGCAGAGCCTTCCTGATTGTGAAATGAGTGAATATTTTGTATCTCGTTTTAAAGTGCTAGGCAATTAAGCAGAGTCTTTTACTTAGCCAAAATGTGATCGCATGAAAGGATAATCAAGTCTCTCTTATAGAATCAAGCTTTTGAGAAGGTGAGCAAAGAGACACAACCATGACCTTGCTGAGAATCACTCTGAAGTAATTCAGTCACCAGGGACTCATCAGCCCACTGTGACACACTAGAGAATATATCAAGCAATGAGGTTTATCGTGTCTCAATGAGAAAATATTAGGCATTGGGTTCAGATAAGTCAGGAAATTTTACATTTTGGATCTCAAGATTCACATGAATGACATTATTATCTAAACATGCTCTTGATCCTTATACCTACCTGAGTAGAAGGCAAGTGCTTCAGTAAACCTGGTGCGCACTGCAGGTTACATATAATTTTAGATACTCCTTAAAAAGCCAAATTTAGAACAAAGTGGTCTCTATTGTCTATTGTCTTAAGATGACATGTGCCCCTGTGACCATTTTGTGACTGTTGGAGGGTCCGTCCCATTAATATACTTCTCTGACCCTTTTTTTTTCAAAAAAGAGAGAATCATAGAATAGAATCACAGAATCATAGAGTTGGAAGAGACCTCAAGGGCCATCTAGTCCAACCCCCTGCCATGCAGGAACCCCCATCACAATATTTCCGACAAATGGCCATCCAGCCTCTGCTTAAAAACCTCCAAAGAAGGAGACTCAACCACCCTCCGTGGCAGCATATTCCACTGCCAAACAGCTCTAACTGTCATGAAGTTCTTCCTAATGTTCAAATGGAATCTCTTTTCCTGTAGTTTGAAACCATTGCCCCACGTCCTAGTCTCTGAAGCCATGGAAAACAAACCTGTTTCCTCTTCAATATGACATCCTTTCAAATATTTAAACATAGCTATCATATCCCCTCTCAGTCTTCTTTTTGAAAGGCTCCCAGTTCCCTAAGCCGTTCCTCATACGACATTTCCTCCAGACCCTCAACCATCCTGGTCGCCCTCCTCTGTACCTGCTCAAGGTTGTCAACATCCTTTTTAAATTGAGGTGCACAGAACTGGACACAGTACTCCAGGTGGTGAATTACACTTCAAGGGGGCATAGTTCTTTTCTAAAAGACTGTAGTTTCCACACCATTAACTAGCAAAATTTTGTTTGTTTTTCAAACCACCTATGCTCTCCACCCCCAAAGTCACTGCTATTTCCATTTGAGGTGTTGGTGAGGCCCAAGGTCTTGAGACGAAGAAAATGGCCTCTAGACTCCCAAGACCTTTCTCACCCTGAATCTTAAGAGCTTCCATTGCTTGGCATTATGAAATATTCCTAACACATTTTAGTCAGTACAGAAGAAAACAATAAGTACCCAACACATTTACAGAATGATTGGAAAACTACAACATTGGTGTGATTAAAGAGACTTGTGTATCCTCCCGTCCTTCGTGCAGATGATATACGTGAGCTGATGTTTCCACACAATCATCTGGTCATGCAGTACGTTAGTTTTGGCATGAGGTCTGTTACACCCACTCCTTGTTCTTTTTCAGGGGCTGGAATGTTGTCTAGATGCTCCAGTACCATTAGGCCTTTTTGCACAATGATGATATCTGTGATAAAAACATGGGAGAGGTCCACAGATGTTCCACCATGCAGATGTCCCACTGGAAATTGAAAAATAATTGAAATATGTGTCAGGATCCCAAAATCTGGTGTCCTGTTTGTTCCCTCTATCCCTCCGGTTAAATGGGGGATATTAACAGCAGCAACAGTGCATGGGAAGAAAGAGCGCAAAACCCCTTGTCTTTTCCCCCTTTCCTTGGGTGGGATTTAGAGCCCGGTTGGTAATTTGCACCCTTATAGTTTGCCTAATTTGCACCCTTACAATCTGTTTGCTCAGCCTTGCAGTGCTTGGTTTTTGTTTTTTGTTTTTTTCTAAACCTCTTTGTCACTTTGTTGAAATAAGAGAGATGATTTCCACTTAGCCTGGCTTTATGCAGTTTGCTGGATAAGAGCTGAACATTCCTGATGGCAAATGAGTAGAAATGGCAATCGAGACTGCCGCGGTGTCACCAAGATCACTGAGCCCCCTGACCAAGGATCTTGCCAGGATGCATGGCTGCACATAGAAGTGTTTCCCGCATCAGAAGGCTTTGGCATATCTCGACGCGCTCTGTGATGGCTCAACATTTTATAGTAGGGGAGAGAAAATAGACTCCGGATGGCTTGTTATCTGGAGTTTATCATGTCAGTGGCCTGTAACAGCTGCTTTTGGAGCCTGGGTAGCCTGTTGTGCCAATGTGCAATTAATCTCCTGATCAATGGTACAGCTTACTGTAACAGCTCTTCCTGGAGCCTTTAAGGTATGGAGCGTGAATGAAGGCTCGAGGAGTGCTGAAGTCATGCTGCATTAGCTAAACGGAGTCTTCTGTTCATGTTTGCTGATCCATATTTTGCAAATTACATTTCTCTGCCAAAAAAACTGTTTTTAAAGGTGAGGCTGTGTGACTGTGAACCTGATACGCTGCTGGATCTAGGAGATTAAAGGACTGTGGTGCAGCATATTAATTTAAACATGATGAAAGCCAAACTTCAGTGTGCAAAACAGCAGCTCGTCCTATGGATGGACATGACTCATTATGTCATGGTCGAATCATCCTTGATTGGATGGGTGGGGAACAACTTGTTCAGGACTGGAAATCAAACGGCAGACTTGCATACATCAAAAAAGCAATAATTAATTGGTACCCAGAACATCCTGTCTTTCCTTGCCTATCCCCTGGATGGAATATAGAAGCTGACATAATCAAGAAATATGGCCAGAACTAAGACACACGGAAAGTTCAGAGAGTACCTCTATTTGCTCCCCCAGCATTTTTTGTTCCTATGACTTCAGAACTGAGCCCTGTTCACACTTGAACCTGGGGACTCCCTGGAGTAATGAAGATTGCAGAAAAAACATGTACCCCACCAACCCAAACACCACAGCTAAATTGAGAAATCAGTTGCTCTTGAAATAGATGCAGCTGATATTCCAGGGGCAGAACCAAGGGTCCCCATCCCCACCCTAGATACGCATGATCCCAGCCATTGCCTCTGCTACCAACTTGTCACAGACATACACACAAAGAAGGAAGCACAGAGAAGCTGGTTTGTGACAGTCATGATATTTGGTAAAAATGCTTGATTCTACTAGTAACTGGTCGTAGAAAGCTACCCTTCATGCAAGATTACTCAGGGAGATAAGGAAGTCCACATAGATGCCTGATAGAATCACACTGTAGTACAGAGTCTCCAGCTCTTGCAGAGTACATTAGTCTGGGCCTAATAATATCAGAAACAAAAGCTAACTGGGGCACCACTTCTAACAACAGCAGAGACATGAACTGCTAGACATGAGCTGTCTAGGGGACTATCAACTAGCCTGTCTCCTCCTACCAGCTTTTGTGCATGATAGATAGGATGGGTCTTTGCCTTCTCGGCATCCAGTCTAGAAACACAGTGGACCGGAGACAGACGGAAACAGGAGTGTTCCACTGTTCCTGGAGCAAACCACCTGGTTTCAGTGCTAGCTGAAGAGGAGAATAAACTCGGTGCTTCCTGCCCCACAAAACAGGAAAACAAAGGTGATGTTTCCATGCTGGGCTTCACTCAGGCAAAGCATCTGTTTCTGCGTCCCACATAGAAACATAATGGGAAAAGGAGAAGAGTCCCATTTATTGCCTCCAGCAATTTGCTCACTCGGCTGGATACACGTCTCTGTTGCCTATAGTGACCAGGAAAGTGCTTAAAAACGAGGCTGGTCTGTGTGATTATTCGAAGGAGGACAAGCAGAGCCAGTTAAGGGAAAAGGCAGGGGTTGGTTTGCTTTTGGCTTTGTTGTATTTATTTTGTTTCTTTTTATGCTCAGATGTCACATGTCCAAACCTGGTTGGTTTTGAGACATCACTTACTAAGTAGAAAGGTTATGGGATTTTTTTTAAAAATGGCACAGAAATTGCAGTAAGCTGCGTTGTGAAGAGTGTGGCTGTTATTGCTTCCCTGAGTACGTGATCAAATAGTGACAGGTGGACTCCTCTCTGCTAGATTCAGTTGTGGGTCAGAAATTGCAGACACTATTAAGCAACACTAAACTGAAGTGGGTCAGCAGTTCACAGCCTGTACACATGAGAGAAACGTGTGCCCCGGAGAGTCCGACATTTGCCCGCAATGCTCATCTCACCATCCGTATTTGTGAACTAAATCAAGGGTACTGATTGGTGCTCAGATACAGCTGAGTAAACATTCCCCAGGCAGGAATTTTAAGGCTGCAGGTAGCTTTAACTGAAGCTGAGAAATGTCAGTATCATTAAAGTAAAACAGCTCTTCAGCTTCTAAGTGTGGCGGAGGACAGAACAGATGTAATTGACTACAGCTGAAGGCAGTTCATCTTTCATGTATGGAAGATCAGCAGAGCAGTCCCATGCTTAAGTTCTGAAGAGAAAGCATAGCACAAAGTAAGCTAATTTGCAAATTATGCAAGGTAAGAAATGTTCCTCCTTCACACCCTGATGCTTTTAAGCAGTCAGGGAACTCCCCTTTCTAATCAGGGACATTTTAAGGTCTCTCTATCCTTGCAGAGTCCTAGGGAACTCCTCAATCCATATGTCAAATTTGCCGGCAGCTACTTGCTCTTCTTTTTGATGTGTTAATTTTTTTAAAAGATCAATATGTTGTTACCTGGCTTTGTTTTATTGAGTTTAAAAAACATCTTGTGTGTACTTCGGTCAGTCTTTGTTTTCATCTGTTATTATAGAGGGTTTTTTAGAGGGTTGTCTAGGAGTTGCCAGCTGCAGAAGCCATTGTTTTCTTGAAATTGGTTTTAGCAGTGTCAGGATTGCACTCGGCACAAATGTTCCATAGACATGCTCTTGGCTTTTAGAAGGAAGTCAACCAGAGACACATGTTGGTTTTGCCATTGCCTTCTCCTCACTGAATTGCTATACCAGGCAGTGGTTTGTCACAAAAAAAGTTAATGGTACAGTACTTGTCTTTCAGAAAGAAAGAAAATTGAACAATGTGAAAGGTTAACTGGGATATCGCAAGACTGCTGACTCATTCTGAAGCAGCCACTGGATTGAGGATGAGGGATTTTGTTTCCACAAAAGGATCTCAGAAAGTGTGACGGAGAAGATATCTCAGCCAATTATACCAGAACCTGATACCACAAGTCTCAGCAGAGCAATGAGATTATCTGCTGCTGAGAAATCCCCGTTAAAATTTAAGCACCTGACTATATTTACAGGTCAATTCTTTGTAAGAAGTTGAGCTGCTCCGTTAATATATTTCCTGATGTAAATTAATACCAGCTGCAGCATTTAAAAGAAAGCAACCCAATCTAAATCGTATAGGGATTTAGTGTATGATGCTTCCAACATACTCTCCACACTAATTTCTCCCCATATATTTGAGTTCTACCTGGTTTTTGAAGTGAAATTGATAGATTAGGAATTGTCCATTGTGCCAGCAGCACAGAGACAGCAGAAACTGTGGACAGGTTTCAGTGAGTGGAAATTGCCCACCACTATTATGGTTGTAACTAGAGATGGGCGGGAAATGAAATTTTGGTTTGTATTGTTATACATTATTCATTTCATTACATAATGAAATGAATAACAAACTGCCCCCTCAAAGAGAAACAAAACAGAAATTTCCATTTCATTTCAGTTCATTTCGTTTGCCGGTGTGTCCTACCTGGTGCTTCTCCTGGTCCAGTCCTCCATCCTGGCTGCAGGGAGGGTCCAGGAGCCTCCGGGGGGGGGGGGGGGGAGCCGACCGGCCGCGCTACAACTGATAGGCAGCCACGTGGTTGGCAATAATAAAAAAACCACAGTACCAGCCCATGAGCACCGGACCCAGCTCACAGTCCTCAGAACCAGCCTGTGGGCTGGCAAAAGTAAAAAAAAAAAAGGGGGGGAGTGGCTGATGCTACAGCTGGTAGGCGGCCCACGTGGTCGGCAGTAAAAAATAAAAATAAAATAAAAAATAAAATACAAACAAATAAAAATAATCCGCAACAGAAGGATTAATAATAATAACAATAACAATAACCACCACTACCACCACCACCACCATCACCACCACCAGTGGGATTCAGAAAAAAATAGGGGGGGGGGAATCCCAAACCCGAACCAAAACGAATTACAAAATGATTTTTTTTTTCAAAAAATTCATTTTGTAATTAACAACCCGAACTGGAGCGGAAAACAAACCAAAATGAAACGAATCACCATTTTTTTTGGTTCATGCCCATCTCTAGTTGTAACTCAGAGTTTGTCATGCTGTTGGCTAGAATCCAATAACTCTGATTGGTGGCCACCGAGAGTGCTTGTTGACAGGAATTGCAGAAATCCTGGACTTTCTATACTAAAAATGGATATCATGGGTCTACCGGTGTGGCCAGCATGCCAGCTTCTGAAATAGAGCCTTCAAGTAGCTTTGTGGAGGTAGAGAGATCTGCTTCATGAAGCAAGGTAGCAAAGCCACTTCTAATCCTGCTAGTGAGAAATCCAACCCAGTGCAAAACTGGCCCATCATTAGGATGCTGAAAAGCCTAGACTGGGAAAAGGAAGAAAGATGAGCATAATATAATCTCATTATTAACTCTCTCTCTCTGTATTGTCCCCTTTCTCTCAATCCTGGCTTTCTGGTGTACCATCATGCCAATGAGAACAAAACAGGGTTGAACATATCACCATCACATGAGCCTTTTGTTGGACAGAACTTTACAGCAGTAGTGCAAATCCTGAAAAACAAACTGAAACACAGGAGAAGCACAAGAAATCTTCCCTCCGTACCCCTTGCCTGCCTGTGTCAGCTACATCACAGGAGGAGGCATGAAACCTCATTGATTTCTTTTCTCATTTGCCTGTCTCTATAACATCACAGGCATCCATCCACTAGCGACTAGCCACACATTTTGGCCCCACATTAGGGACCCACATTTTGGCCCAAAAATCTCAAGGAAGGAGGGTGGTGCTGACCTTGCAACTTCATAAGTGTGACAGAAATATACAATAATGCCCTTAAGGATCAACTTTGATTTTTGGTTAGAAATGAAATCTGGAAACGGCTTCAGTTCTAGAATTAAACATTGTATTTATTTAGTACATTTTACTTTACCTTTTTTTGCTCTTATGTCCAATAAATTTTAAAGGTGGTCTGTAACAGAGAATGAAAACTTCAGTAAAAACCTCCAGAAGATGGATACACAGAAGTACAAACTAACAGCCCAGTCTCCTATTTCAAGCTGCTTTTTGTATAAAAAATTAGGTGAACATGTTACTCTGCTCTTTGGGACTTATTTCTATATAGACATTTATTTATATGCATAAAATGGTGCTATAAAATACAAAACTCACTCTACTGGATTGGATCTAAAACAAATTACAGCAGCCAGCAGCATACCAATTAGAAGCTCACACGCTGGATTGGAGAATATCACTGCCCCCTTCTTATGCTCCAGCAAATAATATACAATACCATATCCCAAAGGTGCTCTGAATGTACTTATCAGAAGGTGCAGAATCTCCAGAGAGGTTGCAAGGAGATGATCAATTCTTAAGAAACTAAAAGAGAGCAAATAAGAACCAGACTGTTGTAGAAGAGGCAAACATAACTTGATTCCAACAGGAAAAAGTCAGGTAGGACAGTCTCCTATGGATGCATTATATTTACAGATTGCTAAACAAGGTAGGAAGCAACACTGGTGTTGTGTCTCTCAAAAGATGGTAGGGGAAAAGACCCCAATTCCCAAATGAGGAGATGTCTTTTTAATGCTCTTAGCCTTGTTTGTTTTTTCCACTCTGGCTTGCACCAACAAATTAGTCTCTGAAATGGGAGAATAAGGGGCTGACCTGGGGTTGATTTGGGTGGTTTAAACACACCGTCCCCTCCATGGATGGGCTTTTCTGCATTTTAGCTATGGCCATTGGGTAGAGTTTCTTGCTTCAGTTAGGCTTCATTCCACCTGTAACCAAGGGAAGGGAAATAGGGCATCGTTTACAAGTCATTATTAAAGTCAAGGAATACATTCTAGCAGGGTATGTCAGTACAAAGTGATACTCATGCTTAGCAGTGCATAGCAAACAAATACATGTTCAGCCAAAAGGAAACAGTGCCTCTTTGCCCTCAAACAGTGGTACAGTACCAAGAAGTATACAGCTCCTCATATTGGAGGAATATGCAGGCATCATGAATAGTACCCATTGATAGCTTCATAAAGATTAATACAGGAGGAGGGAAGAGAGAGATAAAAATAGATTAATAACAAAGAGGAACATTGTTCTGCTCAACACTTTTCATGATAAATGTTGATCTTGTTCACACTTTTAAGGCTAGGGGTTTGGTGAAGTGCTATGTTAAAGAAATTGTCCAACAGAACTGTAAATATAAACAGTCGAAGTTAAATATATCTGGTGTGTGTTTGTGTGTGTGAAGTGATTCCAGGTCCTGTTTCAAGAAGTCATAAAAGAAAAGATGAAAAGTTGGAGAGCAAACAATTTATTACTTCCCTGTTAACCACAACTTGGAAAGAACTTAAAATTATTTCTACTCTTGCCACCTCATGGAACATGGTTAAAATGGCTGAACTGCAGCCAAAACTCACGATCTGGAGTTCAATCCCAGGTAGCAGGTTCATGTTTCACTCAGCCTTCCATCCTTCTGAGGTCAGTGAAATGAGTACTCTGCTTGCTGGGGGGCAGGCAATGTGTAGCCTGCCTAATTAAATTGTAAACTGCCCAGAGAGTGCTTTAAGCCCTATGGGGTGGTATGTAAGCAGTACACTTTGCTTTTGGTTTGTTCCACCAAAGAAATGTGCTGGAACCAAAATAAAAATAATCTTTCATTAAATATGCATTGCCTTTTGTACAATGCTAGTATATTTTGAATTGACCATGCTGAAATATTTTAGTTTGATGTTTCAAATAACCATACAGATGACCTGCTGTTGTAAATCAATTTTACCTCATTTTAAATTGTTAAAAAAATAAAAATATACAGAGGAGCTGAATTGCGCACTTGAAGAGGTTGAAGAGGTTTTGGTATCTGAAAAAGCAGTAAGATGCTCAGAGCTATCACAGCCTATTTCAAAGCCTGAAAAACTTTCTTTTTGGACTACAACTCCTAGACTTCTCAGACATCTTGGCCCCTGGCTTTGGATTCCAGGAACCGTAGTCCAAAGAGTAAATTTCCAGCTGTAATCTGAAAACACTGACAACCGAACTCTGGTCCTGCTTAGATCATCTAGCTCCTTTTCAACAAGGCTTAACTGAATACAATATACCTCATCTACATATTGATTGGTAAAACCTTTTCTTGATGTCTCTTTAGGAATGTGAAGTCAATGTGGGGATAATGGAAGTCCCCCATGATTACTATCCTATCCCTTAGACACCTCCAAGATTTGTCTCTTCATTTCAAGGTCCCCCTCAAGTTTTTGATCTGGTGGGCAATAGCTCACCTCCACTATCACATCACTCCTTGGACCTGGCAGTTTAACCCACAGTGATTCAATGGTGGAGTCAGACCCACTGCCAATCTCCATTCTGCTGGATTTTACCCCTTCTTTGACATAGATGGCCACTCCACCTCCAACATGCCCCTCTCTATCCCTTCTATAGAATTTGTAGCCTGGGATTACAGTATCCCACTGGTTCTCCACAATCCACCAGGTTTCTGTTATGGCTATTATATCAATGTTTTCCCTAGCTACCAAATGCTCAAGTTCTCCCATCTTTGCTCAGAGGCTTCAAGCATTTGCGTAGAAGCAACTGTAGAATGGGTCCCTCAAGAACAGCTGCTTCTTTGACCCCCCCCCCCAGCTTTTAATTCTAGTAGACAAACTACCACATCCCATTATTCTCCTAGTGCTAATACCTACTATATCATTACTTTGTGATTCTCTACCTTCTCCATCCTCGTTCCACGGGGATGAGGTGTTCTGAACTAATACTCTGGTTCCCTTTCTTTGCTGCTTTCTGTAATTATTTCTGAAACTTGAATGCCTTTTCTTTGGGTGTTTGGTTAGCATGGTTTAAAGGGGAAAGCAATTTTGGTAGAAAGTCCTTTTTCTCTTCCTAGGTGAGGCAGCATACCGAAGACTCAAGCTCTTTGTTAGTTTTAACTTTTCTTCTTTATGGTCCCCTTTTGGTCTCTTAACTTGGCAGAAAAAATCAGTTCTGATTGCCTGTGGAAATTAAGCTTTGAGGGATGGGTGGATTCTCAACAGGAAACCTCTGATAACAAACTTCAACAGTTGGATTCTTCTTTGAGGACTGGTACATACATGCAAAGCCTGAAAATTAGCAATGATTTCTAATATAAGACGAGAGAGAGATATTATAAATAGCTTCTCTAATGCAGGGGTTTATATTTGTAGCTGTGAATATTTTTACCATGCACATCTTTAAGAATCTTTTGGGTAATGCAGTGGACTGGATTTAAAATATGGATGTGTATTCTTTTCACCCTTTTCATATTTTTGATAATGTTGTACCTTTTTCTGTCTGATATGGGGAACCCGCACTCTTATTCTTTTTCTGTCTTGTATTTTTCTGGCATTTGAATTTAGAGCTATAAAGTTTTAATGCAGCGATGCAGTTGTTTGTGGCTGCCTCAAAAGTACGTGGACAGGAAAAACATTGACACTTTGGACTGAAAGGAACATGCAAGCATCATTAGGAGAATATTGACTATAGCATCTGAAAGTGGGGGCATCCATAATTGCTAGTCTCTCCTTGGAATAGAAAAAACCTCTTCCAGTACAGAAGTAAGGGGCAGTTTGACACAATACTTTGTCCACCTACAACTTCCATATTTGAAAAGTCCAAGTTCACAGTCATAGTGGAGCATTGATAACCCACTGCTTTTGATTCATTTCTTGTCCTTTTAATAAACCATTTGTTTACCTTATTTTAAATGTCAAATTTGATATTAATTTATCCCCTGCCCTCAAATTGGTAGAGTAAATGTGAGGGCAGGGGACATTTGAACTAGATATAGAATGAGTATTTGCCAAATTCTGTGTTCTTCTTGAATTAGTTTGGCTCAACACGACAAAGACACCTACTGTGAGGAATGTTCAAGCCCTGGAAGATTTCTCAGCTCTAGTTGGATACACAATAAACAGCTCCTTTCCTCCTGCCCAAATCCAAGGCACATAAAAATGGGGCAAACATAGAACTTGTTAATTATTAAGAAAGATGTCAACAACCTTTCTAATCCCCACTTGATTTTAGAAACATCAGTCAACCTAATAGTGTACCACGTATGGACTGCTGTATTTTGTGCAAACACACAAACTACACACCAACCATTTTTTTGCACAAAAACTTGTTTTATCAGCCTAACAAAAGCTTCCTGAGATCCCTTGCTATCCTCACCAGCAAGGGGAATTATTTTGAAGTACCTTATTGTTCCCTGAGAGGACAAGGCAGGGGAGGACTTGTTCTTCAAAATTGACAAAATCCCATTTCTAAAACAGAGAAAGAAGATGACATTTGGATAAGATGGTGCCCAACAGCTGTGCTGGTAATAATGCCCTAGGCCTCTGAGCACTTTCAAACATACAAATGTAGCTGAAAACTTGGGGGCTTCTCAATATCAAGACTTCTAAAGCACACACACACACACACACACACACATTCAGTGAGCCCATTGACAAAAAGGATATAAACACAGGAGAGAAATGTGAGCGCCTGTCTCCAGTAGCTTCTTTCTGTCTGTGCTTTGACTGATTGAACCCAGTGCCCTTTCCAGAATGCCTCGGGTGAAGAAGAAGAAGAAAGCCCCTGCTATTCATGATGAAAGCTCTTTGGACTCAGTCTCCTTTGCCAGTTCTTCATCAAGGCTTTCCTAATCCAGTGCATTTGGTCTGAGTTAATGCATCAACTCTGACCTTTTTTTGAGGAAAGAGAGGGAGAGGGAATGTCTTAAATACTTCAAGGTATTTCCAAATAAGGTGCTGGGTCAAAGAAAGAAAGTTACACTTCTGCATGCAATGCCATTGCTTTTTCCTTTCCCTGCCATGTTATGAAAACTCTGTGATGACATTCGTGTCGCTTGGAATAAATAAGACAAAACCCACTCCAAAGAGGCTCTGAGATGTGATAGTAAGAAGTGCAGGACAGGACTATAGTTCAGCTGTGGATCTTTTATATGCATGCAGTCAACATGGAAGACCTCTACCTGAAGATCCCAGAGAGTTGGGACAAGTCACAGTTGATGTTTTGATCTATGATACATACTAATATTCTGACTTGTTATGAGACAGATGTGTAACATGATAAGTAACTCTTAAAACCTCTCTGAAGTTCAAGGTTTGCTTAGTTTCATTTAGTAGCAGCCTTTTCTGCTGTAGTTGTGCTTTTACTCTCCAGACTTACCAAGCACCAGCTATAAATGGAGAACAAGATTATATCTTGAGTAGACCATTGGAAAAAAAATCAACCAACAATAAACCACTAGCTTTCAGTGACAAGCATCTACTGTACTTTAGCTCTGCACCCTGTTCTTGTGGGTAGTTCAGAAAAGTACAGTGGAACCCCGACTTCCGAGATTAATCCATTCTGAGCGCACACTCTTAAGTCAGTTAGAGGTTCTGGATTAATAGGTTTTCAATGCATTCCTATGGGAAGGCTGTCCCAACCCCGTCAATCAAGGGCAGCTGAAGGCTGCTCCTGCAGCGCTGCCAGACAGCTGACTTTGATGGGTTGGAGCTGTCAAAATCGGCTCTTGGGGTGTGTGCGGATAGCAGCCTTTGGCTTCCCTTGATTGAGGAGGCAGCCACCTCCTCTTTGCCCAGGTCTCTGTGCTGAGACTGGAGTGAAGAGGAGGAGGAGGAGCTCCTCATAGTGGTGGGGAACAGGTTTCAAATGGACAGAGACAAGCTGTCATGGCTCTATCCGTTTCAAACCCACTCCCCCTGCAACCATGAGTGGGGTGCGATGGTGGGGAGAGTGTCAGGCCCCTGCAAGAACCCATTCCTGACACTGAGGAGTTAATGGCTGAGGAACTCCCAGATGAACCATCAGGGCTATCAGTTCCTCTAGCAGCTGTGCTGGAAAGTGATTCAGCATCTTCAGGGGATTCTACACCCTCCCAGAGAGCTGCTGGCCACAGACAGCAAAGACTTATTACCAAGAGGAATGGGGATAAGATGTATTTGAGTAGAAGGCATTTACGCTCACAAAGTCCTGAGTATTAACAGAATGGGTCTTCAGGGAAGTGGGAGTTGCTCTCTGGAGACATAAAACAAGCAGCCAGAGTTAGGGCAATTTGTGGGAACAACAAGTCAACTCCACCTGCTTCTGCCTTCCTGCTTTGATTCCTGTCAAGCCCCACACACAGAATACACAGCAAGCCAAGTTCAGTTCTTTGCCAGGAACTTTAGTTGTAATCCAGATAACGAACAAAGTACAGTCCGAATCAAAGCCAAAATACCTTACAGAGCCAAATGCCAAGTTCAAGGGTACAGAGAAACGTCGTAGTCAGAAAGCCGGTCCAAGGTCAGGAAACAGAGAACGCCGTAATCAGAAAGCCGGTCCAAGGTCAGGAAACAGAGTCTGGATACACACAGGAATGTGGTGACAAGGTAAGTGACACGTTGCTCCCACAGAGGTTTCAGGGTAAACTTGCTAGCTTTATCCTAAACCAGGGAACACACCCATATCTCTGGCAAGGCTCCTGCTAGAACTCAGGGCTTTCAGATCTAATTCTACACCTATCATTAAAGATCCTTTCCCTGGCTCTCCTGTTAGTTCTTCTTTGCAGGATCCTGTTCCTAGCCCTCATAGGAGGAGGAGATGTGCCCTCAGCTGCGTCCTCAGACTCAGCTGCCTGCTGAGTTGAACTGCAAGGCTCCTCTTGCTGTTCTTCAGCATTTAACCCTTCACATTCAGGTTCTATGACAGGCAGGGTCCTGGCAATTCCTGACCTCTTTTGGATCCCTGTTCCTGACTGTCAACCCTGGACTACGTTTCTTGACCCTGGACTTTGTCACTCCATGAACCTGGCATAAGCTACTGTTTGCATTTTGGCTTTTGACCTCTGGACTGTTTATCTTGGACTCTGTTCTGCCTTCTGGCTCAACATAACTCTAGCTGTGTGTATTTCTGGACTCTGCTTAACTTCTGCCTTGCTGCATTGTTGTCTTGACTCTGAGCTTGCAGTAAAACCTCTGAACTTACCTGTGTGTGGGTCTGTGGGTCCTAACAGAGAGTGGGTTTCAAATGGACAGAGACAAGCTGTCAAGGCTTTGTCCATTAGAAACCCGCTCTCCCTGCCATCATGCTGCATTCACTGTGGCAGGTGTGGGGTCTGCAAAGGGGTCCAGCTGAGCAGCCATCGCTTTGAGCCCTTTGCAGATTGCCTGGCCACCACTGCAGATCTTTGGGATGGGTGCATGCCATGGCTGTTAAAGTCAAATGAATAGTTAGTCCTGGTAGGTGCTATAGCAGCTGTATAAGTGATGGGAAGGCCTTATGGTTATAGGATTTCTGAGGCAAGCATCTATGGGACATATTTATTCATTTATTTACAATTGTTTATTTATTCAGTTTCTCTCCTCCTCTTGCAGATTGCCTGGCCACCACTGCAGATCTTTGGGATGGGTGCATGCATGTGGGGTCTGGTGGGTTGGGAGTGAGGTGCACCTCCCTTTCAACCCACCCGAGCCATGTGTCCATGCACGGATAGGGTTAAAAGCACCCAAGCTCAGCGAGATTCCTAGAGAGGAAGAAAATGGGGGAGAGGCAAAATTGGTTCTCCTGCTCTTGCTTCTCCTTCCCCTGTCCTCCCCACCCCATTGCCAGGTAATTCGCAAAGCAGCACTGATGGATTTCTGTTCGTTTGTTGAATTACTCATTAGTAGAGCCACTTGGTTATTGGGATACCACTGCATATGCTTTTATTAACATTCTAAAATGTCATGGCTGTTATTGGGGCCAGGTTAGCTTCTTGAGATGGATAAGATGCTATGGCATTCACCCTTTCCCTGACTCAAGTGCCTAACCAGGAGGGGGATAAAGGATTAACACCATGTACTAAATAAGGATTGCGGAGGCATTGTCCAAGAGCATAAAAGGCTCAACCAGGGGAGTTTTAGTGGGACAGGGAACATCCATCTAGTGGGACAGGGAACATTCATCCAGCGAGATAGGGCTGAGTTCGTTTGTGAGAGGTTTGAAGTTAAAGACCGAGCTTGGGTGTTACTGCTTTGGGAACTTTTAAGTATTTGTACACAAGTGAACTTTAATATGAAACATCTTGGTATTCAATAAACTGTATTTTATGTGGTTTCATGTTACACTTTGACTCAGTTATTTTAAACTGGGATACCCTGGACGGTGGCAGCAAAGCTACATATGTAGTGAGTGCAGGTCAATGGTTCATGAAACGACTAGGGACTCTGCACAATAGTCAATACAGATGCCGTCTCCTTAAGGCTCGCTGGTGGCTGTGTTGTTCCAAATGCCTTCTCAAGTACCAATTTGGAATTTCTCAAACTGTATTCTCGAAGGCTTTCTCAGCCGGGATCTGGTAGCTGTTGTGAGTTTTTTTTGGCTTTTTGGCCATGTTCTGGAAGTTTTTCTGGGGTCCCAGAGCACAGAGAGAATTCCTAGTTCCCTGAGCTCCTTGCCCTCTGAAGATGCCAGCCACAGAGTCTGGCGAAACGTCAGGAAGTAAAACTTCCAGAACACGGCCAAACAGCCCAGAAAACTCACAACAGCCATTAAATAAAAAGCCACCAAACACTCTGCACCCCACTTGTCTCTCCCTTGTCTTCTTTGTGAAACTCAAAGAATTTCTTATTTGAATAGGGAAAATAAGGTAACACCGTAGCATGGCAAGGCTCCATTATAGCTGGGACTAAAATTAAATTCAGCCAACAGGAGCAGCTAATTTTAGCCAAATTAAAGTCAAATGAATAGTTAGTCCTGGTAGGTGCTATAGCAGCTGTATAAGTGATGGGAAGGCCTTATGGTTGTAGGATTTCTGAGGCAAGCATCTATGGGACATATTTATTCATTTATTTACAATTATTTATTTATTCAGTTTCTCTCCTCCTCTTGTCACGGTAGGTGCAATTGGAAACCATAGGAACTGTGTCTTCCATGGGTCCCAGCTCCAGGGATATTGCAATAGCTACCCCAAGGCCCCTTACTGCATTGCACCAATGTGGTGGTGGTGGTGGTGGTGGTGTGTATGAACATATACATCAACATAAAACATATGGGGAGAATTGCAGTCTGTAAGTAAAACAAATAAATGAATAAAAGGGCTACAGTTGAGTCTATGCAATGAGCTGATGGCCCTCTTAAACATCTCTAGTCTAACTTAGTATTTCTTGTTTATGGCAGTCAAACATTTATAGTGACAGTGACCTTTTACAGAATAATAAAAATGTATTGTACTCAGAATGTACCGCTCTAGGGGCTGTCTTACTACACTTAATAATTTGCCTCTCTGCTAGTAGCTTGCATAGCATTCTAAGCAGAGAACACATTCTATTCAAAACAGTTAGCATTTTGTTGTAAAATGCAGATTAATTATAGAAGACCAAAGTTATAAGATTTGATCTCTAGAGATAACACCGCTTACAGTTCTGCCCAGAAGATAAGCGGGATATAAATATAACAATAAATAAATAAATTAAATAAATAAATAAATAAATAACACATCCAACCCTGCCGTCATGGAACATCCATGTGATAGAAATGTGGTTTCTCATTACATTCTTGTTAGCAACCGATCTGCTGCATGTTACACTTGCTGCTGCATATGTCTCATATTCAAGAGGAGCCCTAGGTACAGTGCACTGTAGTAGTCTAACAAAGAGGTTACTAGGACATGGACTACTGTGTCCAGGTTATCTCTGTCCAGGAATCACTTGCTAACTGTGTCATCTAATTAGCCATTAAACTGCTGGTGAGAGCCAAATCCAAGTAAAGGAACATACACATATGCGTACGAGAATAATATGATATCCTCATTAAAATGTTTCGAATTCCCAAACATGCAAGTCTCAGCTGCATTTGAAGTTTAGGGCAACATCTTCCTCCCATGTTACTAGTGATGTGTATGTCAACACCAACCATACTTTGAACAACACTGGGCAAAGCATGAGCCATATGGCCATTCTTCTGTCCAGAGTCCCTTCTTTACAGCCTGTATCAAGAATTTGGATACCATGAAAACTGAGAAGAGAAATATGAGCTTTCAACAGATACTTGCTTGTGTCTTTTGTTCAGACATATTTTGTTCAAACTTTTGTTCAGACATATAAACACAACAGTAAAATAAGGTAAGCGTCATCAGGAGATTCTTTTTTAAATATGATGATTTGGAGTGAGAAACACATAAAACAGCGTAATGCTATCCACTGTTAAAATACTTCCCTGAATCAATGCAAGATTAACTTAAAATAATCTACCAATATGCATTGAGGACAAAAAGGGTTACATTCTTGTTAGCAATCTATCTGCTGCATGTTACACTTGCTGCTGCATATGTCTCGTATTCAAGAGGAGTCCCAGGTACAGTGCACTGTAGTAGTCCAACTAAGAGGTGATTAAGGATTACAATACAAAATTTATGTTTGGAGGTTTCATAGGGAAGCAACACATACCCAATCCAGGCAGTCAATATAGCAGTGCAAACATGACTCGTACTTTAGCCTGATTGTGTGCTATTAATGAATAGATATGTGCACAAAATGATTTTTTTCTTTCATTTTTCGTTTCATTCCCTAACAAAATGAAAAATGAAGTGACCCACCAAAGAAAAATGAAATGAAACGAAACGGAAATTTTCATTCCATTCTGTTTTGTTTTTCGTTTTCCCATGGGAATGCATTGAAGCAATGCATTCCTATCGGAAACCAAATGAGTGTGGGGAAATGGCGGGCTTTTTACACTTTTTCCTGCCTGAAGCACTGCACGCCGTCTATTTGGTGCCCGGGCAGGAAAAAAAGTCTTAAAAGCCCATGGTTCCCCTCACCTGGCTTTTAAAACTTTTTCCTCTCCCCCAAGCCCTGGATGCCAGCTGATAGGCACTGGGGTCAGGTGGGGGACATTTTTTCACTGCCCCAGCGCTGATCAGCTGGCACACAGGGCTTGGGGGAAGAGAAAAAAGTTGCACCAGCACTACACACAAACACACAAAGATGCACAAGCAATACACACACACACACAGTACACACACATACAGTTGTTTAAAAAACAAAAAAACAAAACAAAACAAAAAATGAAATGATTTTTTTAAAAAAACATTTAAAACGAAACGAAATGGAAGGGAACGGAATGAAACAAAAAACGAAATGAAATGCTATTTAACATTTTGTGCCCATCTCTAATTATGAAGTCTTCTGAAGATTGTTCTTCCTGTTTACAAGTTTGACAAATGTTGGTGGGGAAAATCATACATTTCAATGGATAGGATTAAAATTCACTTCTTTGGATACATTTCTCCTTTACTAGCTGTGCACTATTTGGCTATGCTAATGGCAAGCAATGGGGAGAATCTAAAACATACAAAGAAAACAAAACTCAGTCTTTTTTTATAAAGGAAATTATATTGCTTATTAAATGTAATACACTGCAGATTATATGTAGTTGGTGTTCTCTGTTACTATTGTATTTATGCACCTTGTTTACAGTTCATTATACCATTAGAGGTAGACATATTCTGTTGAGTTAGCAACATGATGAGTTGTTTGTACTTGAAATGTTTGGCATGGAATATCTCAAGTGTTTTACTTTTTATCTGGAATATTGCATTCTGCCGCCATGCCTCTGGTAATTTCAGTAACTTACAGGAATGGAGAATGTTTCTCAAAGCCCAGTAATTATAAAATTATTGTACAAATATATTTTCTGTTGACCTGTAATATTTCAGTCTGCGTTTCTGCACAGTCCCTTTCTGTGCATCAGTGCTTCTGTTCATCTCTTTCAGTACAAGATGATTGAAAAGAATCTTGCCTTTAGAAGCATGTACAGTTGTTTTCAGTGTTGATTTCGAATAAATTGTATTTCACTGATTATTTGGAAAACTGAAGTGAATGAGATGAGGACTCAAGGCATTGCTCTTTGCCTGGTCTATACAAGGCTTGGAAAACGTACTGTTGCGACAGTAGCTATTTGTGCAGCCAAGCTGCTTGGAGGATCCTGAGGTTTTACACCAGAAAAGTAGTCAGCTCTTAGTAATCTAAGAGAAGTGTTTTTCTCCTTGCTCTGCTTCACATCCAAGCTTCTAGCTTTCTTATTATCCAACAAGTTACAGATCTCAGGCATTTACTCAAGCATCTATATGCAGATACAGCCACCCAGGACCCTGACCCGGCCCCATCTTCTAAAACAGGGAGTGTGAAATTATTTCAGTGAGCACTTGCACACGGGCAGTCCCTCCTTGCATTAGACCCTATTGTTTGAAATCTTTCAAGCAGGGATAAGCAACATATAGTCATGCCAGTGTTTTACAGTGGAAAAACATGTGTCTGTTTCCTAGATTTTTTTCAATGCCTGTTTTCACCATAGGAACCAAGGGGATCTCCACCACCACCACAAAAAAAAATCCATAAGAAGAAATGCAATGTGTCAGTCCTGACACTCCTTTGTCTGTTTTAATAATCCTTCCTGATCATTTTTTGGCTGGCAGAGCTAATGGGTAGTTGGGAGAACATGAAGAGAGAATGTGGAAGTTGCCATAACTGGGCATCAGAGCAGATCTGGAAAGTTTGTATTCACTGGATCAGATCAAACAGAGGTGTTTCAACAGATAAAACACCTCCTGATCATGTAGCCTAAAGAAAAAACCAGAAAACTGTATTTGTTATACTTGCAGTACAGTAGTTATTTTTATTTATGCATTCCTACACACTCTTAGTGGTTACTTTGGAACTTACTACTTGAAGTGCTAAAAAGGTTCCGCTCTGCAGCCGGGCTTGCTCTGGAGGGCAGGATGGCTTTACCTCATGGCCAGAGAAAGAACTGCGAAAGATTAAAGTGAGGGGGAGGAGCAGGCTACTTAAAGCCAACCCTCCCACCCGGGATTGGCCTTTTGTCTCCCACAGCACTAATGGGGGATAGTTGACTCGCCCTTATAGCATCATATGGCGATTGGGGAGGTCTCAGGCGACCTCAGTGGCCCGACCATTGTTCCACACTACCTTAGCTTCCTTTCTGTTGGTTTAAAGTTACCGTTACTTTAATAAAGTGTGGCTCATTTGACCTCATCACTTGTGTCTTGCCTGTTATTCAGGGCGGGGAGGGCAAAGTTCCCTCCCTCTCTCTCTCTCTTTCTCTCTCTCTCTCTCTGTGTTAGTGACCCTCCTGCTTTCAAAAGCAATAATGTTTAGTGTTCCATTACTAAGATTCACTCTGAGTTCTGTTTTGCGACCCGCAGCCAACAACTGGGGCAAGGCTTCCCCAACAATTTTGATGTGTAGCCAGCAGGATCGAGTGGCTGGGACTCTCTGTAGGGGTGTGAAGTGGTGGTGGGGAACCACTGAAATGGAAGAGGGCTGCCTGGGTCAAGTGGTCAGACAGTGTAATAGAAATGGCAATGGCACATTTTGCCTTGTGACATGTTTCCTAGAACGTTAATATCTTTCTGTCAGAAAAGCTAGAATGATTACACATCTAAGGATCCTAAATTTTAGTGGCCAAAAACTGGATCCTTTGACCTAGATATAATACATTACCTTAAGGGATTTTTAGTTAAACAACATCCCAGGAATGTCAAGTCATGTGATTCACTGTCAAGTCAGATTTAAATTGCACCAGTGATTCAATTCAGACTTGAGAGTCCCCCCCCCCCAACTATTCAGACTTTTGACTTGGAACCCGCTCAACCCACTGCTTTTTTCTAGAGGGGGCCTCATTTTCACACAGTACTCAGACTTGTGGATTTGGGACTTGGTACCAAGACTGGGACTCATCCTTTTACCATTCCAGTGTCTGTCTGTGTGATGTCTGGATTATACCTAAATAATCTTAGAACTACAGAGCTGGAAGGGACTCTATGGGCCATTGAATCCAGCTCCTACCAAGGAGGCACAGTGGGGAGTCCATCTTCTAATCTCTGGCTACACCACCAGATATATAACACACTAAGGCCGTTACCGCACTTCAAACAGCAACTGCTTTTTGTTTTGAATTGCCTTCTGCCCTCCCCAGTCATGTGGTCACTGAAGCAATTCAGCATTCCGCACTTGGCGTTTTCTCATGAACCAGTTTCCCCGTCTGCACTTTGCTAAACCACTTTTTTTTCTGATTTTGTCCACCATTTCCCCATCATCTGCTTCTATTTCAGATATGGTATTTATTTTTTTAGGGTAACATCATGCCACTTTTTTTCCATTCTAAGTCATGTAGCTAATTTTCCGCTTTTCCAACGGCTGGATAAGGCATACAGAGGGGGAAACCTGGAAAAAACTGGTGCATGGTGTCTGCAGTTTCAGCCAAATCACTTCAAGAAGCGGTCTAGAAATCGGTTTTAAAAAACACCACCCCTGTTTGCTGTTGCAAGAAAAACCGACACAGTGGCCGAAAAGGGGCATGGCCAAGGGGGCTCTGCAGAAAAGATGATTGGAAATGCATTAGGTGATTTTTAAGGCGATTTGACTTTAAGCAAAAACCTAAGTGCGGTAGGGCTCTAAGATAGCCTTCATTAAAAAAACGCTCAAGACATTAAAATAAATAGGGGATGTCTTTCTACATGTGGATCCTGCAGAAGCAGTGTTATGTTGACAGTTTGGGCATTAGAGATCTTTAACTTTCTACTGACTGTCATTTTTTCATTGACAGGATGAGGTCTTTCTGTGTTTCTTGGTCCTATTTGTTCTCCGTTGACCCTCCAAACAGAATCCAAGAAACCAAGTTTTGCACTGAATCACTGAAACTATGCAAGTCCTGATATGTTTCCTTCTTTGATTATGTCCAAAGAACAACATATACACCTTGCACAAAGATACTGGGAGGCATTCTTTATAAAAATTCCCTAATGAGCATTCCCTTTTTCTACTGGCAGTAGTAGTTTATCTACTGCCTCAAACTTCACTTAGAGTAAGATAAAGAGAGGACATGAAGTGCTGGTATGTAATCTTCCTTTTATCTCTTCTTCAATATTGCAGGAATTCTACTTTAAATGTGGAGCACACCCCACCTCTGACAGTGAGACATCTGTGGCACTGAACCTCATTACAACAAATAGTCGTCACATCTCATGTATAACCTGTACAGATGTTTGGTAAGTCAATTTGAAGAATGCTAGGAATTCTTGGCAATGCAGAGACTACATTGGTGGTAGATGTGAGATTCTTTACTTTCTCATCCATTTTGTTATTTTTGGTGTCATGATGGAAAATATATCAGATCAAACTTTATTTTTTATATCAGAAATCGTCTTGTTTCTCCTGCAGTCACATTGTTACGTAAATTGGGATGTTGTAGATGAATATATTATAGTATCTACCCCTGTGTGGATGCATGGAGAGGAACCTGGTTTCCTGCCTCATGTGACTGATAGAAAAAACCCATAAATACACATGTGAACACACAATTAAGTGTAGCACAACAGACTGTGGGGATGCGGGAAAGCCACATTCACAAGATTTGGCTATTACTCAACACTGTTTTCCTCCTTATTACCTTACCCCAACACCTGTTTCAGTTTTACATTCTGTGGAAATTCTATATTGTTTTGCTTGGTATGCATGCCTGGCTGTAGAGATGCTCTCCTCCGCTCCTGTGCATGTGTGTACATGAAATATATTAAGGGCTAGGGGTAAGTTCTTTTGAGTTTTTGAACATCAGCCTCCAAAATTTGCCAAGAATTCCTAAGGCAGAATGTTGGGAATGGCAGCCCACTAGAACAATTCTGCACTTAATTTTAAAAATAAAAATAAAGTTAGTTTCCTAACTTTCTAGTTCTTCAGTAGGCCTCCTTTACAGAGCCTAATGGGAAAAACGACTATGACACATAGCCTGCTTTGTGCCCAGGAGGGCCTGCCCCCTGCTGGTTGATCTACCCCCCACACCACCACCATTATGTAGTGGGCTTGAATTGTGGACATTGTTTTCTCAAAACACAGAAAAGCACAGCCCTAGAGAGAGCAGTTGGTGGTGGTGGGGGGTTGAGGATAGTTTTAGTTCTATCTGAACTAATCAATTTGATGAGAGAGACCGTTGTGTTAAGGTAGAGTGAAGTCTGAGTCTAAAAATGAGAGTGTTTCCATTACTGAAGAATTGAGTGCAACATTTTCACATCTAACATAAATTGTGACTAGAAATGTGTGAGCAGGGCAATGAAATTGCCCCATTCTTTCCAGTGTATTCAACTGCTCTTGATAGCTGAGATCTAGGTGACACATCTCATAACTGATAACATGCCATAGAATCCCTTATAAATATTTATTGCAGCTCAGTGGTACCTTGGCTTGCATTTTACAAGATTAAAAAGCCATACATTAAATAAAAACCATGTTTTCAAAGAAGATCAAGGGGTCAGGTTATAAATCTAGGAAGAGGCGGTTTGTCTACAGGGAAAAGAAGAAGGGCATTTCTGGAAGAGTATATACTCTTTGAAGATAAATAGATGTTATTCTTTTACCTGTCTCAGCTGCAATACAGTATAGTCTATTAAACTGTTTCTCAGTGCCTCTGATGCTGCCTTTACTGTCTGCTGACAGTACTTTGGTATAGAAAATGAGCCTTTTGGATAGGTTAAAAGATAAGTCAGCTTTGAAAAGAATGGTGGGATGTCCATCACTTCACAGATATTTGAGAGTTATAATACTGTCATCTGTCTCTTTTGCAATTCATCTTTCAAGCACACTATTGCTGAATCACATCAATAGCTTTGCCATCCGTTAGGTCCAAATTGTCACCTGCTGCCTTTTAAGGCTTGCTGTTTTTAAGATAGAGATTGTGTGTCCTCTTAAATATGTAAGATAACCCCCCCCTTTTTGTTGTGGTGGTGGTTGGGGCTGTTGTTGGTGATGTTGTGCTCACTTTGACTTCATGGTCAGAACACATGTGCATCACACTCAAGTCCTGCTGAACTAGCCTTTAAAAAAAGAAACTGACTTTTTTCTCTATATAAACAATGGAAATTTAAATATCCAGATTAAAATTCCCAATGCAGGGTAAAATCTCCTGAGTTTGAATGTGCAACCTCATTTTACCATGCCTCTCCACCTGCTGATGAGGTCTGTGAAGATTGGCCTTAAAGGCAAAATGAAGACAAGGAGGACAAACCAGGTTAAATCCACCTCTACCCCCATTTCAAAGAATAAACAAGAACCATTATTTGGAGAATCCTAGACAACTTTCTTTCCCTCTCCACTTCTGGTCTCCTAACTTTCTTGATATTTAGTCTCCTAGGGAAGAGGAGACTAAATCCAAAGAGGTAATTTTTGTGAGCTCTGGAAACACCTTTACAGTACAGAAAAACTTTGTGGGGTTGTGATTCCTGGATATGATGCACATGCATAATGTATACCAAGACATTCCTGAAGATACCTGTACATTTTATGTCTCTGGATGTGCCTATGCTTTTGAACCTTCAGTAACACTTAACTTACAAAGACTGGAAGGAAAAACCTTCAGATTATATAATCTGACATGAAGAGATATGAACATCTGTACTCAAGAGACCTTAGGAAAAGAGAAATGGAAAGATGATAAATAACCCAGGTGGACAAACCCTAGTATGCACTGGCTATTTTTTGGCATCCTCATTTTTATCCCGACTTTATAAGACTGCTCGGGAAAAGAGATCCCATGTTCTGGAAAGACTGATACACATGTTGTAGGAAGTGGCAGAGAGTACGGTTTGTACCTTTGGCAGATGGAGGAGGTAGAACTATCTAGCTTTATCAACTAGAGAACTCTGCTGTTTTCACTGCTAATTAGAGATGGGCACGAAACAAACAATTTTTCATTTCCATTTTTGTTTTTTCGTTTCATTACGCAATGAAACAACAAACAATTTTTGTCTCTAAAATGAAATGAAACGAACAGAAACACCAGAAATTTTGTCGTCTGTTTCGTTTTCGTTACGGCAATACATTGAACTGCTTTAAATGCTAAAAAAAATCACAAAAAATTGAAATAAATGGTTAAAAAATGGTAACGAAATGAACGAAAACAAAAATGAATTTTTTGCAAAAATTCGCAAAAAAGGAAACGAACTGAAACGGACCCCCTAAATGACAAACGACAAACAAAACGCCATTTTTTTATTCATGCCCATCTCTACTGCTAATCAAAGGTGGCAAATGAATGGACACCCTAATCATGCGATCTTCAAGCATCCATATATAAACTATGTGTAGGGAACGTAATTTACAAAGTGTGGAGCTCTTGTAAACTACTACACACTTTATCCTGGTTCATGGCTACATTTCCCAGTATTTCCCAACCAGGTCAACAGAGACACAGGCAACTGATTAAAACAAGTGCAGAAATGAAGTCCTTTATGGCAAGTATGTTGAAAGGCTTGAGGTTTACACATAGGGAATGTTTCTGTTTTGAAGCTTGTTTTGAAGCTTGCCATGTGAAACAGTAGAAATCAGGGTATATTTTAGTGATTGGACATAGGTCCTTTGCTTTGTCTTTGAGATTTATCAATAAATGTCAGGACTGTCTGATTTAATTCCACTGACTTCCTAAGTGTGATACATGTCAACATCTAAGCCATTTTGTTTAGAAGATAATGGATAGAAAGATATCCCCTTAAAGAAGCATGCAGCATCACTACAATACCAGGTTTTAATTACCATTTTTATTAACCATACGGTTCATTTACTCTAAATTTGCATTATTAATGTTTTTTTATCGCTCCTACTGAATGAATTCCTTCAGAGACAAAAGCTGCAGCCCTGTCTGAGCTCTGACCAGAGTTAGTGTACTGGCATAAGCTGCTTTGTGGTACTTCTTGCTTAGCTGCATCAGAGAGACAGAACAAAACAGAGAGTTGACAAGCGGTAATACATGCACAGATTCTCTCTTGTAGCATTGAAGGTGACAATTGATATTTCAAAAAGGTCTGAATTGGTTCAGCACATAACTGAAACACTGGATTTTGAGGGAAGGATCTAGTCAAAGACATACTGCATTTCCCCATCTATGATAAGACACCCTCATGTATAAGATGCCCCCCCACACACACACACTTTTCCAACCCAAAAATAATAGTTTCAAAACCATGTGGTTCTCTCCTTGACTTACTTTCATGTATAAGACAATCCTCAAATTTTAGTCTAACAATTTTGGACAAAAACATAGTCTTATACATGTAAAAATACTGTATTTCCAATGTTTGGGAAAAGAAAGTCATTACAAGGACTTGGCAGACCCCCCTAGGCACCTGTAGAACAAACTGTAAAATCACAACAGTGTTAATTAGTATGAAGGCAGTAAAGGGCCTCCTGTTGTTGTTCATGAACCCAGTAGCCTACAATTGCTCAGGGTGCCATTATTTTTAGCATTCCAGCAGATACACAGGAATAAGGCTTGCCCTTATTTACCAGAGTGGCAGAATTCCTTAGGAAACTGGTGTTTTTGTTGGCATTTATGTTAATGAGGTGACTCTGTCTCTGTCTCTGTCTCTATCTCTGTCTCTGTCTCTGTATCTGTCTCTCTAAGACAGTAGTTCTCAACCTTCCTAATGCCACAACCCTTTAATACAGTTCCTCATGTGACCCCTTGCCCTGCTTGGAAGAGGCCACCAGCCCCCTTTGCAGACCACTGCCACAGGTGCCATAGATAACTTCGCTCTAAAGCAGGCAGGTCCAAACTTCAGCCCTCCAGATGTTTTGGACCGCAACTCCCACAGTTCTTTGTCATTAGCAATCTAAGCTTAGAATTCTGGGAATCCAAAACATCAGGCGGGCCAAAGTTTGGACATGGCTGCTCTACAGGTACCCTCAGCCAGTCACAGCCTCCAGTGCCATTGACTGACATCCCCTCCAACCTATCAAGCTTTAACTCACTCTCCCCCTTTTCCTCCCTCTCCTCCCCCAGACTCAAGCTGTTTGTGCCTTTTTCTTCATTGGCTCATGGCGACCCCTGTGAAATGATTGTTCAACCCCCAAAGGGGTCCCAACCCTTAGGTTGGGAACCACTGCTCTAAGAGAATGTTATAAAAACCTGCGGGCTTAGGTCTTTATCTTAATGCACAAGTTGTGAGAGGTGTTTAACATTATTAGTAATGATACCAAGGATACCTCAAGCTGGCACAAAAGTTTTCATAGCTCGGCATAAATGCAAGGTGATTCTTTCTAGTTTTACACATCTGGGAGTAGTGGATGTTACTGTTGCTTTGAGAAGCAGAGCTCTAAGAACAATTCAGACTGGCAAGGACATGTTACAGGGAATTCCTTGCAGCCCTTTTCTCTGCACGTGGGTCAGGGGATAAGAGGGCAAGTCCTCTTATGGATTTAGAACTGGTTGAGATCCAGGAAACAAAGAGTAGGTGTCAATGGGAAATTTTCACAATGGAGAGAGGTGAAAAGCGGTGTGCCCCAGGGATCTGTCCTGGGACCGGTGCTTTTCAATCTGTTTATAAATGACCTGGAGACAGGGATAAGCAGTGAGGTGGCCAAGTTTGCAGATGACACAAAACTTTTCTGTGTGGTAAAAACCAGAGAAGATTGTGAAGAGCTCCAGAAGGATCTCTCCAAACTGGGGGAATGGGCTACGAAATGGCAAATGCGTTTTAATGTAGCCAAATGTAATGTAATGCATATTGGGGCAAAAAATCAAAACTTTATCTATCAACTCATGGGCTCTGAGTTATCCGTGACAGATCAGGAAAGAGATCTTAGTGTGTTGGTGGACAGCTCCATGAAGGTGTCTACCCAATGTGTGGCAGTGGTGAAGAAGGCCAATTCCATGCTAGGGATTATCAAAAAGGGGATTGAAAATGAAACAGCCAACATTATAATGCCATTATACAAAAGAATAGTAAGGCCGCATCTGGAGTATTGTGTACAATTCTGGTCACCGCATCTCAAGAAAGACATAGTGGAACTGGAAAAGGTGCAGAAGAGAGCGACCAAAATGATTACTGGGCTGGGGCACCTCCCTTATGAGGAAAGGCTAAAACATTTGGGGCTCTTTAGTCTGGAAAAAAGGCGCCTGAGGGGGGATATGATTGAGACGTACAAAATAATGCAGGGCATGAGTAAAGTGGATAGAGGGAAGCTCTTTCCCCTCTCACAAAATACCAGAACTAGGAGACATGCACTCAGATTGAGGGCTGGGAGAGTAAGAACAGACAAAAGAAAATATTTTTTCACCCAGCGCGTTGTTAGTCTATGGAACTCCCTGCCACAGGATGTTGTGATGGCATCTGGCTTGGATGCCTTCAAAAGGGGATTTGACAGATTCCTGGAGGAAAAGTCCATCATAGGTTACAAACCATGATGGAGATGTGTAATCTCCAGGCTTAAAACCAGGGTACTTCAAGGGCCAGATGCAGGGGAGTGGTATCAGGAGACAGATACCTAGTCTCATGCGCTTCCAAAAGCATCTGGTGGGGCTACTGTGAGATACAGGAAGCTGGACTAGATGGGCCTTTGGCCTGATCCAGCATGGCTCTTCTTATGTTCTTATGAATATGAACAGAGAAGCACCCAATGTATCTCTTTTTATGTGATTCCAAAATTAATGGGATTTCCTTTTTAAAAACCAATTAAGTAAAATTAAGTAAAATGACAAATTATACATCAAACAACTGTTACTAATTGGTTTAGATGTTTAAAACCTGGCAAAATCAAACACACAGAGTGCAGTGCTGTGTTTTCACCACCTGCATTCTCACCTGCTAAGAGCTTCTGTTGACATTGATAGTTTGAAATTTGAATTCAACATGATTTAATATTTGTAGGTTACTTTCCTTTCTCTGTTGGCGTGTTCTCTAGGATCTTCAAGAAAGCAGCTATATTAGCAGGGCTCCCTAACTAGGACAGAAACTCTATAGGGTAAAATGTAGGATCTGCTCCTTAAAAAAAAAACTTGCTTTCCTTGTCGGCCCACTGACAAAGATCGAGTACCCTTCCTTTTACCACCATTTGCACGTCAAACCTCTCAAAGAAACAATCACAAAGTTTCTTATTGCTTAGGATCCATAGCCAAACCTCTTTTGGAGCTTGGGTGTAAGTACGAAAAATGGTTTGGGGGCTTTATGGAAACTAAAAGGCCCAGAACTGTAAAAGCCAACGTAGACCAGAAGAGTTGCATATTTAATTGTTATGATGTTGCAAAACAGTGGACAGAATGCTGTTTGGTAAGGCCTTTGATTAAAAGAAACCCATTCACCAATGCAGGTGACCATTCTTGCACCCCCTTAGTATCTACCCAGGAAAACTCTCCAGAAACGAGGAGGGAGTAAGGAGAGAAGAGGAGCTTCCTTTTGCAGGTAGTGATTGCATTCATAGAACAATTGCTTCTTCCTGGATCAGTTGATGGAGCTCCTTCCCTTTTTGGCTCCTGGCTATTGCTTCTGAAAAGATGGCTTGCCTTTGAGTTGTAGTGTGGAGAACAGCCATAAGCATGACATGCAACATGCTTTTCCTAGGGATATGGGAGGACTTCATTTCAGTTCATACTTTATAATAATTTACCCAGGTCCATCAGTTTTTTCATATCTAGGGGACGTCAAGATGGGAAGTAAAAAAGGTAAAGGTCCCCACGCCCCGCACATGCATGCTAGTCGTGTCTGACTCTAGAGGTGGTGCTTATCTCCATATTCAAGCCGAAGAGCCAGTGTTGTGCAAGTCCATGGCCACGTGGCTGGAATGGCTACAAGGAAACACTGTTTTACCTTCCCGCTTTTTGCGGCAATACCAATTTATTTACTTGCATTTACATGCTTTTGAACTGCTAGGTTGGCAGGAGCTGGGGTTAACAGCGGGAGCTTGCTTTGCTGCATGGCACCTGGGATTTGAACCATTGAGCTGCTGACCTTGCAGCTGACAGTTTCCTGTGTTCTAGCCTGCTGAGCCACCACACCCCTCTCAAGATGGGAAGATCTTGACATTAAAAAGAAGAGAACTGAATGTGGGAAGAACCAAAAGTGATCAGTTACTTACCTAGACCCAGGGCACTTATGCTTCACTCTCTATAAATCAGGCTTTGTATCTGGAAGTGTTTCACTAGTTTAGTGCTCCACCACAGTTACTATATCCGTTCTCCCACGCCCACCCCATCCCCCAAAAGGCTCTTTTTACATCTGTAGGGCAGACATGTACAGCATTATTCTCTTCATTGAAGTACCTGTTCAATTTGGCTGTTGCAAATGGGAAATGATATTATTTTAATTTATTTCTGTTGAATGATTCAAGATGTGTAATTCATATATTTGGGACAGATGAGGCTTTGGGAGCTTGAGGCTTTCAAATGGTGAGCAGAAGAAAAAGCCATACTGGCAGATTTTTTTCCCTCTTGCTTCTCTAAAGAGCCTTCTTTGAATCTTAAAAAGAATCCCTTAGAATTTTGGTACTTAATATCTGCTGTATTGCTGAATTAAGCTTGATACTGGGTATTTCACATATAGGTGTGAGGAATATATTTTCTTTTTAAACCTTTGTGTGTTGAAAAGTTTTTGATGTATTTAGCTTCTCCTCTGATCATAACTTGAAAGAGAAGATTGGGTGCTACAGGATGTATTGTGGACTACTAGTGGATGCCAGATGTCGTATTTTATACCTTAACAATTTATGAACCTTTAAAGGAGGTGGTGTGAAATTAAGTCAGGACAACAGGAAGATGGGTCCAGTAGGTCGTTTGCAGACAAAGAGGAAGGGATGACAAGCCATGAGAGGAAGGAGGAAAGTTTAGAGAAGGGAGAAGAAATACCAGGAAAACTATTCTTTGGGAGTAAGGAAGAACAAGAGAAGAAATTCAAAGACAGTTACTTAGCAATTGTACAAGAAGTAAAATTGTGGGAAGATATAAGGGTGGGGTTAATAGACATATGTCAGAACCTTAAGAATACGGGAGTCCAGACTGAAGAGGAAAAGGTGGAAGTTAAAAAAGTTCATTTGGGCATACAAGTAGAAGGATGTAAAAGGGAACAGAAGAATAGTGCTACTCAAACAGATATTAGTAAGGAAGTTGAACATGTTGGGATTCAGGTACATATGGATGTAAAGAAAGAATATGAATCGGTGGCGATTCAAACAGAAGAGAGATTAAAGAAACTGATATATAGAGAAATAGGGATACAAACGGAGGGGCTTGCGACGAAGGTGGAGGTTTCGGGAGGGGGTGAAGAGCAGGCTCGCGAGAGGGAAGCGGTTGGAAAGATAACGGACAAAAAGGGGAATAACGGACAGAAAGGGGGAGACCGGGGAGGAGAAAGGAATGTGGGAATATATCTCCCATATCCTGTCAACTTAGAGAGGTCTGAGGTTGGAGGAAATTATCCGTATTTAGGATATTATGGGAGGAAAACTGATCCCAATCCACCTGGATGGATACCCGGTTGGGGGTGGGAGCATCCACTCCGAGCTCTACCTCCTACCCTAAGAAACCGGAGTGGTGGTCCAATGAAGAGGTATTGAACATTCAAAATGAAGAAAATAATAATCCTTTTGTTTCAAGTAAGAGAAGTTCAATATTAAGTTCATCGACAAGTTTAAATATACCGGTGTTAACTCCCCATGTAACTAAAGTTGAAGAAAATGAAAGGAAACTGCAAAGCCAAGAAATGTTGAATAAAAATTTATTGTTAGATTTTTCTGTACAAAATGAGTCTTCTCCATTCTTTGCGCCGGAACAAGTCGAACCATCACAGGTGGGATGATGTTACACAGGACTCAGTTTGTGGCATAGGGTTTCTGAATTGTCTGTGTTTTAAAGGAGTGATTTTCAGAGGATGATGTGAGAAATTATCACTGGAGTATTGCTAGGTAGCTGACTGTGAGAAAAATAGGAGAGATTGCTGGTACCAATCACGGGCCTGGCGGATCCTTAAATAACATGCCAGAGAACACTCTTAGAGGCATTATCAGCCACTGAATAGATGTAAGCCTGAAGTTCAAATCCTACCTCTGTCTTTTTCTTATTCCATGGTAATGGGGACTTGGATTAAGTCATACCTGTAAAAACAGTAATTATTATGGCATTCTGTCTCACAGACCCGGTGGGTTTGAGTACAGCAGTAATGACTGTAAAGTGGCACCTCTTCCGAATACTGTGTACGTTCTGAACAGCAGTAGAGGTTGCGTAGAATATGTTCATTTGTGCTGAAGAGCCACTGCCAATCAATAGAGAGATAATATTGAGTTAGGCGGACTGCAGATCTCACTTTCCATAAAGTATCTTCATCTTTTTAAAGCCATCATAAATAATTGACAGCATCATTTTGTAACACATCTTTGGAATATCGGTCTCAGAGAGACAAAGCTACTAAACCAGTATCTACAAGACAATTCAGTATTGATTCTTGAGGACAAACTTGTAGTTTTAGCCAGCATAGATCCTACTTCCCCACCCCACCCACAGCAAATAAAATAGTAATTCCTCCGCCTCTGCTGCTTGTTTTGTACTATTCTGGCCCTGGTGGCAGCTGCCTTTTCATCCTCCCATTGTGGGTCACAATTTGCCTCAACAGAACATGCACAGAAATTTAAAAAGGGAGGAACCATGTGGCTATTATAAAATACAAATGCAAAACTTGGCTATAGGTGTTGCCTTTACAGGCCACTAATAAAACATAATTATAAATCATTGCAAGCTTTTGTGGACAATTATCCATTTCTTCAAAAAAGTAGCAAAAGTCCAAACATGGCAACAAATGTAAAGTTATTGGCAAGGTGATTTTTGCCAGGCATATCTGTCTTAGATGAGGCGGGAAGCAGCTGGGCTGTTGTCAAGTTGCTGAAGCCAAGGATTGGGTTTCACACCCCAGTCCTTTAACCTAAGGGACATTGCTCATGCACATCCACCCACACTTCCTCTCCATTTCTCTGTTCTTCGAAACATATACGTCTCTGTTAGTGACCTATAACACCTTTGGCCTAGTCATGCATATAAAATGGATGACATAACAGTGATACATAGCCAATCAGATTTCATTAGAAATTCGTGGCACTGAGAATGTAATGGCACTTGGTGTAAACGGGCAACTATTTTCAGAGCAAATGCTCAAAATCAGTAAAAAAGGGATGTATTTTCTCATTGCACAACGTGTATGCAAGCAACCACCTATGAATATTTTCTAAGAATTGCCAGGCATCTACTTACAGCTTAATCCTATGCCCTGACTTCTTGTGAACACTTAGTTTTAGGAAGCAGCAATCATTTTTGGAAAAATAACTGTTAGAAGTGCATTCAGAACTAAAACTCCCCTAACAGTGATGTTCAGAGCTGATGGTTGGCTTCAACACCAGGATCAGTGGGTGTCAACAGATAAGGTGCCTCTTTTCTTTTTCCAACCTCCCTCAGCTACTGAAAGTTTGCATACATTATTTCATACACTTCTTGAAGTGCAAGGAGTAGGTCAGGCATGTCCAAACTTCGGCCCTCCAAATGTTTTGGACCTCAACTCCCACAATCCTTTGCCATTGGCAATCTAAGCTTAGAATTCTGGGAATTGTGGCCCAAAACATCTGGAGGGCCGAAGTTCGGACATGCCTGGAGTAGGTGGATGGGGAGAAAGTGGAGTGGCTGCCACGGATGGGAGGCATTGAGGCAGTGAACCCAGCAATGCTTGTGAGGGACTGAAGACTGACGGGCAAGTCATAATGAACTCTGCTTACCTGTAGGTGTTATGATTTTTGTTTAATTAATGGTCTAATTAAAAGGTGATCTATATTATTCTATTCAGTGCAAGTTGGGTACTCATTTTACTGACCTCAGAAGGATGGAAGGCTGAGTCAACCATGAGCCTGCTAATTGGGATTGAACTCCAGGTCATGAGCATAGTTGAAGCTGCAGATAAACATTTTAGCAGGGGAAATAAGAACAGTGGAAAACCGGTTTGTGGCCCAAGCTTCTTTTTCCTGTCACAGGAGTTTATTTGTCCATAAACCATAGTGAAGAATGAACTGGTAATACCACTGAACTGAGTGGCAGCAAGAGATGAGGAAGTGTTGAGTCAAGCATGTACTTTTAAAGTGTCCAGGCATTACCGACAAATTCTGCCATCACACCAGTGCACTTGACTCTCAGTGGTATACTATCATTCCGAATTTCATTTTGAAGTCCCCTTTAGTTGAAATGATGCTGTGTTTACATTTTTGAAATATACTCTGTTTGAGAGGAACATGATATGAAATATTGGTAGAATTGTAGAACTGGAAAGGACTTGAAGGAGCCTCAAGGCCAACCCTCTGCTGAAGTGGGACATAGAGAAATTCATTTTATTTATTTATTTAAAGTATTTTTTATCTTTTGTTTCTCCCTAAAAGGACCCAAAGCAGCTTACTTATTTAAAAGTCAGTATTTAAAGCTAACAACAGTAAGCATACAAATGCTAAAAAGGATCAGATGATTATAATACTAAAAAAAAATTAAGCAGTCCCAAAACAGATCCAGAACAGTAAGGCACATGTATTAATTAAAAAAAAAACCTCAGGCAACCAGTTACTAAGGGAAAGTTTGCCTGAAGAGAAAATTCTTCACCTCCTTGTGGAAGAACAGCAAAGATGGGGACAGCCTAATTTCCTGTGGTAGGGAGTAGACATGGGCACGACCAGAAAAAATGACATTTCGAGTTTTCATTTGTCGGAACGGGTCCGTTTTGGGTCGTTTCCGTTTGTCGTGAAATTTTTCAAAAAATTGTCATTTTGTTTGTTGTTTGTCGTTTCCACCGCGATTTAGCGCAATTTGACTTCCCAGAGCATAGGGGCGTCCCGCAATCATGGCCGGCGCTAGGTGTTTTTGCGCCCTAGGCGGCGGGCGGGGTGGGGGCGGGCGGCGGGGGGAGGTGCAGGCAGGCGGCGGTGGCGGGGGGTCATGGGCAGGTGGCGGCCGCGGGTGGGCAAGTGGGCAGGCGGCGGCATGGGCCGCAGGCGGGTGGCGGCGTGGGCGAACGGGCGAGTGGGCAGTTAGGATATCACTTAGGATAGAGGTTCTGTTCTTTGCTTGCACCCCAAATGTGTGTGTGTGCAAGCAAATTGAAGTTGGGAAAATAGAAAATAAATGGTAGTATATAATATATTTTTTAAAATAAATCCACACCTCCCACTCCCAGTCGAACCTCCCCCTTTATCCAATATAAAAAAAAAATCCTCAAACTGCCAGAGAAGAAATAAAGAATAAACTGCTATTCCCTTCAGCAGACAAAGCTGCAGGGAATCAAAGAAATTATTTTCTAAATTCAATTCCCTCCCTGCCTGCCTAACTTAAATCCTAAAGCCTCCAGCCTCCCTCCTCAATCTCGATCGGATCACACCAGCACCAGCAGCCAGCCCACCTCCCTCAACCACATCCATACACCCGAGTCGACTGCGATTTCTGGAAGGTGCCTCGGCTTTTTATGCCCTCTGAGACATCCAGAAGTGTCAGTCAGAAACCTGGCGATGCCACTGGTGGAATGGTTCAAAAAAATTGCATGGTCCCATCCCATGCCCAGCCCAAATGGGCAGGTCTAAAAAAATAAAAAATAAAATAAAACAAAATCAATGCGACGTTTTATTGCTATAAAAAAAAACCCACTGCTGCTACTATAAAAATTCAGGCATTTAAAATAAATTTCACATGTTTCTGTGGTGGTTTGGTGTGTTTTTTGACCATGATTTCGAAAGAAGAATTGCGGTCGCCATTTTGGATTCCCCCCCCCACTGCATGGCATGGCGAGACGACGAGGATGACCTCCCCCCCCAGCCTGGTGCAAGCAGCCCAGGACAGGAGAAGAGGGGGGGAAAGGCCGGGGACCCGCCAGAAACCACCCCTCTGGTAGGTGGCAAAGCCTCAGGCAGGCATATTTTCGCCTGCTTTTTTGGCCGGGAGTCAGGGGTTTTTTAAAAAAACTTTTAAAAACATTTTCTGTGCTTCACATTGCGCAATCGCCACGATGCCACAAACAGAAACGAAAAACCCGACCAAATTTTTCTTTTTTCGGTTCGAGTTCGAGTTCCGACGGCTTAATTATCGTTACCGTTACCGTTTCCGTTACGTAACGGAAACGATAACCAAAAACGGAAACGACAATTTGTCGTGCCCATGTCTAGTAGGGAGTCTGGGAGCAGCAATGAGAAGACCCTCTCTCAAGTACCCACCCAATGAGCCTATGTTTGGGGAATGAACAGGAGACACGGGACTTGGGCATTTTTTTCCAGGACATCCTCCAGAATTCACTACAAATTCTGTCAGCCAGAATTTGGGGAGGTGTAGGCAAGGAATCTAAATCCAGAGAAGAGTATTTTTGGCATTCATGTGTGGACTTCATAATCTTCCCAAGTGACTAACTTCTTTCTGAAGAGGAAGGAAATGACTTGGAGTGCTAGAGAATCAGCAGGCACTGCAGCACTAGTCACTAGTCAGATTTTGAGCACAGAGAGTACCTGTCTCGTCATATCTTGCAGTGTCCCTGGAGCTGAACCACTCCTAGCTATTCCCATCTGTATTCAAGTGCAGATGTCCATTTGGATTTGTATTGCTGGGCTACAGCTCTCAGAATTCTGGTTGCAGGAATTCCTGGAGAATTCTGGGGGTTGCAGGACGAGAAATTTAAAAGGCCCACTCTGATTCATTCCTTGCACCAGAATCTCAGGACTTTCTTCCCTGAGATGAAATAATTAGTCTCTACCCAGGGAAACAAGTAACTACAGCCAATTCTAAAGCCTGTGGATTCGTTTAAACGAATGAGTTCTCCAACCTTTTATTGCTGAGAGCTTAGACTTACCAAAAATCACTTTCAAGGCATCATCTTCATATTCAAAAATATATTTATTAAAACGACTGGAAATTACCCAAAAATATGGCTCTTGAAAATAACAAAATATGGAACCTTCCTTAGCTTAAACGAAGCTATGAAGCAGAAGCCTCACTATCTGATTTCTAAACTACACCTTTAAGCTGGAATCTTTCTTCATGTGCAGAAAGAAGTCCCAAAAGGCTCAAAAACTCGATGAAAAAAACTCTCCAACAGCTTCCACCCCTCCATAAACTACAGAGGTGCAATGCATCCTGCCTTACCTAAATAAATAAATAAATAAATAAATAAATAAATAAATAAATAAATAAATAAACTGGGGCATTCCATTGAAAATTTTCTTAAAGCAATACATCCCCATTTCCAATCAATTTTTTCCCATCATGTGAGTTTTTCATTGACCAAGGCATTTGTAAACCGAAGTACCACTGTAGTTTTAGACTCTGTGACGAACCTGGGTTGAAACGCTGCCACCATTTTATTTAGTTAAACATTTATATAATAGGAATGGGGTCTTCAACGATGTTTAAATGTTCAAACAAAAATAACTCATTTATTGATTACACAGAAGTGAATAAATATTCATTCAAAACATTGCATTTGAACAAGCTTAAGTAAAGGTCCTAAAAGATACTTATTACTTTTACTGTTACTTTAATCTTTAACTCCTGACCAGTTTTGACAATACTTTATAATAAATAAACCTAACTAGATCATAACCAGTCCCTATCCAGTCCCTGTCCAACAGTCATCCCCATAGACACTTGCTTATATACCTTTGCTAGGTCCACCCATCAGTTATCTTATTGGCTACATGGTTCACAATATTAAATATTCATGAGGTACCTTTTTACTTTCCATTACAGGCTGTAATCTTGGAAGCTGGTCCATGACCGTAACAATAATAAATCAGTCAATTTTACTGCAGATTTTTTTTCTTCGGGAAAAATAAATGGGTGGCTACTCCCTTTGTGAAGATATTGCATGCATGTTAATTGTGTTATTCTATGTGATAATATTTCCATTCTTCAAGTGATCTATCTGCAACAACGTATCCTCAAAAATTGGGTGAAAAGATGGGATGCACTAAGTATTTATCCTAAAATGAGATGCTGCAAATAATTAATTGTGAAGTATTAATCAACCTATTTAAGATTTATTAGACTTCATGCTATCTTTGTCTTTCTTCAGATGTGTAACTCCATTGGCAGGATCCTCTTTATTTTTATTGTGCACACAATTGTCCATTGCACACACAACTTCTCTGCTGTTTGCACAAGTGATATTCATTTCCTTTTGCACATATGGAAGCCCTCCTTCCACTCTCCTCTTATACCTGTGGAAGACCTGAGTGAATCACTCTCCAGTTTGTGGATGGGCAAGAGAGAAATTGTGCAGAATACTCCATTGGAAGGCATTACCCTCCACATTCCCTTAACAGGATTCAGCTCTGTATTTGTTAGCAGTTGCTTGCTTTGCATTAAGAATTAATTCCACCCTAGAACACTCCTGCACTGCTGAGGTACTGCTCTTGTGCAATCAACTGGAAACTTAATTAAAATGGAACTTCTAAACAACACATAATTTTAACTGTATTATCTATCCATTAATGTTCTTCCCTACAGCTAAGATTTTGCTAGCTCTGCTTAGCAAAGGTCCTTTCCAATGTTAATTAAATATTTCTTATTTGTGGGTCCTCCTTGTTTGTGTGTTGCTGTTTTTTACTTTGAATTATACCAAGAAGCAAATTGGCAGCCCCAAAACATCTTTTAAGCCCAGGTTAATACATTTAAGAAGATGATGTTGTTTTGTGCTATGGCAACTGTAAGAATTTATGACCTCCAAAAGGCCTATCATTAATAGCTCTTCTCAGGTCTTATAAGCTCAAGGCTATGGTTTCCTATATTGAGTCAATCCCATCTCATATTTGGTCTTCCTCATTTCTTGCTACCTTCAACTGGTGAATATATACCATATACTTTTTTGTGGGCGGCTAGCACATTCTGTGATATTTCTAATTATGGACATATTTTTAAGTTAGTCTCATGTATAACACATTATACAGTATTTGTCTAGTGTGAATGTCACTTTTTGTTTTACATGATGTCCTTTAAATTCATTTCTGAGTAAGGGCAAATTTAGGAATGAATAATATCCTGAAGGTGCTATCATTAAGTAAGTAACTTTTCTCAGGACACACAGACTAAAAAATATGCCTTCACTTATTGGATCAAACCATGTCACACTACAGCTTCCTCTTTTCCTACCATCTCCAGTTTTCTATAATATTATATTTTCCAGTGGTTTTTGTCTCAAGTGACACAATAAAAAGAAAGTGCCAAAAAGAATGTACAATAACTGCAGATTAGTCCATTTATTGTTTAGGATCAGTTCAGGCTTGATTTGTTCAAGAACTACTAATTTATCTGCTGGTCTATAAGACTCCCTCCAATGTCACATGTCTAATGTGTATCTCCCCCCCCCCGCCGCCACCATTTTGAGTTGCTCAGATTTCACATCAGTACTTAATAGTCAGAAATGCCAACGTCTGAATAATCTTGACTAGACCCTGTCTCTTGCAGTGCAAGGATCTTTCCTAATTTGTGCATGTGTTTGTGCCAACTTTCAATTTCCTTTTATTTTCTTGGTTACAATGTCCATTTTGTGTAATGATTAAACTAAGGACATCTTGGACAACTTTAGTTTCTTCATTCCCCCCCCCCTAAAATTATGCAATCCTTCTCTAGTCCTTATTTTTGTCTTCCTCATATTCAGCGGTAGTTTGGCTTTTGTGCTTTCATCTTGGCACTTTCTTTTGATTGTTACTCAAGGGTGTTATGTTCCATCAAGGTGCTTGTAATGTACACTGACCCTAATATTTATTTATTTATTTATTTATTTATTTATTTATTTATTTATTTATTTAGCTTGCATGCCGCCCACTACCCAAAGGTCTCTGGTCGGCTCACAATCAGAATGAACAGTTAAAACATCAAAATACAATAAAATTAGAACAATAAAGATGCAATAAATACGATACATTAAAAACACACCACTAAAATTGCCAATAGGGGCCACAATCATTAGTTAAAAAACTTTTGGAATAGGAAGGTTTTTACCTGGCGCCGAAATGTTAGCAACGTCGGTGCCAGGCGAGTCTCATTTGGGAGGGTATTCCATAGTCTGGGGGCAGTTGCTGAAAAAGCCCTATTCCTGCAAGCCATCCCCTTCACCTCCTTAAGGGATGGCTCTTTCAGGAGGGCTCCCTGACTAGATCTTAATTGCCAGGTAAGTTCATATGGAAGGAGGCGGTCCTTCAGGTATCTAGGTCCTAAGCCGTTTAGGGCTTTATATGTCAAAACAAGCACTTTGAATTGGGCTCGGGCAGCAACTGGTAACCAGTGTAGGTTATACAGAATCGGCGTGATGTGTTCCTTGGTGGCCCTACCACTCACCAGCCGTGCCGCACGATTCTGAACCAGTTGCAATTGCCGAACCGTCTTCAGAGGCAGCCCCACGTAAAGCGTATTACAGTAATCAATACGGGATGTTACCAGTGCATGTGTAACTGTCATGAGGCTCCGTTCATCTAGGTAGGGGCGCAGCTGGTATATATTCCGCAGCTGGAGAAAGGCACCCCTGGCCACCGAGTCCACCTGGGCTTCCAGAGTTAGACCGGGGTCCAGGAGCACCCCCAAGCTACGGACCCTGTCCCTTAGGGGGAGTGCAACCCCATCCAGAACAGGGAAGTGGCCCTCTAGCCTGTCTGACGAAGCACCCACTAACAGCACTTCCGTCTTGTCTGGATTGAGTTTCAGTTTATTAACCCTCATCCAGTCCATTATCTGGCCCAGACACGAGTTCAGAACAGAAACCGCCTCACCTGGATTGGTGGAGAACGAGAGGTAGAGCTGAGTATCATCAGCATATTGCTGACTCCTCAGCCCAAACCTCCTGATGACCTCTCCCAGCGGTTCCATGTAGATGTTAAACAGCATGGGGGATAGTATTGAGCCCTGTGGAACCCCATGACGTAAACGCCAAGGGGCAGAGCTACTATCCCCCAGCACCACCTTCTGGACACGGTCAGCCAGGAAGGATCGGAACCACCGCAAAGCGGTGCCTCCAACTCCCAACCTGGCCAGCCTATCCAGAAGGACACCATGGTCGATGGTGTCGAAAGCTGCTGAGAGGTCCAGGAGTATCAACAGGGTTGCACACACCCCTGTCTCTCTCCTGGCAAAGGTCATCGTACAGGGCGACCAAGGCAGTCTCTGTTCCAAAACCTGGCCTGAAACCAGATTGAAATGGATCTAGAAAATCCGTTTCATCCAGCAGCGCCTGGAGCTGTCCGGCCACCACCCGCTCCAACACCTTGCCCAAATAAGGGAGGTTCGCTACTGGTTGGTAGTTGACCACCAGTCCTGGGTCCAGGTTAGGTTTTTTTAGGAGTGGTCTGATTACTGCCTCTTTTAAGGCAGCAGGGACCACTCCCTCTCTTAAAGAGGCATTTACAGCTTCTTGGACCCAGGTGCGAACCCCCTTGGCAGATCTTTCAATTAGCCAAGAAGGGCAAGGGTCAAGTAGCGTGGTGGTGGAACGGACAGATCCAAGCACCCTGTCCACATCCTCGGGTCTCAACAATTGAAACTCATCCAATAACACTGGACCTAAGCACGGTGCACTGGACACATCCCTTGATACTGTATCAATAGTGGAGTCCAGTTCACTGCGAATCTGAGCAATTTTTCCCTCAAAGTGAACAGCAAACTCCTCACAGCGTGCCGCCGAATGGTCCTGGGTCTCCACCCTAAAAGAGTTTCCAAGCTATATGAAATGTTGAAGGAATGGTTTACCATTGCCTTGATCATTTTCCTTGGCTGAGTGGAAAACTATGAAGTTGTCCTGATTCCTAGTCAGACTCTCAGTCGACTGTACAGTGCTGGCTCTCCAAACAAAAGGGGGGTGTTGTTCTAATTTGAAATATTTCCTATCTTACTTTACCGCCTCATTCTAATTACTTTTTTTAAAAGATGCCTAGGTTTAAAGTCCTGTGACTGCTTGTGCTTTGTATATTGGTCATTTGCTTTTCCTTTTAAAATATATTATTACAATATGTCACAATAAATGAAGTGCTTCTTTGGAGATCTGAGATATGAAGAGAAGTATGCTTGAAAACTAGAAAGCAATATCCATGTGTATCTTTCCTTTTATTTTTCTGTGTTCTGTCTTTTATATATGTCAAAGGAAAAATGTGGAGAATCCTACTTCACTTATTATGAAACCCTTCTTAGAAATCTTAAGCTCATGAAAAAATCCAGACGGGCAGCTAGAAATCTTCTGAAGTCCCTTTTTTGGTCACATCTGTGCTTCTAAAAAGCTCAAAAAGAAACTTAGAGCTTTCTTCACTCAGCAAGGACAAGGAAAGTGAGGGAAAGGAAGATAAAGGAAAATGATGACCTTAAATTACTTTCTGCTCTCTGAATCAAATATACACAAGATTTGTTTTGCCATCTTGTGTAATACCTTGCTTCTCCATCTCCCAATACTTAAGCAGATTTCTATGCTGCTAAGTTTCATATGTACTTGAACATATGTTCAGTGCCTTGGAACGATGTGATGTTATTAGTATAGAATCTACACGTGGAAGAGTTGAAGACACAAGTTTGTGCAAAATGAACAAAAATGCCACTGTTGCATTTTAATTGTCAGCTGCACTGTTTATTTTCTTCCCGTGGTATGAATAAATGCAACTGTACAATTTCTTTTGCAAACAGCCCAAATAGTATTTTCTTAGGCTGTAAATTAATGGAAAAAAATCTGCCTATGTTATTCTGCTTTTGTGTTTCTTAGTTGCAAGTTCGATGCTGGCTTGGCGGGATGCATATTTTGCACACTCCAAGATAACGGAGTCCTTCTTCCCAATTTTACATCTTTCCCCTTGCTAATTCTCAGGAGACACTTTCCTGGTTTTCTAGTTTTAAAAAGATCAAGTAATCCAACTAAAGATGATTCTCAATTTTTAACTTTATTATAATGCTAAATAACCCTCAGTTTCAACCAGTACCAGAACCAGATGGATTTCAGTTAGGATTGGATGCACTCTATGATATGTGATCCAAGTGTCAAATTAGGAAACTTTATATTTAAAATTCTATGCCATTCTGTGTGTCCAATAGTCATTGTTTGCTTTTGTGTAGATTACTTCCTGAGCTATTTCTGGTTCTAACTGAATAATAGTTACTGTTTAATGCAAAATAAAACTCAATTTGCATATTAAAACATTAGACCCAGATCAGATGAAAAATACTACTTTTTAGACTACATCCACAATATCCATCAGCTAGTGTGGCCAGTGGCTGTGGAATTCTAGTCCAAAACTAATTTCCCATGCTTTGTATATGCATATAGACATGCACATCAGCATTAATTAAAGACACATAACAGGGGTAACATTTCCTTCTACCCTACCTACATTCCATTCCCGTTTCTTGTGGAAATTAAAGACTGTCTTCTACCTAATTCCTTGCAAGTTCATTGTAAACAATTAAGAACACCCGACAGACAAAGAAACAGTGCCCTCCAAGAGTTTGTTCTCTCTCTCTATCCACAACAAAATAGAACAAAATAAAACAAAATAAGTACTGTAGTCGTTCCTCCTGGCAGCTCTCCTTTTATCTGTACTTATGAACTCGAGAAGAAAAATAAAAGAAAGCAAATGTTTCTTCTCCCCTTTATATCAGAACCGAGCTGTAGCAAAACAATGTCTCCAACCAACAGTGCAATACTGAAAGTAAAGTAGCCGAACTTAATCTGCCCAGCCCAAGCAGGAATGCACTTGCTCAGTACTTCCTAACGTTGGGTCCCCAGATGTTCGTGGACTGCAACTCCCAGAAATCCTGGCCAGCACAGCTAATGGTGAAGGCTTCTGGGAGTTTTGGTCCAAGAACATCTGGGGACAAAAGGTCGGGAGCTACTCCACTTGTTAGAATCTATTAACTTGTGTTGTTAATCTTTCCTTCCTTGCCTGGAGCTTCCCACTGCCCTGTCTTATCCTGTAACATTAAGAGTACCTTTTGTTCGTCTGTGACTCTTGGGAGGGAGGGACTGCAATGCTGAGATCCGCAAAGCAAAGTGAGAGACATTTACCAAAGAAGTAGCTTATGGTCTATGTCAACTCATGAGCTGTTTATACTGTATATATAATCAAGAGGGGGCTGACCAGGTGTAGTCTGAGTCTGGTGGGACACTGACTGCCTTGTCCTAAAGGACCAACCTCTACTGCTCATGCTGATCTCCTTTAGAAATGTGCCACATTAACAACCAAGTATGAGTTCCACCCATGCCCCAAGCTTGAGTTCCTAGGCCAAATGGTCCCACTGGTCTCATCCACCCTTAAGGTCTTGCTGCTTGCAATTAGAGATGGGCATGAATAAAAAAAATGACGTTTCGGTTTTTAATTTTAATTTCATTTTTCGTGAAATTTTTGAAAAAAATTGTTCATTTTTTTCATTTTTCATTTTTCATTTTTACCACTTTCTGCACAATTTAAAGCATTTCCGCGCACAGGCGTCCCCCAAAGCCCCAGAAAACACTAAAAAATGATGCCGGCAGAGACACAGTATAGACTAGGTATGCAGGGAGGCTGCAAAGGCAGTGGCGGGTGTTGCCCAGGGCATAAGGCAGCCGCAGAGTGACTGCACTGCGGGGCAGGGGACGGCACTCACTGAGAGGTACGCACACACACAGGGAGGATGCAAGAGAAATCTCTTCTTTCTCTCCCCTAAGAGCCAGGCTGTAGCCAGCAGGAACAAAGAGGCACACACCTGCCTGGCTGGCCTATAGTAATGAGATGCAGAGACAGCAATCCCACCCTAACTCACACGGCAGACTGCAAGGAGGACGGGGGCTGCCAAAGCTTTTTATGCCCTCTGTGGCTGCCACACCTACCCAGTCTGCAACCTGGGCATGCTATTGGTTGAAATTGTCCAAGAATTTACATCATCTTCTCACATGGCTTGCATCCATCTTGTGGCTGGGATCCATTTTGTGTCATCCTTAAAGGGGAAAGAAAAAGTACATTGCGATGGGAGAAAGACAAAAACAAACTTTTTAAGGACCCCAACCCCCTGGTAGGTAATAATTTCAAATAATTATCACTGCGTTTTTACGGATGTCCAGGGCGTTTTAATACTCAAGAAATCAATATTAGGCATCTGGGAGCCATTTTGGGTCGATGTCCCCTAACTCCCCTTAAAGGAAAAAAATGCAGCGATCTGAGAAAAGACATAAATGCACATTTTAAGGACCCCAACCCCCCTGGTAGGTATTATCAGGCAGAATAAGTAATTATCGCAGGGTTTTTACAGATATTCAGGACGTTTTTTAACATTTTAAAACAGCTCATTTCATTGCGCGTCGCCATTAATGAAAACGAAATGTAACGAACCTAATTTTCATGGTTCTGTTCGGTTCGTTCCAATTCCATCACAATTTTCATTATTTGTTTCATTACGTAACGAAACGAATAACGAATAATGGAATGAATTTTTTTTGTTTCGTGCCCATCTCTACTTGCAATGCACTAAATACTTGTCATACCTCTCCTTCCTTTTGATCTTTCTGATTTTGTCAGCTTGTTTATTTGTTTATTATGTTTCTTTCTTGAAATGTTGTCATTTGTTAATACAGTGGTACCTCTACTTATGAGTTTAATTATTTCCGAATGCACACTCATAAGTCGAACAACTCGTAAGTACAGCAGCAGTAACTAATAAATAAATACATAAATAAATAAATAAATTGTAAGTAGAGCAGACCACATTTAAAATTTGTAAGGCAGCAGTTAAAATGCCAACAGCGTTCCACTCTTAAGTCGAATTGCTTATAAGTAGAGCTGCTTTTAAGTAGAGGTTTCACTAGTATGTATTAGATCTTTCTCCTGCCAAGCACTCTCAAATAAAACTGTTCAACCTGTCAGTTAAAGAAGCTCAGTCCTTTTACTCTCACTCTCGTAGTCGGGATGAGTCTGTTCTGAATAGCAACCTGCTTCTCTATGCATAGTAACCAAAATTGAGCAGAACCTCACTTCACCTAAAAGCACAAATTGCTGGTGGCAAATTGTAGTGAGTTGCAATTTTTTTCTAGTGCTAATATTAAGTTTCTATTATTACTATATCTTCAGCTTGCTGTAGCATAGAATTCTTGATTGAATTCACTTTATGGTTTGTAATCATATATTTTTCCTACCTCAGCACTCCAGTACTCCTATCCATTTGATTTTTGTTGTTGTTTTGTTGTTTTCCTCTTTGCATGCCACATTTTGAAATACAGTTAAAAGGAATTGAAAGAAGACTGTTGCATGCTGATGAACCACTCTCTGTTTTCTTTCTTCCAACTTTTCTGTGCAGTGGCCTTATTGATACCTTGGAAAAAATGACAATTCCACATCAACTTTAAAATGTTGTTGTCGTTGTTCCTTCTGCCGTGGCTGCTGATACTGATGCTGCCGCCTCTCGCTCGGCAAAGAGCAATTAAATAAATTATTCATGAGATATAATGAAAATCCTTGTTTAAATTTTTGTAGGATTGGATTTAGAATGGCACAACTTTGTGGGGATATTTTTGTAGCCGCTCAAGTTCCTTGGATTCCAACAATAATTAGGTTTATAGGCCCCACATACCCTGGATGAATTACCGTAAATCTGTTTTTGCTTTCTGGATCGTGCTTTGTAGCACATTGCTTTCTGGTCCTTTAGGCACAAATCCAAGAATTGTTTGTAAGCATTCAGTTTGTGATGCATACATGGTTCTTGCCTTCCGGTTAGGGCTTTCTTACAAAAATAATAATGGTATGGGAGTAAATGCCCCCTCCCCTGGACAGCACCAAGTCCACTAGAAAACATATTGGGATAGGTTTCAGAATACCTTTCTCTAACGACACACAGATTAACTTCCTCCGCTGCAAGTCACTGATTCTGAATAAAAGCATCAGCAATTTAAATAACTTCATGTGGAAAATGCTCTGAGGCTGGAAAGGGCTGATTCACATTTTTCCCATTGACCACGTGATATAAAGTCATTTATAGCTGAAAATCAAAGTCCTTTCTTTCTTTCTTTCTTTCTTTCTTTCTTTCTTTCTTTCTTTCTTTCTTTCTTTCTTTCTTTCTTTCTTTCTCCCAAAAATACCTATCATAGGCAAGGAGTTGTAGTTTGTTATTCATAAACTTGATATAAATAAAAGAAAACTGAAAGAGACAAAGAGTACTTAGTCAAATTTGTCATTTTAAAAACATTTTGAAATTACTTATGCAGTGAAATCTCAATATAACCCTGTCCAAGGACATGACTCATTTGTTAAATAAAGCATACAGTGGTACCTTGTATAAAGGAATTAATTCATTCCAAATGAAATTATGTTAAGCAAATTTTCCTTTATACAAATTCCCATAGGAATGCATTGAAAACCGAGTAATCCCATTTTTATGTTGTACAGATTCTCCCCATAGGCAATTATGTTAAGCAAATTTCCCCTATCTCCGGAATTTTTATGTTGTACAGATTTTATGTTATACAAACTGTTTGTTATACAAGGGTCCACTGTATATGGAAATCTTGCCATGCATGTGAAATATTAAGGCTTACACCTTGCATGCTTGTTTAAAATTGATTTGCCTTATTTGTACAGCGTTCCTTAATAAGCCTTGGCATTTAGTTTCCTCATTCTGTGTTATACCTGTGGCAGTATGATATCAAAACCTTCATTCTGTATTGTTGTGGTATAATAGATTGATTAACCTTTGCAGGTCAATCAATAGGCAGAAAATCAGATTAGTGGTGGTGATGGTGGAAGAGATTGTGCAGAAACAATGCACACATGGAAGTATTTAGAAGAAAACACATGTTACTATGCTTGAAGATGAAAATTATGTTCTTTATAGGAATATACTGTAGTTACCAATAATAAGATTCTTTACGTTGTTGCTAGATATCCCAGCAACAGCAACAGGACTTCATCCACTGATTCTATTGAAAGCCACCAAGCACACTCCTGAAAACATATACCTCACTGTATTTGAATTGTTGGTCAATGAAGAGATAATTGCCACATAATATCCACACATATATGCAAACTCCTCCTAAATATCACTTTATACAAATCTAACTGGGAGCATATACATGAAGGAATGTCATCCAGTGTTGCCAGATAGATACACACATTTGGGATGCCACCCACTGAATGTATGTTGTTTTCTGCCAGTTATTAAAGATCCACATGGAATTAAAATGGGAGGCATTTTCCTTCCATTTTATTAGTTACTCTTCTTAATATCACTTCTTAATTGGAAACATTGCAGCCACTGTGTGATAGGCTCTCCCAGATGTGTAGTTATGATCTGCAGTTTCCTTCATTCAACAATTATGTGTGCCTCTTGATTTTTTTTTCAGTCCAGATTGAAATATGGTTTTTTTTTACTTTGTTTAGAACACAGATGAAAATTGGTGTATCTGTTTCTATAACTAGATGCAGCATGATCTCTGCCTCTGAAAAATTAGGTCCAGTAGTCCTACTTAGAGATGGGCACGGACCAAAAAGCAGCCAGGAACTTTGTCAGACCAACAATTGGCTTGTTGGTTTGGGTCAGTTCGGGTATGTTGAAACTGATGAACCAAAACAATCTGAACCAATGAACTTTTAAAGCAATTTTTGATTCAGTAGTTCAGTTCTGCCTCCATATTGTCTACACCCTCTTTCCACTGCCCCCTTCATCTTCCTGCCTGGTCCTGCCTCCTCCTCCTCCTCCTTCATCGTTGTCCTGGTGGCGGCAGTTCTGCCTTTCAAGACCATGGGTGCTGCCATCTTCACATGCGCTCGGGTCCGAGCTGATCTCCCAGATTAACTGGGGCGCTGGTACATGCCTGTGTGTGACCCCCCAACAACCGGCTTTGAACTTCCTACTTCAGTCCCTGGTGGAGGACTGGAAGCCTGAGCTTGAGCGTGAAGTTCAAAACTTCTGATCCCACACATATACAGTTGTCCTACTGTATTCATCATGTTTTGTGATTTGTCAGTGCTAACAAATGGATGAATTGGCAAATTTTCAGTGACTAATCAATCTTCCAGTCCTGGTAGAACATTGGAGATCAGTAGCCTGAACTGGTTTCTGTCTAAGGCTATTCTAAACAGAGCACCTGTGCTCACTGTGGACCATTGGCTTAAGTTCTTAAGCCAGAATGTTCTTCTCCACCCCGGGCCATGCTTCCTATATATTTTTCCTTGAAGGACGACCTGCAACTGGTGGTATTCCTTATTGTGTGTTATGTGTGCGAAATATTGTAGTTTTCTTCCATTTTACAGTATTCAGTATTTCTAGCTTTTTATTCATGTGCCGTAATACAGCCACATTAGTGACTCTGGCTGTCCAAGGTATCTTCAGAATTTGTTTGTACATCCAAAAAGAAACCCCTGGCATCTAGTGTCCCCAAATTTGCAGGAATACTTACTCTGACACTCCTCTACAAGCCCTAAGAGTTTGATGATTAGGGTTTACACCTCTGAGCTATGCACCCCCAAAGAGGACCCCTCAGGAAAGTACTCCCCCAGGCATCTAGATACCAAATTTGCTGAGAGGCTTCTCCCATCTCTCCTCTAAAAGCCCTCTAAGTTTGGTGAATGTTGGGTTTCAGGCACCTGAGTTACACACCCACAAAGTGGGAGGCCCTTGGAAAGTGCCCTATGTAAACTGGGTTAGTGAAATCCAGTCTTCAGCAAACTTGGAGGTATTGTAAAAGAGCATCAGAGGAAGCATCTATGCAAGGTTGGAGTTTCTAGGTGTCTGGAGAGAATTTTCCAGGGTTGCTTATTTGGAGTTGCGTTAACCCAGATATCACAAGTCCATTCTCCACCAAACCTGGAAGGACTGTAGAAGAGGGGGATGATTCCCTCCAAGTTTGGTGTATTTAGGTGCCTTCCACCATTTTATAGCCAGACAAATTGTCAAATCAAATATTGCTGAATAATCATCAATTTATATTCAGCAATATATTTATTTGTGATGACTACAAATTGGAAAATTTTGATGAATTTGCCAAATTTTCAAATTCATAAAAAAAAGATTCATTCCCATCTGTAATTATTACTATTTCCTCCTACTGTTGTAATTGGTTGACTGTATTATTGTCAGATGAAAAGGGGGCTATTTTCACTTGCCATGTATATTTTTATTATTAAAGTTGTATTTTATATTTACCTGTGATTCTGTACGAACAGAAGAGCCATATTGATCTAGATAAAATGCTGGTGAGGCTCTCTGGGAAACCCATCAACAGAACAATATACCAGCCAATATACAAAGGAATCCTACCTTTTAAACAACAGTAATTTCCTTAGTGGTATCTAATAGCTGCAGTGCTTCATTGTTGCTGTGGGAAATTCATGTTGAAGAGTACTCAATTGAGAGTGATTAACCCTAGAGTTATCTCCAGATTGCTTTACTATTTTTGCTGCATTGCCATTAGTGTCAGTCCAGAGCCATGGGCATTCTGTGTCATGGTGCAACACACAAAAAAGTTAAGCTTTTAATTATAAATTAAAATTAGGTAACCAATAATACCTTACACGTATTGAGTCTTATGTTCTCTGGAGCCTACTGTGGAAGATGATATTGCATTCGTGTGTGTTAGGAATGAGCAAGATTTTAATCACACTGTTGTTGTTTTCAAATACAATTTGCCCAAGTTCCCCAACTATGAATGTGGGAGAAAGCAACACTGTCAAATTCAGCACTTCATCCCTAGTTTGCATGTTCACCTGCTGACCTGAGAAATGCAGGCTCTTCCTTTAGGAAATGAGGCAGTTCTTAAGCCTGGACTGTGAATGAACACGGTCACTGATTATACAGAAAACATGAGTCATGTAAGTCCATTGCAGGGCATGGTGGACTTCATTGCATCATGAATGTGCTTCCTGTAGTACCCCAAAGTGTGAAGGTGATGTTTGTGTTCCATTTTTTATACATGTAATGGTCCAGCAAGAGGGTATAGAGATATAGCTACTGCATCAGCCTGCCCTTCTGTGTGGTTCTTTCTCCCAGGCACTCATTTATTGTTAATTATGATGGAAACAATAATGTTTTAACCAAACATAAGTAACTTGGATTAATCAGCTGCTTTGCAGGCAGACACTTGCTCAATTCCCTTGAGTTCCCATCAGCAAATTGTCGTAATGATGCTGATTTGCACAGTGCTATTGTTTCAGCTGTAAATACCTGAATTGATTACCCAGGAGCCCTTGCCTCAGTGTAGCCTTGTTTTTGCTTTGTTCTTTATTATGTTAGGTATCCTGCCCAGCAGGGGGGCTGTAACCACAGCAGAGTCACCTTGGGACTTCAAGTATGGTAATCTAAATGAATTCTTTGTTGCTGTAAATTACAAACAGAACAACAGCCGCCTGCGCCCACATTTATAAATATGTATGGTTTTTCTGCCGTCATGAAATTATTGTGGCGAGGAATAGATCAAAGTGAATTAGTGCCTGCCAAGTAAATTTGATAGGTCATTTTGCACTTTAATTTTATTCTTCCTCCTGCGCATCATGACATGGAAACAAAAGGAACACTGCTGTTACCCTTTGTTGACCTAGATGGCAGTATTTTTAATTGGCTAATGAGAAGTGCTTCCATGGAAGCTGATTGCATGATGAGCTTTAAGTAGAGGCAGCAACATGGAGTTCATAGCATTGCAATGGTATGGAAACTCCTTGTTTAAAAATATGGAGGGAGTAGTTGGTCTCATTCTATTACATCTTTTTGCATCCATTGATTTCTAAGTCAGGTTCATCTCATTTACACATCAATCTGCATTTGGGGGGATGTGAATGTGATTCTATTAAAAAAGCACATTTTAAATACAGTTCTCCTAAAGTGTATGCATCTTTTGAGATGAGATCTGTGTTGAAAAATTGAACTGTTTTAAAAGCAACTCTGTCTTAATCTTTGTATCATATTTGAGCACTGCCAATGACACTGAGAATTGCAAATTAGGGTAATTATTCTCCATCCTTTTTCAAAATGAATATTTTCCATCTAATAAATGGTTTATGACAATTATTCCCATGTGATCACTCCTCCTCCTCCTCTCTTTTGTTGTAATGCAATACTGTACTTCTACATTTTGTTAAACCACAATGGACTTAAACTAGTTACTGCTTACTAATCTCTGGCTACAGATTGCTCTATGAAACCAGGGATAAAAAGTTGTGTGTAGGTGGCTTTATGAAGTAGGAGTAGCAGTTGTAGAAAGGAAGATGAATAAGAAATATATACTTCCATATAATATGCACTAAATTAAAATGTCAGCATCACTATTTTGGAAATGTTGTCGGCTTATCTACTTATCAAAGCTGGTCTTTAAAAATCCACATTTAGTGGTGACATCTAGCATTGGGCAAAGGGATTCCCACACATGGAGCAAAACTTTCCCTTGTCCATCTTTTCCTTGAAGCCTTCCACTTCCCCATATTTTACTTTGATCTCTCTTTTTTTAAGTCAATGGCATATATTTATTTATTTAAAATATTTTTATCCTAACGTTCTCCTTAGAAGGATCCAAGGTGGCTAAAGGACTCAAGGTAGCATACATGTGCTTGAGACTCTCCACTGTCTTCTTAAAAGGGGAAGACTCACTTCTTCCTTAGATTAAAAAGAAGATTATGCTTTTTACTGGTTTTGAGACTCTCATTCAGGCATACACAGAAGTGGATGCTTGATGCTTGGATTCCTTATAGTAACATATCTGGCAATGCCTCAGCCTTTAAAATCATTTTTTACTTCCTAGAGTCTACATCAGTTTCGTGCCAAAACAAATGAGATATCCCAAGGAACCAACTGGGGTCATTTGTCCCTAGTTTTTCGCTTTTATCATCACTCTTCAAAAGGGACTTGTTTGTATCTGCTTGGATCTTTTCATGATGAAATGATCTTCACTAAAACAATGCACTTGACACAATGATAGGAAATTTATTTGCTCCAGATCTTCCCGTTTTAACTAGGATACATTCACACAAAATCCCAAACAACAAAGTCTGCTTGTGTTTTGGAGTTGGGTGATAAATGGACTCTACATGGAGATTAGATTTAGCCATCAAGTTTTATTGACTTTTAGGGATTGTATTCAAGCACTATATGGAAACCTCTGTATGGACATACACACCCTTGTCCCCGTAATAACCTTGTGAAGTTTCTTGTTTCTAAAATTAACAAGGCGCTGAAGAAACAGGAGGTAAATCTCAAGAGAGCAAGCATTGTTGCTCATTTCATTTCATGACAGGATATAACATTTGTGTCTGAAATATTATTCTTGCCCTTTAGTTAGAAAAGAGTAAGGAGGCTTAAGTCAAGGTCTCCAAACAGACAGAACAGCAGTTCTATTTTTATGTCAGCTATAAAGCAGATAAATTCAACCTTACTGGAACTAGTTGGGCAGCCATCCTTGTTGTTTCACAAGCTTTTCATTTGGAGGACAAAATATTTGGTAGATTACTGGGCTGGGGCACCTCCCTTATGAAGAAAGGCTAAAACAATTGGGCCTCTTTAGTCTGGAAAAAAGGCGCTTGAGGGGGGATATGATTGAGACATACAAAATAATGCAGGGTATGAGTAAAGTGGATACAGGGAAGCTCTTCTCCCTCTCTCAAAATACCAGAACTAGGGGACATACACTAAAATTGAGTGCTGGGAGAGTAAGAACTGACAAAAGAAAATATTTTTTCACCCAGCGCGTTGTAAGTCTATGGAACTCCATGCCACAGGATGTGGTGATGGCATCTGGCCTGGATGCCTTCAAAAGGGGATTGGACAGATTCCTAGAGGAAAAGTCCATCACGGGTTACAAACCATGATGGAGATGTGTAATCTCTAGGCTTTAAACCAGGGTACTTCAAGGGCCAGATGCAGGGGAGTGGTATCAGGAGACAGATATCTAGTCTCATGCGCTCCCAAACGCATCTGGTGGGGCCGCTGTGAGATACAGGCAGCTGGACTAGATGGGCCTTTGGCCTGATCCAGCATGGCTCTTCTTATGTTCTTATGTTCTTATGTTAAATTTTGATGCAAACGTCAGTTGAGAATAACACACGATCAAGCTGCCTTGTATATAATTATTCACGACTAGAGTCGTAGTTGTGGTTACTCTTGGTGCTGGTCATTTTTCACTTCTGTTTTGCAATATGCTAGGTTTGCGATGAATACTCAGTATCTTAGCAAGAACAGCTAGGCTATTCCCCTCCCTCCAATAAGGAATGTATATTTATGCAGACCTTTGGCAATGAAGCAAAAGGGGCTTTTAATGACATAAGTACATTTTGGTTCCTTTTTTGATATGTTTTATCAGCTTTTCAATTGCTCTTCTGTTTTCCTCTGTTCTATGTTTTAAGTATTTATCTTTTAAACTGAACCCCAACAAATAATATGGCTGCTGTACATCTTTTTATATGGTTTCTTACCAGGCTGATCAATGTTAATCTGCCCTTTCTTGATTTGATTCTCATCTTCCCACCTGACTAATCTGTGAGCAGTGGACATAGAATGGGCCATTTATTAATCAGGAAGAAGATGTTCAGTCCTTTCTAGGATTCTTGCATTCCAAGACTTCCAAACTATCCTTTGATCATTAAAAAAAAACAAAGCAAAAGTTGATTTAATTTACCTGGCCTTTCTCCAGGAGAGGTATCCTGTGAGATGACTCTTTGGCCGGGATAGTCATGTCTTCTGAAAAAAAGCAAACTCAATGCTAGGTATAGAAAATAAGACAGCAAGTGTCATTTTGCCTCTTTATAAATCTATGGTGAGGCCCCATCTAGAGTATTGTGTACAGTTCTGGTCACCATACCTCCAGAAGGATATTATGGAAATGGAAAAAGTGAAGAGGAGGGCAACCAGAATGATTAGGGGACTGGAACACCTTCCTTACCATCTCAGGCTGCAACGGCTGGGCCTCTTCACTCTTGAATGACGGGGCCTAATAGGTGACCTGATTGAAGTTTATAAAAGCATACACTGTATGGACAAATTAGATAAGGAAAAGCTGTTTTCCCTATCGCTCAACACTAGAACTAGGGGGCACTCCATGAAACTTTTGGGTGCTAAATTTCAAACAAATAAAAGTACTTTTTCACCCAGAGGATCACTGGTCTGTGGAACTCCCTGCAAGAAGTGGTGACAGCTGTCAGCCTTGACAGCTTTAAGAAAGGATTGGACAAGTTCATGGAGAACAAGGATATCAATGGCTATAATTATGGATGCCTAAGGACAACCACTGGGCTGGAGAGTTAGGAAGGATATCTCTCAATACCATTTGCAGGGAATCTTAAGAGGGTGAAGAAATCTGCTTGGGAATATAGTACCCTGAAGCAAATAGTGAGCCACTGTGAGAAACAATAGGTTGTGGCCTGTTCCAGCAAGGCTGTTCTTATATTCTTATGTTCTTCCCTGGGCTGAAACCAACAGAATGAAACTTAACAGGGATAGGTGCAAAGTACTGCATCAAAGGAGAAGAAACCTAATGCACAGTTACGATATGGGGGACACCTGGCTTAGCAATACTACATGTGAGAAGTTGGAATTTTGGTAAACCACAAGCTGAATATGAGCCAACCGTGTGATGTGGCCACAAAAAAGGCAAATGTTAATTTAGACTGCATAATCAGAAGTATAATTTTCAAATCTTGTGAGGTGCTTGCCCTCCTCTCTTCGGCACTGGTTACGCCCCACCTTGAGTATTGTGTCCAGTTCTGTACACCGCACTTTGAGAAATATGCTGACAAATTGGATCAAGTTCAGAGGAAGGTGACAAGGATGATTGGGAGGATAGGAATGAAGCCCTATGAAGAAGGACTGAAAGAACTGGGCATGTTTAGCTTAGAGAAGAGAAGACTGAGGGGGGAATATTTGAAGGGCTGTCATACAGAGCAAGGGCAGGATCTGTTCTCAATCATCATCTGAGTGCAAGACGTACAATAATGGGCTCAATTAAAGAGAACCCAGATTTTGGCTGAATATCAGGAAAACCTTCCAAATTGTTAAAGCAGTATGGCAATGGAATCAATGACCTAAAATGTACCCTTAGATTTTTATTCCTGCATCAAGTGGGGGGTTGGACTTGATAGCCTTATAGGTCCCTTCCAACTTCACTATTATATGATTCCATGATAGCTGGCAGGTCAACGAAGGCTATCGATTTCATCTTCCTACTTCAAAACCACCCCCCAAATATTGCATAAAATGTACAATTTGTACATTTAGCCTTCTTGTTTCCTGATGCAAAGCCAACCTATTGTGGCATAAGTAGTAGTTCTGCTACTTCTGTCAGATGGATAAGGATGCATTCCAGAACTTTGTAGAGATAACAACGTATTGAGATTAGCCAGAAATTTTGGGGATTTGTTGTCCTTTACCAGCTTTCAAGATGATAATCACTAGTTTTCCACACATTTTGGTGAAACAAGGCATTTATTAAAGAAATTAAGGAGATTGGATACAGAGCAGATAAAACATCCATATTTAATAGATAAAATGTTCACATAGAACAATTAAAAATAAAATATGTTGGCACAGTAACAATAAAAGTGGCTCCTTAATTTCTTGAATAACTGTCTTGTCCCTCTGGAGAAAGTCACAAGTAGAGATGGGCACGACTTAGCGGTATTCCCGTTTCCGTTTCCGTTACTCGGTTCCGTTACTCTACGGAAACGGTAACGGGAATTACTCCGCCAGACTTTGAGCTCGAACCGATGAACAAACAATTTTGGTCTGATTTGTCGTGCTCGTTCCTTGCATCGCGCGATGCCACGCAGCACAGAAAAAAAGTTTTTAAAAGTTAAAAAAACCCGGTTCCCGGCCAAAAAGCAGGCGGAAAAATGCCTGCCGTGCCTCAGGGCACCTACCAGAGGGGTTGTTTCTGGAGGTCCCCGGCCTCCCCCCCATCCCCCGTCCTGGGCTGCTCTGGTGGGACTCGCCGCAGGCTCGCAGCCAGCAAAAAGCCCAGTCTCACCGCCGGCCGCCGCAATTAAAGCGCAAGCAAGCGGCACGGACGGCACAGGAAAAAACTTTTAAATTCTCCCCCCACCCATTCCCGGGCCAAAAAAGCAGGCGGAAAAATGCCTGCTTGACTAAGTGCGCAGGGCACATACCGGAGGGGTGGTTTCTGGAGGGGGGGTCCCGCCTCCCCCCCGTCCTGGGCAGCCGGACTCGCCATGCCATGCGGTGCGGGCGGGGGATCCAAAATGGGGCGGCGAACGCAATATTGTTTTTGAAATTGTGGTCCAAAAACACACAAGCACAACAGAAACATGCGAAAATTTATAAACTACCAGATTTTTCACAGTAGCAGTGGGTTTTTTCTTGCAACAAAATGTCTCTCCTCTCCTCCTCTGTCCTCCATTGATTTTATTTTATTTTTTTACACCTGCGCAATGATGGGCTGGCCGAGTGGCCAGCCATGTGGGAGTGGACGACCATGCAAATATTTGGAGCCATCCCACCAATCGCATGGCCACTTGGCCATGGAGACTTCTGGGATGTGCCAAAAAGCCCCCTAAAACCTGCCCTAGCCCCCTAATCCTAACCCTAATCCTTGACTCCTTACCCATACGTGACAAACTGTCTTCTTAGTGGGTCAGAGAGGCACCCAGAGGTGCAACCCACTAGCCCACCGTAACCTTACCCATCACTAGCCTAACCCTAGCCCTTGCACTAACCCACCTTAACCCTAAGCCAGATCTACTTGCATTGCACTACACGCAAGTATGATTCCCTTCTTTGTGAGACATGGCGGTGCGAGAGCCTTAGGCATCACTTCACCCTATGGCTCTGGGTTCACTCACTGGTCTCATTGTCTGCAACTGGTATGCATATCCATATGGCTATTGCATACCATTTTGCAGCAGCAGGTGAGGAGGGGAGACCCCCATGTTGAGGGGTCTCTTGGAGCCTGCTTCCCCTTCCTAGTGGGTGAGGATAGGAGGCACCCACGGGTGCCTCCAGGAGCCCGCTTTCCCTTTATAGCGGGCCAGAGGAGGCACCCACCCCACAGAGGTGCCTCCAGGAGCCCGCTACCCCCCCAAAAAACAGTACTAACAAAATGAGAAAACGAAAAAACGAACCGACTAATTTTTGCAAATTTTTGCGAAAAACGGAAACGACCCGAAACGGAACCGGCCCGACTAACGACAACTCGAAAAAAAAATTCAAGTCGTGCCCATCTCTAGTCACAAGTGACTGTTATATTGAAACCTGATAACGAACCATCTGCTGCAGGTTATCTTTCAAGGAAAATGAGATGGGAAGCATGGCCCAGGGCATAGAAGAACATTGTGGCTTAAGAATTTGAGCCAATAGTTCGCAGTGGGCACAGCTTATCTATTTAGAATAGCTCTAGATAAAAAAGATTATGCTACTAATTGCCAATGTTCTATGAGGACACGGCACTTAACGAAGAAGATAAAGAAGTCCCAGATCCATGTACACTATTAGAGAATAATACCAAAAAATTGGAATGCTAACTTGGGTTTCTATCTTTCCACTGAAAAAGATGTCATCCTGAAATGGAAACTAAAACGCTTGCCATCTTCATAGGAAAAAAGTAATATTCTGAAAACAAACCTCATGCGACTGCAATACACGCTCTGATTCATCAGTTAATGTGCCATGTTAGGCTTGGCTGCTTAGCCTATTATCATGCTTGTTCCCACATGCTCTAGCAGAATTTCTAAGCTTTTTAAGAGTCCCAATCCCAAGCATAAAGCCATAATGCAGTGACAGCAGCAGTGCAGTAATGCTACTTGATGAGCTTACGTTTAATACAGATTGGGCATATGCTGAGTTGTGTTTTTATGAGTGAAATATCCAGTTATTTCTGTTTTCTCTGTTGTGGCAGTATGTAAAACAAATGAAGACTGGGTGATGGCTGGGTGAAGACTGGGATTCTTGTGGGGAACCAGTTAAAAACACCCTTCCTGTGGTCAGGGAAGAAGAAAGGCACAGATCAATGAAGCTTGTTTGATCTGTTTGCAATTTCTGTATGATATCCTGAGGCTGCACCCTGTACATATCAAAGGTAAAGGCAGATGAAACCTTCTGTATGCTAAGAGGAACAGACAGAGTGGCATTAATGGAGACCCATATCAATCTTTATAAAAATGTAGAAAAGGAAGGAGGCTATAAATCACACACTCTATGGTGTCTACGAATATATATACTGTAAATGCCAGGAGTATGGGAAACAAGAGGAATTGGAAGTCTTAGTTCAGGAGGTTAAATATGACTTGATAGGGATAACTGGAACTTGGTGGGATACTCCCATGACAGGAATATATCAACTGAAGGATATAAATTGTTCAATTAAAAACAGAAAGAATAGAAGGGGAGGTAGAATAGATACTGCAACAACACATGTTCCTGAATAGAAATCCAGGAGAATGAGCCAAGTTGTCACATTTAGAGAGTCTGGGTCAAGATAATTGGGGTGAAAACCAAAAGGAACATTGTTGCTGGAGTCTACTATAGACCACCCAATCAAGAAGAAGGGGCAGATGAAACCTCTGAAAAACAAATCGCAAGAATTAAAAAAAATTGATGTAGCAGGTAATGGGTGATTTCAATTACAGTAGTCCCCCATTTATTGCAGGGGTTAGGTTCTCTGACCACCTGTGATAAAGGAAAATCCACAATATGCAAACACCTCTAATTGCCTGGTTTCCAAAGAGGCTTCCTCCATGGAGCCTCTCCCCACCCCTCCCTTGCTGCAGCCGGGATTCTGTCCCTGCCCCAATCACCTCACTTCCAAAGACCCCAATCACCTCACTCCATGGAGCCTCTCCGCTCCCATTGAACCTTCAGCACTCCAGATGTTTTGGACCACAACTCCCAGAATTCAAAGCCTGTATTGCCAATGACAAAGGACTGTGGGAGTTGTGGTCCAAAACATCTGGAGTGCTAAATGTTCACCACCACTACTCTATCCAGTACACCACACTGGGTATATATAAGATGTGGGAAACAGATATCACCCAAACAGTATGCACTCCATACGGTAAGAAATGACCTGGCTGTTTTATTGCTCTTTGTGACTATTGGGTGGTATTGCACCAACATACACTGTTGCAGTTTTGAACACTGATTTATAATGGGTTGGATAATGAATTAAATCCAGGACATTTATGTGTGAGGACAGCTGTTTGGAGAAGCTGACACCCATTATATGCTATGCATCTTTTTACTACTTTCCTATTCAAAGGGAAAAATGGTAACAATAGGAAAAAGTCAGTGATGTGTCTCAGGCCAGTAGAATTTAAGAGCCATTTCATTTTAACTGGGATTATGATGAGCACAAACTAGACTTAAATTGGTGTAGTTTGGTTTAAAATAACAATTAAAACTTGATTTGAAAGGAGATAATAGTACATTTGGTTAATAGTACATTAACCAAATCTTTGATTATATGGTCCATAAAATGACTTCCAATTATAACTGATTGGGAGAAAAAAGAGAAAGCTTTCTGTGGAATTGTATTGGTACACAATGAAATTAACTAAGTGCAACTGTAGCGTAGATAGTGTTGGGCACTTTGTGACTCTCTCTCTCTCTCTCTCTCTCTCTCTCTCTCTCCCTCTCCCCATCACACCTCCTTGATGGAGTGGTCAGCTGCTTGTGGTGCTATGGACAGGCTTAATGCGAATATTCATGAAACACTAAATGCCCTCTTTACTTGTAAGTAGAGGTGGGCACGAAACAGGAAAGCCATGGTTCGGGTTTGTCTGTTTCAGGCGCACCCTTGGTTTGGTTCGGTTTGGGGTTTGTACAAATTTAAAAAAAAATTGTACAAACCCAAACCGATCCGAACCGGTTCTGGTCCGACTTACCAGGTGGCGGTGATAGCGGGAGATCCTGGCCTCGGTGGCAGGGGCTTTTTGAGGCACAGGCCCCAAGTGCCTCTTTTTTCTCTCCTTCAAGCGCGGACCGTGTGGCCCCTGGGACCAGGTTGGCACTCCTTTAAAAAAAAAATTAAGCGCCAACCGCGCGGCCCTTGGGGCCGGGTTGGCACTCGTTTTATTGTTCTTTATTTTTTTCTTGGTTTTGGAGCACCGACCCGGCCACCCCTTGGCATGGGCCAGAGTGACGTGGTTTTTTATTTATTTTTGGGGGTTTTTAAAATTATTTTTAATAATCCCTGTTGTGGGGCTGGTCTGGGTTGAACTGGCTGGCCCGCGGGCCAGGCACAGGCTGGAAATGGGCCGGAGGGACACGGTTTTTTATTTCATTCTTCTGGGTGGTGTGTTAAAATTATTTCAAAAAGTCCCCATTGCGGGGCTTTTTTATTTTTTATTTTTACAGCTGAGTGCCTCTGTGTTTTTTTAAACCCCCCCCCCCCCAGCCCAGGCTGAACTGGGTGGCCCGTGGGCTGGGTGCAGGCAGAGGGACATTTTTTATTTTATTTTATTATTTTATTTTATTTTATTTTATTTTATTTTATTTTATTTTATTTGGTCTGCCGAGTGGCACCATATTTTTTATTATTTTTATTATTATTATTTTTAAAAAAGTCCTTTTTTCTGATGAAAGCAACTTTGCATCTCATTTGGGGAACCAAGGACTCAGAGTCTGGAGGAAGAATGGAGAGGCACACAATGTACGATGCTTGAGGTCTAGTGTGAAATTTCCACAGCCTGTGTTAATTTGGAGAGCCATGTCATCTGCTGGTGTTGGTCCACCGTGCTTCATTAAGTCCAAGTCAATGTAACTATCTACCAGGAGATTTTGGAAAACTTCATGCTTCCTTCCACAGACAAACTATATTGGAATGTTGAGTACATATTCATGCTTAGACTTTTCAGAGGTCTATTTTCAATGCTCATGTTATTAATGTCATGTAATACTAATTTTCTGAGATTGTGAATTTGGGGTTTTCATAAACTGTACACGATAATAATCACAATTATACCAAAGTAAGGCTTTATATATCTCACAGCATGTAATCAGTCAATCTCATATATTAGTTTCACCTTTTGAGTTAAAATAAATGAACATTTGTATGATATTCTAATTTTTCGAGTTCCACCTGTAAAACAAATTGTGCCATATATGATGATGATGATGATGATGATGATGCATTCTAGCGGCTGTGATGACTGCTTTGTTCTAGAGTTAACTAGAAAATATATAGTCATAGTTTGGTACATTTCTCGAGCTTAACTTCAAATATCAGGTACTGTTGCCATAGTTTTTATATACTATATACTATACAGTAGTTCTTTATACACACACACACACACACACACACACACACACACACACACACACACACACACACACACACACACACACACATAATGTGTGTGTGTGTGTTTGCATTTTTGCTTCTATTGCTTTTTATGCGAGATTGTTTTTAAAAGAAGTCATTATTGTTTGACGCACTTAGTATAATGTTTATAATGGATGAAAAGAGTGATTTAGGTTGTTTTTTTTAATCCTTTTTAAAGAAATTTTTGTCCACTCTTCTTGAAATGAAATGAAATGATGTTGGTTTGAAAAATGCAGTCATTAATATAGTGGGACTTCCTAATCAGTCGAGAAGTGTTGGCAATGTGACAAAGGAAGGAATGGAATAACTGGCAAATTGCAAATTAAGCACTTAGCTTCTTCTGCCTAGTGAAGTCCAGAACTCATTTTTAACACACTCTGATAGAGTGTGTGTTTCAGGCACATTGGATTATAGAGATTGTAAAAATCCTCTAACATCTATTTCTCTTCCGGAGGTGGCTCATCCTGTAAAGCTGGACAAGTTGGGTATAGACTGAGTAGACAACAAAAGTTCTGTTTGTATAAAACTGTGCTATGGTGGAGTGTCAAGTGCTGTTGGCACAGAGTATCCCCTGCAGATATGAGCTAATCCTCAACCTGGCAACCAGACAAGATAAAGCATCTTCTTGGCCAAACTTCTGTTTGTTTGTATGCAAGAAATAACTTCCTAATTTCATTCCTTCCTATTGAAGACATTGGCGGTGTTCCATAACGGTATACATTTGCTTTTGCCAAAGGCTATCCTTTTCAAGACCTTCTTTCTACTCCCCCACAATTCCCACCCCCTGTCCACACGCCATAGTTTTGTCATTTCTTGCACTCATTTTAATATGTGTGAAAATGTGAAAAGAAATATGTGTTACCTAGACCGCCTGAGAAACTTTGCAATCATGAATGAATTGAGATGCTTGACTTTGCCTGCCCTTGCAGGTGGCAGAAGTCTGCTGAGATGCCAGATGACAGTCTAAAAGAAGAGAAACAGGAAGAAATTATTAGAATAGAAATAGCTTTTTCCAGGCAGTAAGCATTTTGAAATATATAGCCTCTAAAAAAGAAAAGGTTGTCTAGTCATGTTGCTCTTCAGACCTGGAAATATTCAAAACTCCTCTGTGTGTATGCCTATGTACAAAGATTACATATACAAATGCACACATTTGTATTTCTACTGTATTGCACAAATGTAATTTTGGATCACTTGCCACCATCTGCTGGGGTCATTACTGGTTCCAACCCTTTGACATGATTGAGAAATTGGACTATGAGAAGCTGTGGAATAGCAGCAATAACAAACTACACATCCTTTCACTTAAGGATATCTGTTTCTGTGTGGCTGTCGGTTGCTGGTGGATGAGTGTGAGACCGATGAGAGAATTACTAAATTTAACTATGGTATCAGTGGTTCACTGGAGTTGCTTGCAAATCACTGATGTCAACATTGCTATTTCTCTGAAAATGGTTCATTGTACTTCTTATTGTGATGAATTTTTGATATGTACTTTTTATGTTAAGTGATGCACTAAAGAATTATATTTGTGGCTTTCAGAGTCATGAGAATCCTGGCCCTCACAGTCATTCCTAGAAGGGTCCAGGAGCAGTGACTCACCTTTTATGTAGGTCATAAAGTTAAATGTCAAACTGTAGTGTTTACTAGCAAAAATACCATTTTTTCAAAACAAAAAATGGGCTTCCAGTCCCAGGGGGGTTTCTATCTGGATTGAGGAGGTGGAGGCGCCGGAGGCTTAGCTCCCCGTCCACCGGGAGAGCCTGGTGGAACCTCGGACTGAGGCGCTTGTCCGGTGCTTCATGGTGCCCGCTGGCTCCCACCCCACCCGCGGTTTGTTTGTTTATCGGCGGTTCTGCCCTGGCCGTTTCGTCCGGCCCCGTCTGGTTTCAGGTGATGCCCCCCCCCCGGACTCCATAGGCTCGGGTCGGGGGGCCTGGACCCTCGAACGGACTCTTCATCATCCGCCAGGGTTTTTCCTCCACCCGGTGAGTTTCATCTACCTTGATAGGGCGAGATGGCCCCCGTGCTCCAGGCCATTGGGGGGGGGCTCTGTTCGGCTCTGAGAGCAACAGTTTCGCTCTCTGTGGTGGTCGCTGCTGTGGGTCCTGCCTGTTACCACCTAGGCACGCCGCCCTACTGGTCGCCTCTTTTCGAGACGCCTGCCGCCGTTGGACTCTGGACTACCCTGATAAGGGCCTTGATGGGGTGCTTGGACTGCTTATTCCCGGAGGCTGCTGGACTGAGTCGGGATTATCAGTGGTGGCTCCGCCATACTGGAGATCATTCCTGTCCGGAACTAGTGGACCCTGGTTTTTACATCTGCCTGATTAAGAGCCTCCAATCTCCTGAGTTGTTTGTGACTTGCGGAGGTGGTTTTACCAATGAGAATCTGGCGCCAGCGGACACTCTTTGTTCTCTCCCGGCTCTCCTGGGCTTGCCAATTCGCTTGAATTGGCACTTGGATTTCTGCCTAGGGGACAAGGTGTTAACTCGTCGCTGCTCTTCGACGAGTGTTGGACACTGCTTAGGGGTGCGGACTATTGCATCATGCTGGACCTTATCCGGGGTAGCACAATCTAATTAGCTCTTGGAGGAGTCGCTGGAGGCTGATCAAAACCATCAGGGCTGTTTATTGGAAACACCTGGTCGGCTCTGCTGGCTGATCTTTTATATTTCCTCCGCCCCTTCCAGCGCCTACTCCCATGTTAAGACTCTTCTGAACTCCCTCTTTCTTCTTCCCTCCCCTTGTCCATCTGCCCTGGCTGCATCTGCCCATTATTATGTTATTATTTATTTATTATTTGTTTGCATTTGTTATTATTACATTAGCTGTATTGTGCTTTTTAAGTTGTTGTATTTAGTTGTATTAAGTTGTGTTGTTATTGCCCCCCATTTTAGGTCTCCATGTTAGCAGGGGCTCCTATACCAACTGTGTCGGACCGTGGACGATACGCTCGGAGCCGAAGGGTGAGTCAGATAAGAAGAACTCGGGTCAGGCATCTTGTGCCTGTCCCACGTTCTGACCCTTCGACTCACTGCCATGTGTCCCGGAGCCATCCCACCAGTGCCTCCAACCTGTCCTGCCTCCTACTGAATGCCAGGTCGGTCCATAATAAGACCCCCATCATCTGTGATGCCATCTGTGATGGGAGGGCCGACCTGGCTTGTATCACAGAGACCTGGGTGGGCGCAGAGGGGGGAGCTCCCCTCACCCAGCTGTGCCCGCCTGGGTTTCTGGTCCAGGGAGTGGGTAGGTTGGAGGGTCAGAAGGGGGGAGGGGTTGCCATTGTGTACAGGGAATCTCTTCATGTGACCAGGGCCTCGACATTGGTTAGTCCAGGGTTAGAATGCCTCCACCTGTTGGTAGCTCAGCGGGATAGATTTGGCATTGTGCTGGGCTACCGCGCTCCCCACAACCCAGCACAATCCCTACCAGAGCTCTCGGAGTTCATCACGGCGGCCCTCCTGAAGTCCCCCCAGCTTCTGGTCGTGGGGGACTTCGATGTGCATGCCAGCGGTGAGCTATCTGGTGTAGCTCTGGAATTCATGGAGTCCATGACCTCCATGAGCCTATCCCAGCATATTTCTTGCCCTACCCACAGATGTGGGCATACCCTTGACTTGGTTTTTTCCTCCATGTCGAGGGATTCTTGTCTGGAGGTGGGGGACATTGTCTCCCTCCCTGTGTCATGGTCAGATCATCACCTGTTGTCCTTTTCCCTGTCAATCGCAGCCCCCCCCCGCGGGGATCACCGGCCCCTTGTTTGGGCATGCCCCTGGAGGCTTCTGGATCCTGTTCTGTTCCGCGAAGCCTTCAGGGAGCTTCCTGGTGGCCTGGCTGACGATTCGGCTGAGGCTACGGCTGATCAATGGTTTGAAACAGCTTCCCATGCCGTCGACCGAATCGCCATCAAGCGCCTCCTCCGCAGCAGAGCTCGACCTTCGCCGTGGTTCATGACGGAGTTGAGAGCGATGAAGCAGGAGTGGAGGAGGCTCGAGAGCAGCTGGAGATGTAGCCGGACAGTTATTAACAAGACTGCAGTCGTAATCCAGACTAGGCGCTACTGTCGTGCGATCAGGGAGGCTAAAACATCATACTACTCCCTGAGAATTGATGAGGCCTCGAACTGCCAGGCGGAACTTTTCCGTGTGGTTCGAGACCTCACCAATCCTAGTCTGGCAAGGCCTCCTCCTACTGATTTCAGTAGTGAGAATTTTGCAGTCTTCTTTAGATCAAAAATAGAGGCCATCCGGGACGGCTTCGAATCTGGTTGCACTAGTCCTCCCTCGCCATCCCCTGCTGCTGCACCCCCTCGTTCTCCTCTACTGGTTGAGTTTGGGCCTGTTTCCTCTTCGGAGGCCTCCAGGGCAATTGCCCATTGCCGACCCGCGTCCACCCCCTTCGACCCTTGCCCATCATGGCTCATAAAAGCTGCCGGGGGGAGTATGCCCAAATGGGCTTCCGCCATCGCCACCGCCTCCTTCAGCGAGGGGTTTTTTTCCCTCCCGTTTGAAGGAGACGGTGGTAAAGCCCATTTTGAAAAAAACGGGCCTGGCATCGGACCAATTGGCGAATTATTGTACGATTGCCAACTTCCCCTTCATGGGCAAGGTCATCGAGAGGGTGGCCATGATTCGGATCCAATCATTTCTGGAGGAACAGCGGTGCCTTGATCCGTGCCAGTCTGGCTTCAGGCCTGGCCGGGGGACCGAGACAGCTCTGGTCGCGCTGCAAGATGACCTAATCCGGGCGGCCGACATGGGTTGCTCTACCCTGTTGGTTCTCCTGGATTTGTCAGAGGCCTTCGATACCGTCGACCACGGTATCTTATGGACCGGCTCTCTGAGATGGGTATCAGAGCTGCTGTTCGCAGTTGGCTCCGGTCCTTCCTGGAGGGTCGGCATGGTGGAGAGTTGTCGGCCCCGTGGACACTCCCTTGTGGGGTTCCGCAGGGCTCATCTCTTTCTCTCCCCCATGCTGTTCAACATCTATGTAAGACTGCTGGCTGGGGTCATTTGGAGATTTGGAGTCTGCTGTCATCAGTACGCTGATGACACGCAGCTCTATCTCTCCTTTTCCACTGCTGCAGTGGAAGCTGTCCGGACTCTCGACCAGTGCGGTCATCACTTGGACCAGGGCCAACAGGCTCAAACTCAATCCCGAGAAGACCGAGGTGATGTTCTTCGGGGGTTCTCCATCTGGATACAGAGGCCCTCTCCCCAGCTTGGAGGGTGTCTCCCTCCAGCTGGCGGACAGGGTTCGGAATCTGGGCGTGGTTCTGGATCCGGTACTATCCTTGGATGTGCAGGTGGCTGCCGTGACCCGGACTGCGTTTTACCACCTTCGCCAAATTGCCCAGATCCGCCCGTACTTAGACGGCAACTCCCTGAGAACAGTGGTGCAAGCGCTGGTGATTTTGAGGTTGGACTACTGCAATGCCCTCTACATGGGGTTTCCCTTGACTCTCCTCCGGCATCTGCAGCGGGTGCAAAATGCAGCGGCCAGACTGGTGGTGGGTGTGTGTCGTTATGACCGCATCACCCCAGTCCTGGCTCATCTGCATTGGTTACCCGTTGCGTCCCGGATCAGATTCAAGGTTTTGTTTTTAGTTTATAAAACCCTCCATGGCTTGGGACCGGACTACCTGGCAGAGCGGATCGCCCAGCGATCAACTTCTGCCCGACCAGTTCGGCAGTCGCGAGCGCACTCGCTTCGCATCGCCACCCCTAGAGAGGCCCGAAGACCATTAACTCGTAATCGGGCCTTCTCGGTGGCTGCTCCTTCAATGTGGAACAGCCTCCCCAGCGAAGTGCGCTCTGCAGAGTCCCTGCTGGCCTTTCGCAGAGCCTTGAAAACCATCCTGTTCCGCGAGGCCTTTGGAGAGTTTAAATGCTGTCCCCCCCCCCCCCCATCTGTCGTTAGTTTAGCTCAACCAATATGATGTTTTTACTGAGCTATATATGTCTGATAAGGGTGCACATTTTATGTGATTTTATTGCTGTTTTTATCCTACTGCTGTTTTGTTTATTTGCATCTGTGTTTTTATATTTTGCTGATTTGATCAGCTTTTGTAAGCCACCCAGAGTTCCCTAGGGAAGATGGGCGGGGTATAAATCCAACAAAATAAATAAATAAATAAATAAATAAATAAATAAATAAATAAATAAATAAATAAATAAATAAATCATTTTTAAAAGTTCATTTATTATCTGCACAGTAAACTCATATATTGCTCATCGCCTGTCGTGTTACATAGGTCAATAGCAATTATTTTCCCAACATTTCAGCCCATTGTAGTATTTTCATACTTTCATATTTAATTTATTCCATCAATATTCTATCAATCTTTATTCGTATCTATTTTCATCTAATACAAAAGATAGAAATGACCAAATAAAATATTGTAATAATCTATCTGATCTTAGCAGTATACTCAATCCTAATATTTTAATTCTTTAATAAGGTAAGCTACTTTTAAAAAACCCTTTTCACTAACTTAATATATCCTTAACAGAACATATTTACCTATTCTTCTAACAGTTACATAATTTCAAAAGCCTTCTAAAACTAAAGTTAGTGGTTTGTGGGTAATTATAAAGGGGTTACATCTTGGTCTATAGATTTTCCTTTAAGCCCAAGAAAAAAACTGTCATTGTCTCCATTTCTTCCCCTTCTATTTGTCAGGAGGTGATGGGACCAGTGGCCATGATCTTAGTTTTTTTTATGTTTAGCTTCAGCCCATTTTCACTCTCCTCTTTCACACTCATTAAGAGGTTCTTTAATTCCTCCTCACTTTCTGCTATCAGAGTAGTAGTATCATCTGTGTATCTGAGGTTGTTGATATTTCTTCTGGCAGTCTTAATTCCAGCTTGTGATTCATCCAGTCCTGCCTTTTGCATGATGTACTCTGCATATAAGTTAAATAGGCAAGGTGAGAGTATACAGCCTTGTTGTACTCCTTTCCCAATTTTAAACCAGTCAGTTGTTCCATATCCAGTTCTGACTGATGCTGCTTGTCCCACATACAGATTTCTTGGGAGACAGATAAGGTGGTCAGGGATTCCCATTCCTTTGAGGACTTGCCATAGTTTGTTGTGGCAAGTTCTTAAAGCAATTACAGTGGGCCAATTTAATCAGAGGGGATTTATTGAGTGAAGTCCTTTGTAAGTACCATTGATTCGGTGTGCCCACTTTAATTGTAACTTATTACAAAAAGCCACAGTATTTCAACCAATGAGTTAAGAAAACGTATTAGTTGCTGGCTGGATCGGTATTTTGTTTAGGTAATTGGAGGTTGGGAGTAGGGATGGGCATGAAACAAAAAAATTGTGTTTCATTCCATTCTTTTTTCGTTCCCCCTTGCCTTTCATTTCGTATCGCAAGTAACAGAATGTTTCAAAAAATCATTAAAAAAATAAAAAACAAAATGAATCCTTCACAGCACCAGCTTGGCCATGGGCAAGCTGTACAGTCCCAGCCCCCAGCCCCAGCCCCAGAAGAAGGGAATGGTAAAACCACTTCTGGGTACTCTTTAGCTGGAAAACCATGAAATGGAGGATATATTATCATTAAAGACCTCATAGTTAAATGTCAGAGATCAGCTCAATGCTCCAGCAGAGAAGAAAAGGGGAGCAGGGAGGAGTACCTCTCAAAATGGAGTGATGGCCCAGTACGGTCACTACAAGATAACAATGCATTGCTATATAGGAGTTTGCTGCCCGCAAAGTTATCAGAGAATCTTGGAGCAATTTCTGTTTTCTAAGCATCATTAAAAGTAAAACCACGTGCAAAGTGGCACGTGACTATTCTAAAACCACCATCTCATATTCTGATTAGCATTGGGCGTTTCCCATAAGAGTCATGTCAGCTCCTTGGGATCTTCTTGTATTTTAGGACTCATTTATTTTTATCATTTCCATCCCCTAAAGTACAATTGGACAATGGTGCTATCATCAGGCGATATTTCTTACTTGTTCTCATAAATATTCTCCAATATAATGTTGAAAAACTTGAAATACAGAAATTAGACACTAACTAGATACTTTATTTTGTTGCATTTGAATTTCATCATGTGTTGGAGTAGGAATAATTCTACAGACAACAGTTTAGAAGCCTGAATCCGTTGTTAGAAAAAAAACTGTTCGGAGGTTAGAAAAAAAGTTAGGGGGGGGGAAGAACAGGAGGAATTATTTTTGAGTGCCAAATCATAATCATTGGCTGTCCTTTCCCCCCTTCTAACCATGAAGCAAGACGAATGTGAAAAGATACAACCAATATGGTATAAGATCCAAGGTTATCTCAGCTGGGAGCGGGTGAGGTGACTGCTGAACATTCAAAGATTAAAACAGAGGGGAAAGGTTAAATAAGACCAGCTGGCTTTGTAACATATTGTTGTTCACCGAACATTGCTACTAAATTGAAAAACAGCTTCAATCTGCAGGTTTCCAAGAAGCCACAGACAGGAACGCATGCTAAATGTGAGTGCTTCGACTAAGAAGGAGAGGACATGAACTGTGGAAGGCTATAGCCGATGTTAGCAGCTGCTGTTCTGCTTTCTGGGGCAGAGATTATGGACAGTCATATTCCAGAGGAGAATGGGCATTAATTACATGAAAATATATCATTGGCTAGGGCCCAAGACCTGTGCAAAAATGACAGTGAGAGAGCCACAAAAGAATAATAACTTTCTTCTGCCACAGGGTTGATGTGGAAAAAACCCGGATCATGCACAATAAACTTGTGTTGTGATTCTCCCTGACAACAGTGTCAGTGCTTGAAAACAGAATCCGTGGGGTTCATGCTGTTGTGGAAAAAGCTGGACTGCAGCTCCTCCTTGTGTTAATCAGGGGCTTCTTACATTACTCTAGGATGAGGAAAAGGAATGGGGAGCCTGTGATGCTTGCCCTAATGTGAGTAGTAGTCCTGAAAAGTGGAAAAGATGCTTCATTAAAACAGACAGACAGCTTATAGCTGGCTCACTTTTTCATTCTGAAGAATCATAACAGAATGAAATCTCTGGAATAATTCTTATGGCTATGATGCTAAAATCTCATGTAGGGACAGCAGAAGTAAATTGCCTAAGATATATATATTTAACTTCTTTTCATTTGGATGGGAGTCAAAAATAAAAAAATAAAAAAAAATCAAACATCAAACACAAAATCAATCAACATAAAAAAACATAAAACATATACAAAACACAAATAATATAAAACCAAATAAAATCAACAACACATTCAAACACAAAACATAAACAAAATAAAAACAATATACAACAATTAAAAATTCAAAAAAAACAAAAAAAAAAAACATATATAAAAAAAAAAAATAAAAAAAAAAACAAAAACACAGCTTTTGCCTTCTCCAGTTCTGCTGGAGGGCTCTGCTACACAGCATGAGAGGAGGTACCAGCTGGGAAAACTCCATAGGTCCATATGTTCATTTACTGTGTAAAACGATTTGCTTTGTTCTTTGGAGATAGGCTTAAGAATATTTTGCAATGGGTTTCTGGATTTATACAAGTGATCTTTAAAAGTGAACCAATCAGGGGATTTCATGACTTGTCTGATTTTATAATTTAAAGCATTGGATAGGTTGTTTGTGTCTTTCTTTAGAATCTCCCCATCCTTCTTTGTTTCTTTGAGAATCTAACAGTCTTTGTATCTTGCCTGTCTTTGCAAAAAAAAAGGAAAAAAAGGAAATTGTACCAAAGTTACTTTGTGTTAGATGCAATGATCCAGAAGGTGGGGGAGAGGGGTAACTGTCTCATATCCCTTTGGAAGATTTGTACAAACAAGAACTCATTTTCCCCTACTAGATAGTAAAGAGACATGGAGAAGCAGAACTTGAGAGCAATGTATTGCTTGCAATCATACTTTTTAAGCTTAAAAAAGGCATTGGTGGTTGGGAATTTGATTCCTCATTCTGCCTCTTTGGCAAGGGCTAAACATGATTATCTTCATGCTGCCCAGCCTTCGCCCCTCTCTCCGTCAGGAAACATTAAACAGTTCACCCCTGGTCAACAGACGAGCCTCTGTCACAAAGACTGACACCAGGTCCAAAAGGACACAAGATGCCACCACCTTCCATCCACACCAAACACAAACCCAGACCCTTCCCACAGATGAAACGAAACCACCATCCAATAACAAAACCACGACTGCACCATCTACCGCTACTCCCCACTCCAGCCACCACATGGAGCACACTTACACACGCCAAAAAAACATTGGGAGACCACAGACACGCAGCCAGACCAAAATGAATTCACAAGACACAGGACCCCACTCCACCAAAGCCCAGGATGCTGCCAGAACGCCCATCACCAAGGTCGTTAAGAAACAAAAGGCTAATAGACACACATCCAGCACCTCACCCACACAGGATGTCTCTAAACAGCCATCTAACCCACCAGCAGTTAAGCCCTTAACGATCGCCTCAGCCACACAGCAGATCACAAAAGAACAAACGAACCTACAATCAGCAACAGAGCAAGCAAACCACACACCCCCAGCAGTATTTATAGAAGGACTTCAACTGAGATCACGCCTTGCTTCAAGAAGAAAGAAGCCAGAACACCAGCCTGAAGATGACGAGTGAGACCTCGTCGAAACGTCGCCAAAACAACCAGATTTCTACACGGGAAGAAACCCGAATCCACCCTAACATGCATACCTATACCCATGAAAACCTACGAAACATATATATATATATATATATATATATATATATATATATATATATATATATATATATATATATATATATATATATATATATATATATATATATGCATGTTAGGGTGGATTAGGGTTTCTTCCCGTGTAGAAATCTGGTTGTTTTGGCGACGTTTCGACGAGGTCTCACTCGTCATCTTCAGGCTGGTGTTCTGGCTTCTTTCTTCTTGAAGCAGAGTGTGATCTCAGTTGAAGTCCTTCTATAAATACTGCTGGGGGGTGTGGTTTGCTTGCTCTGTTGCTGATTGTAGGTTTGTTTGTTCTTTTGTGATTTGCTGTGTGGCTGAGGCGATCGTTAAGGGCTTAACTGCTGGTGGGTTAGATGGCTGTTTAGAGACATCATGTGTGGGTGAGGTGCTGGATGTGTGTCTATTAGCCTTTTGTTTCTTAACGACCTTGGTGATGGGTGTTCTGGCAGCATCCTGGGCTTTGGTAGAGTGGGGTCCTGTGTCTTGTGAATTCATTTTGGTCTGGCTGCGTGTCTGTGGTCTCCCAATGTTTTTTTGGCGTGTGTAAGTGTGCTCCATGTGGTGGCTGGAGTGGGGAGTAGCGGTAGATGGTGCAGTCGTGGTTTTGTTATTGGATGGTGGTTTCGTTTCATCTGTGGGAAGGGTCTGGGTTTGTGTTTGGTGTGGATGGAAGGTGGTGGCATCTTGTGTCCTTTTGGACCTGGTGTCAGTCTTTGTGACAGAGGCTCGTCTGTTGACCAGGGCTAGTTTCCAGATGTCGTTAAGAAACAAAAGGCTAATAGACACACATCCAGCACCTCACCCACACATGATGTCTCTAAACAGCCATCTAACCCACCAGCAGTTAAGCCCTTAACGATCGCCTCAGCCACACAGCAAATCACAAAAGAACAAACAAACCTACAATCAGCAACAGAGCAAGCAAACCACGCCCCCCAGCAGTATTTATAGAAGGACTTCAACTGAGATCACACTCTGCTTCAAGAAGAAAGAAGCCAGAACACCAGCCTGAAGATGACGAGTGAGACCTCGTCGAAACGTCGCCAAAACAACCAGATTTCTACACGGGAAGAAACCCGAATCCACCCTAAACATGCATACCTATACCCGTGAAAATCTACAAATATATATATATATATATATATATATATATATATATATATATATATATATATATATATATATATATATATATATATATATATATATCATGATGAGTTCAGCTTCGTCTTCTTGGGACTTGCCTTCCCTACCCACATTTCCATACATTATATATGAAGCTTGATTCCTGTTATGTACAGCTTAAGAAATCTATAGCTTTTGCTTTCCAAACAGCTGTTCAGTTGCTTGCAATGGTGTGTGGTTAAAAAGTTGAATATCATTATTTATGGCTTTTGCCCAGCTCTGCTGAGTTAGAACTTGCCCTCCTCCCTCTCCTTTCTCTCATTCCTAATAAATGCTTCATTAATTTGGCCAAAGAACGCCTGTGGTTTTACATGGAAAGGCTGGTGGTATGTTGACTCCAGTGTCTTACAGCTCTTGGAATCAGCCTTGGAATACTATCGGGTGACTTGTGACTTCCTCAGATATGCCTCTTCCCTGTTATGGGGCTCTTGGCAGAGGCAGGCCAACATATATCACTACATTCTGAAAATTAGCATGAAATTTGCTCATTAAGTTAAGACATTTGTTGAGATTCTATGGAAATTATAGGTTGACTTCCTATATTTAAATTATAGAATAAAAAGCAATAGGCAGCTAAAATCCATGTAATCATATTGTGAAATGTTAACTGATTTTGTGCCCAGTTATTTATGTGTCTAAGCCATCCCATTTCTGTGCCTTGCTTTGAATATAGAATCTAATGAATCATCCCATCTTCACCCTATCAGCATTTGGATGGGCGCGCACAGTATATGTTCCAAAACCACTACCTACTTGAAGTGAGCAATATCCTGTTTTACTTCAGAAGCACATTGTTATGGTAAGCAATGCTGACATACAGACCTTGCCTCTTCACTTCAGTATAATCGCTGCTCCATGTAAATAATGATTCATAGAACATCTCTTGAAATTTTGAGAATGCTGGAACACTGATTCTTCACATCTCTGGATCTCCTGGGTTGGTTTCTGCATCACCATGAGACATTGATTCTCTCTAGTCAGTATACCATGGATAGTAGAAGGAAAGGCTAATATTTGTCCCAACCCACCCACCCTTGGTTTTGTTACTTTTAGCCAGCATTTTGTTCTGATACTGTCAGGGGATTTTCCTGGCATCTCATTGCCTCCTTCTATCCTTGTGACTTTGGGTTTTTTTCCCTTTTTGTTCCTGGTGCAGAAGCTTTGTGCTCAATGAAAGGAGAAAGACAGGTGACAAAAGAAGTCGAAAATCCCTGCTCCTTTGTATGCTTGGAATTCTTCCAACACAAATGCATAGTTTTTCAGATGGGAAATTTATTTAATTATTTATGTTCATGTTCCTTTGAAAACATACAAGATGCTGAGTGATTCCTCAGGATTTTCATGAACACAGTTGTGATGTTGTCAGCAAAGGAGCAATTGGAAAGTCAATGCACTATTTTTTGGATTTTTGTAGCACTGGAGCAACCACCCCCCTCTCCAAAGTTATGTTCTTTCTAACTGTTATGGAGAAATGAAACCACCTCAGAGTCTTCTTAACACAGGAGGGCCATTTGGAAATAATTCTCTTATTCCTGACATGAACCCATACCCTATGAAAAGCTGGTATGAGGAGTCGCACCCTACAGTCATTTCTATTCATTTCCCACTCCTGCCTCCTTGTTGATTGGTTCTTCCATCTCCTGATTGGCTCTTCCATCTCCTTGTGGGAGTATACATATTTCACATATAGTCCACCCCCACCTCCCTTTGGTTTCTTCCACCTCAGTCAGCTGGAGCCTTCTAGTTATTATGAGTCTTATCCCAGCGGGCTTCTGTAATGCCTATTAAAGCATATCTAACTTATTTTTGTTAAAAATTAGAGCTCATCTTCTCTGTTTGCCATTTTCTCCATGTTGGTCTAGAGACAAGTGAAACTATAGGCCATTCCTCTCTTACACAGCAATCCTAGTTTCTGTAGATATCTCATGCCTTTATTTTTCATTGACTTTGTGATTAGACTTCAGTATCTCACCTTTAAGAAACTCCATGGAATCTCTTCTGTTTGAAACAATCTGATCCCCGAATCTCACTCAGTATTTCTTTAGCTGCATTGAAATCAGTTTTCTTAACACCCAGTGTACTCATGCTTCTTGGAGCTTTATTTATTTATTTATATTTATATTTATACTTATACTTATGAACCGTCTGACTTTCCCACTGGTGGTTAATAATAAAATAGCTTTGTATTTCCCCTGTATAACAGATACCAGCAGGACATTATTTACTATCATACAAAGTTCTCACTGTGTCTGTCTTGTTGACCAAATAAGTGAGGACCTCATCCATCGTTGTGTCTTCAGCCTCCTTGAAGATATAATCAGCAAGGCAAGTAAGGAATTAGATGAACCTTACATTGTTAGTACAGATAGATGTCCAGCTGTTATCCTGGCTGCTGAATTCTGTCACTGCCATCGGGTCTCTCCTCTCGGAATGTTTTGTAGTCTGAAATCCAAATCTTCAGTCTGGTTAAGAGATCTACAAAAGACCAGTGGTGCCATTTATGCTTCTTCCTGCTTTTTTTTCCACTCAAATGCTCCCTACCAGGTTTCTGTACTCCAACTCCTCATAGCTGCACACGGTTTTTATATGCATTGCTCCTCCCCCAGCCTTTTTTTCTTTTTAAATAAATTACACCCATGAGTCACTACATTCCAGTCATAAATCATATCCTATCACAGTGGTGGCAAACCTTCGGCACTCCAGATATTCTGGACCACAACTCCCAAGTCCTTTGTCATTAGCAGTCTATGCCTGGAATTTTTTGGCATTTGTGTTGATGCAGGTAGACAACTACCTGCAGCATGAATAGTAATAATCTTTTTTCCTATTAACCATTATGGGGATATCTTAAAAACACCACTGTCCTATCAGATTGCAATAATTCTTATTAATTAATATTTCTTCTGTTTTATGAATCTTTTATTTATTTCTTCTGCAGTGTGCTGTACTTCAGGGCATTATCTCTAGCTGTTTCCTTATTGTCTTTTTCTTTATTGCCACTCCTGTTTCTGGCTTCACTCATGCTCTTGTCCCTCTCTCCTTTGGAATATCATCTCCTAACCTGCAGGATTCAAGTTAAAGCTTCCTGACCAGCTTGGCAACCCCTCTTGTGAACATATTCTTCCTATTTGCCTTTATTTGCCAAGATTCCTGGCAAATCCATTATTTGGCACAATTTCTTCATCATGGAAGTTTAGATCATGGCCCAAAAAGACAAGGCTGACTCCCAGTATTCCTTCTATTCTTCCTGGATCATGACCTTTTGCAGAAAGATGAAAACAGCCAGGTGAATAGATAGCTGTTTATTTCCAGATTTTTATCTCACTTCCAGGACACAATTTTTAACAAGGAACTACCATATATAGAGATGGGCACGACTTGAAAAAAAAATTTTTCGAGTTGTCGTTAGTCGGGCCGGTTCCGTTTTGGCTCGTTTCTGTTTTTCGCGAAAATTCGCAAAAATTAGTCGGTTCGTTTTTTTGTTTTTTCGTTGTCGTTAGTACTGGTTTGGGGAGGGGGTAGCGGGCTCCTGGAGGGAGCTGCAGGAGTCAGCCAGAGCCACAAGTGACGGACTGGCAGACTCTTTGCACCCGCTGTGTCTCACCTACTTGCATGTAGTGCAATGCAAGTAGATCTGGCTTAGGGTTAAGACGGGTTAGCGCAACGGCTAGGGTTAGGCTAGTTATGGGTGAGGTTAGGGTGAGTATTGGGGTGCACCTCTGGGTGCCTCTCTGACCCACTTAGAAGGACAGTGTACTGGCGTATGGGTTAGGCTTAGGGTTCGGGTTTGGGCTACGATTAGTGGGCTGTTTATGCCCGATTGGCACATCCCAGAAGTCTCTGTCGTCAACCTGGCCAAGTGGCCATGCGATTGGTGGAAAATTTGCATGGTCTACTCCCATGGACGAGCCCATCATTGCAAATGTGCAGGTGTAAAAAAATAAAATAAAATAAAATAAAATAAAATCAACGGAGACTTTTTTTTGCAAGAAAAACCCACTGCTGCTACTGTAAAAATTCAAGCATTTAAAATAGCTAATTTTCGCATGTTTCTGTGGTGCTTTGGTGGGGTTTTGGGCAATGATTTCAAAAAAAATATTGCGGTCGCCATTTTGGATCCCCCGCACTGCATGGCAAATGGATGCGCCCTCCCAGCCTGGTACCAGCAGCGCAGCAGTAGCAATAGCCAAGGAGAGGGGGGTGGGGAAACCCCCCCCCCAAATAAAACACCCTTCTGGCCTGGTAGGTGCCCTCAGACAGTTTTTGCCTACTTTTAGGGCCGGGAATCGGGTTTTTTTTTAACTTTTAAAAACTTTTTTTCTGTGCCGCTTGGCATTGCGCGATGCAAGTAACGAGCACGACAAATCAGACCAAATTGTTCGTTCGTCGGTTCGAGCTCGAATTCTGGTGGAGTAATTCCCGTTTCCGTTTCCGTAGAGTAACGGATACGAGTAACGGAAACGGAAACGGGAATACCGCTAAGTCGTGCCCATCTCTAACCATATACCTATAAGAAGCCAGAAATTATGGCATAAGAGTGACAGTTGTATTGTCCCGGTTTTCAGCCAGCAGTAGGAATTTGGAAGTGGCACAGACATTGTGTTTAGACATAGTAACCTTATTTTCTATCAGTTTGTCTAACTTACTTTTATAGCCATATAAGCGAGTAGTTACCAACAATGCTACTTGTTGTAGTAAATTCCAAAGTGCATGTTATGTGAAGAAATACTTCATTTTGCCTGTTGTGAGTTTGCTAGCTCTCTGTTTCAACATATGCTACAGCAGTGTCTAGTAGAGATGGGCACGACTTGAAAAAAATTATTTTCGAGTTGTCGTTAGTCGGGCCAGTCCCGTTTCGGGTCGTTTCCGGTTTTCGTGAAAATTCGCAAAAATTAGTCGGTTCGTTTTTTCGTTGTCGTTAGTACTGGTTTTTTGGGGGGGAGCGGGCTCCTGGAGGCACCTCTGTGGGGTGGGTGCCTCCTCTGGCCCGCTATAAAGGGAAAGTGGGCTCCTGGAGGCCCCCGTGGGTGCCTCCTATCCTCACCCACTAGGAAGGGGAAGCAGGCTCCAAGAGACCCCTCTACATGGGGGTCTCCCTTCCTCACCTGCTGCTGCTGCAAAATGCTATGCAATAGCCATATGGATATTGCATAACATAATGTGCAGACAGTGAGACCAGTGTGAGAGTGATAGAATCATGCCTTCCCTGCACAAGGCTCTCGCACCACCATGTTTCACACAGAAGGGAAGTGTACTTGCTGCGTGTAGTGCAATGCAAGCAAGTAGATCTGGCTTTAAGGTGGCTTAGGGCAAGGGCTAGGGTTAGGCTAGTGACGGGTAAGGTTACGGTGGGCTAGTGGGTTGCACCTCTGGGTGCCTCTCTGACCCACTAAGAAGACAGTCTGTGACGTATGGGTACGGAGTCAAGGGTTAGGGTTAGGGCTAGGGCAGGTTTTAGGGGGCTTTTTGGCACATCCCAGAAGTCTCCATGGCCAAGTGGCCATGCAACTGGTGGGATGGCTCCAAAAATTTGCATGGTCGTCCACTCCCACATGGCTGGCCACTCGCCCAGCCCATCCAATGCGCAGGTGTAAAAAAAATAAAAAAAATAAAATCAATGGAGGACAGAGGAGGAGAGGAGAGACATTTTGTTGCAAGAAAAAACCCACTGCTACTGTGAAAAATCTGGCAGTTTATAAATTTTCGCGTGTTTCTGTTGTGCTTGTGTGTTTTTGGACCACGATTTCAAAAACAATATTGCGTTTGCCGCCCCATTTTGGATCCCCCGCCCGCACCGCATGGCATGGGGATGGCGACTCGCGAGTCTGGCTGCCCAGGATGGGGGGGAGGCGGGACCCCCCCTCCAGAAACCACCCCTCCGGTAGGTGCCCTGCGCCCTTAGTCAAGCAGGCATTTTTCCGCCTGCTTTTTTGGCCCGGGAATGGGTGGGGGGAGAGTTTAAAAGTTTTTTCCTGTGCCGTCCGTGCCGCTTGCTTGCGCTTTAATTGCGGCGGCCGGTGGCCGGCGAGACTGGGCTTTTTGCTGGCTGGCTGCGAGACTGCGGCGAGTCCCACAGAGCAGCCCACTAGGACGGGGGATGGGGGGAGGCCGGGGACCTCCAGAAACAACCCCTCTGGTAGGTGCCCTGAGGCACGGCAGGCATTTTTCCGCCTGCTTTTTGGCCGGGAACCGGGTTTTTTTAACTTTTAAAAACTTTTTTTCTGTGCCGTGTGGCATCGCGCAATGCAAGGAACGAGCACGACAAATCAGACCAAAATTGTTCGTTCGTCGGTTCGAGCTCGAAGTCTGGGGGAGTAATTCCCGTTACCGTTTCCGTAGAGTAACGGAACCGAGTAACGGAAACGGAAACGGGAATACCGCTAAGTCGTGCCCATCTCTAGTGTCTAGTATTTGTAATACTAATAATATTTCTGATATCTAATAGAAGAGAAGAGGGAAGAAAATAATCTCCCTACCTACTTCCTTTCTAATTTTTTGCACTTTTCATGTGCCCTAGTAACTCAGCATTTCTTTATTTAAAGAAAAAAGACCTAGCCATAACCTGTTATCAGGAAGGGCTGCTCTGCCCAAAATAATAAAGTATTATTCCATTTGTAGATTTATTGCCCCTGATCCTTGTAGGATCAGGGTCTTCATCCCATGTTGTATCATAATCAGCAGTGATGTTTAACTTTTCCTAGTATGCTGAAAACATTTCTAAACTCATAAGTAATCCATTGTGTAATCTATGCCACTTCAGCTCTTCTATTAAGAACAGTGGTGATACTTAAGTCTGTGAGCAGACAGACTTTCAGTTCAAGTCACATTTATATTGAAGCAATGAAAAACAATAAGTGTATTCTCCATGCACAGCAGAAGCACAGAGTGTTTCTGCTGCAGTATGTACAAAGTGTGCCTCATAAAGTGACCAATGAGTTAAGGATGCAAGTTATCTAGAAGCCAGAAGTTACAAATATATGCTCAAAAACTGAAAGGGATAGACAACTACCTGCATCATGAATAGCCATAATCTTTTCCCTATTAACCATTATGGGGATATTTTAAAAACAAAGTTAATTTCATTAGGCAAATATATGTAAGCATATAACTGTCATCTTTGAAAAACAGATCTGTGTATCTTGAAAATATCCCTGACCAAACATGAGTTGATTCAGAGAAGGTAACACTTTGCTTACTCTGTGGTTCTTCTAATAATAGTAATAGATACTAGTGAAAGCTTAATCCAAATCAAAAGGTCAGGATTATAATAGATTACAAGGTACTACAAGGAGGCAAATCAGCTTTGTGTATATTATTATAAAAAGCTTTAGAATACTTTGAAGATTATTTTTCCTGTTTAAGTACAGTCCCGGCACAAAACCATCTGCCAGTTTATCTCATCTCCATTTTTTAAAACAAAACATAACTGACTGTGTCACGTTGAATGGCAAAACAGAATTTAATGAGCTTCTAGAATAGCAAGCATGCACATGGCTAGACTTAATAAGTGTTAGCAGATCCCACCTGGAAAAAAATGTAATCTGTGGAATTACTATTTTGGCGACTGCAGCTAGGTAAATTCCTTTGTGGGTACAAGATTTTTCATGTAGTGTGTTGAACACGATTTGCCCACAGATTCACCTTAAGACATTATGGAGCTCAAAGTTTCAGCTCCTTGTGGGTTTCCTTGCATTTAAGTGGCTATTGGAATGGAATAGCCATTGTTTTCCCTATTGGTAATTGGGCCATGAAATCGCAAGGCCATATCAGACTATTTGCTAACATTTTGAATTGTGGACACCAAGTCAATATCCTGCATTCATGCATTAAAGTTTTTTAAAGTTTCAAATGGAATATACAGAGACACATATTATCATTAAAAGGATGAAGGATAACCAGATTCCCATGGGAACCTGCTGAACATGTTTGGTTCAGTGCTCGGAAAAGTTGAGTAACAATTCTTAGAATTCCCCATCTAACATGGCTGTACGGATTGTGTGATTCTGAGATTTGTAGAAAACAGCAGCAACATATACAAGCAGAGGGGAAAGATGAGTGCTTTTAATACAGTATTAACATTACAGTATTTTAAATTAGGGGCTGGAAGTACAGTGTTCTTGGTTGTTTAAAAAGAAAAACGTAAATCCTCCAATTAAAATACCAGTGCCATTGGCCAAAGTTATGTAAAGAGAACCTTTATTTACCATGGAAGTTTTTGATCCCAGAAAACTCTGTATGGCTTTAATAGTCAAACTTTGAAACTTGCATGGGAGAACAGTTCCACTTCATCGTACAGCAGCAGAAACAATAAAGAACTAATAGTACAGTAATATATTAGTTTAAGAGTACCTTGGTTCAAGAATGTTTTTCAAGACAAGCAAGCATTTCTTCTAAATTTTGCCTTCATCAACAAGCAATGTCCTGGTAAACAAGCACTGGAGCAGCTCACATGATCACTAGTGAGCCAATGGTCTCCCCCCCCCTTACTGGGTTGTGGGTGAATGTCTAGAATGTTTTGCCCCTGGCAGTATCAAAAGCAGAGGGAGGGGAGATGAAGGGAGGTCTCCCTTGCACCAGCCAAGAACCTATTCAAGGGGGAGTGCAGGTTACAGTTTTATTTTGCTTTATATTTTATTTACCATATTTTCAGTCTATAAAATGCTCCCATGTATAAGATAACCCCCGCATTTCCAACCCAAAATTACAGTTTCGTAACTGCACGGTTCTCTCCTCAGCTTACTTCCATGTATAAGACTATTTTTCCTAAAATTGTTAAACTGAAAATTGAGGGTCTGTGGAGCCTGAGGTTTGGTCTATATAGGAACTGGTTTCTCTCTGCAAACCTTTGCCTCAGCAACAAAGCCTTTATAGTTGTTGTGTTCCTGCTCTGGCTTGACCTGAGTGCCTGCTACCCCTGCAGTAACCTTGCTCCGGTTCCATCTCTTGCCTGTTCCTGCCTTACCTACCTTTGTGCTCCTGGATCCTTCTGATACCGGCTACCCCGGTTTGCTGTCCGTAGCTCCAATCTGCCTAATCCCTTGATCTTGGTCATTGCTCATTTGGATTTGAACTACTGGTCTAGTAGGCTGTGCCCTTGGTGGTTGGACTATTGTAAGCTGGTTCTTCAGCCTGACCCTGGACTAGGTCCTGGTGCCTTTGCCTGAACCCTGTCACCATTGTGGTTTGAAAGCATATTCACAAACAACCTTCATTTAGGATTGTGCCTGTAACTTAACTGTTAACTCTGGTTATTTTTATTATAGTTACATCGATTATGGTTAATTTTGTTATTTTGTACTTTGCATTTGCTTTTTATACATTTATTGTATTCCTCACTTTGTAAACCACCCACAGTAGCCTTTGGGCTAGATGGCTGTGGTATATAAATCTCATATATAAATAAATACATAAATTTCATCTGTACAGTGTGTGGTCCATGGAACCCCAGAACAAATCATCTAAGTCTCCATTATTTCTTATGGGGAAATTTGCTTTGATATAAGAGTGTTTTGGTTTTGGTTTTGAAACCAAAGTACTATTTTGTAATAATTTTCCTCAGCTCTGTCTTCTTGTATGACAGCAAATGCCTGGATCTGAACTGAATTGGTATTCATATAAATCAGGCCAATGTGGTCTCTACACATGAAGAAAACACAGAACTGCTTTGTACCACAGAATAATGAAGTCTTGGGCATAGATTGAATAGTGATTGTATATTGAGAGGAACAGACTCTAGCTTGAGATCTTACTTAGAAGCAAGTATCAGTATCAAGGCTTATTTCGGCTTTGGATTGAGATGCTGGAATGTTGTGCCAATGGCAAGAATGTGGGGACAGCAGCAAAAAAAATCAAAAAGTCAGTTACCAAATAATTGGAAAAAGAGTTTAAATATGCAAAATCATGCACCAGATTCAGACATTTAATTGCATTGTGAATACAGGCCATGTTCTGGGCAAAGCAAATCCAGCTGAAACAAAGCTGTGACCATGTTGAATAGCCTCCATGACTAGCTTCCACAGAGGCTGACCTACAGCTGTGCATGACTGGCTCAGCTGCTTCAATTGCGTATTTGTTAGCTGACAGTCAACTTTTAGAGGATGATCACTCAGATCTGTTTCACTTAGGTGATAGAATGTGTTGATTCCTATCTGACCTACAAGGGCTTGCACACTTGAGATAGATAAAGGTAAAAGTAAAGGTTCCCCCAACACATGCATGCTAGTTGTGTCCAACTCTAGGGCCAATGCTCGTCTCTGTTTCTAAGCCAAGGAGCCAGTGTTGTGCAATCCCGTGGCCATGTGGCTGGCATGGCAGAAAGCATTTCGGCCCACGGAACACTGTTTACGTTCCCATTTTTTACAGTAGTACCTTTTTATCTGTTTCCATTTACATGCTTTTGAACTGCTAGGTTGGCAGGAGCTGGGGTTAACAGCAGGAGCTCACTCCGCTATGTGGCAGCTGGGATTCGAACCACTGAGCTGCCAACTTTGCAGCCGACAGTTTCAGCACTCTAGCCCACTTAGCCATCACACCCCTTGTACACTTGAGATAGACATGGTAGCATTTGCTTTGGGCTGTTTGCTGGCTTTCACAAAAGGGTGAATAGACATTCTTTACAGTCTTCCACTGCCCAAACAGTAATCAGTTGCCAAGTATTATGGGTCTAGGTGAATGTCAGTGTAGTCCAGAATCTGTCCCTGAGAGCTACTATTATGATACTTTGTATGAATAAGAACTGCTTTAGCAGTTATGCTCCCTGGGATAAAAATGATAAGGCAGAAACAAATTTCTCCCTGTAGTGCAGTATGCCACAACATGGAATGTTATTGAGCTTTTATACCATAGTTTGAAACATCCTACATTTCTGTTCCTCTTTCTCTCTCTTTTTTTTTAATAGACAGAGGTAGGTGGAATAAGATCTCCTCAAGGTAAAGCTCAAAGGCAGAGTTTTCTTTTCCATACTTCTATCCTAAATTCAGATAAAAGTTGAATTTCTTAGGTAGGTAATGGTTGCTGTTTGTGTCCATGCAATCAGAAATAATTGGCCTCAATCCAGCTGAAATATCACCGGGTTTGGGGGCACTGTGAAGACTAACACATGTAGTCAGTCAGGAGCTTTCATGTGCTACTACCCTCTTTTTTTAGATGTCTTTGAAATGGAACAAACCCCTTTGCTGTTGTTTTTCAGTGCACCTTACTGGAACAGCAGCCCCTCTGGAATTAATGTGATCATATCCCATTCAAACCAACACAGCAATATAGTGATAATTTAGCTGGATGCTATTCCTCCCCCCCCCCGTGAATTGTAAGAACTAATATCACCTGCTGCTTATTCTTCATATAGTTCCCAAAAAGGATTGTATTGCAGCCCTTGATGTGCCTAAAAGATTGTCCCCAGTTCATCTCTCATTAAAAGGCTTTGAATGTTGCTGGTATGTGCTTGTGGATTTCAGGATTTTGTAGTTATAGTACTTTGGAAGCTCTCACTGCACTTGGGCATGGAGATGAGATTTTGGAGGCTCACAGAGCTTGTCTCAAAAAAGAGGTGAGAATGAGGAGCCCACATTTTAGCCCTGCCCTGTGACCTCTTCTTCAAATCCAGTTTACCCAGCTGGGGAAGTCATACAACCACAGGGAGAGGGAAAGCGTGTAGAGTGGGAAGGTGTTAATCCACACTAATAGCCCAGTCATTACAGACAATCTCTGAAATCCTGTGGTGTGCCGATTGGCACTGTGAGAGGAAAAGGCAGAGGGACAAGGAAGACAAATTTGGTTTTTTGAGTATGGATCAAAAACCAACATTTCAAAAATACAGCTGGCATATGCATTGCATGTTTTCAAGTTCCCAAATGCAAACTTTATCTAGAGCAGGCATGTCCAAAGTCAGGCCCGGGGGCCAAATGTGGCCCGTTTTCAAATTTCAAGTGGCCCATGACCTCTTCTCCCCACCGGCTCAACCTGTCACACATCTCTGCCAGCTGGCCCCTCCCCATACTGGATGGAGATGTCAGCTTGCAGTTTTACAGTTTGCCTGCCCTCCCTGCTTTTCTCCATCCTCCCAGCCACCTGCTCAGCCTACCTGCCCCCAGCTTTGTTGCTGTAGTGTCCCCCCTGCTTCCTTGCATGTCCTAGAGGCTTGTGCAAAGTCCGGCCCAGGGGCCAAATGCAGCTGAATGGTCGGCCCCCACACATTTTCATCTCACCAAATCTGGCCCTCCTTGCAAAAAGTTTGGGCACCCCTGATCTAGAAGAGTAAATTCAAACTCTGCAACAGATATGTCCTGCAACAAATGTCAAATAAATATAAACATTTACACTGGTACTTTGAGTTGTGGACACTCCGAGTTATGAAAAATTTGAGTTTTGAATAGAAATCCGTGGGTATAGGAAAAATTCAAGTTACGAAAAAAGCCTTTTTTCTGAGTTACAAAAAGGAAAAGGAAAGGAAAGGTTCCATTTCAAAACTGCTCCTGCTTGTTTGCAATAGCAATACTTCCATCTTGTGGCCACCAGACTCTAGTGCTGCAATTAGGAGGAAGAAGGAGTGAGTCATTTTGAGCAGGAAAGCTGAAAACGGGGCTTCTGTTTCTTTTAATGACCTTTTCAAACTGCCCATTTTGGATCTATTTGGCACTGTTTGGGGGACTTTTGGGGACTTCTTTGGTGGATTTCTCAAGTGCTTATAAGGTAGGTTGCTCATCTTCTGTTGTTTGCTTTCGTGTTGCTGTGTTTTTTTGTTTTTGGGATATGTGTGGTTTCTATTGATTAATCCGTTTCCAATGCATTTCTATGGGAAAACCTGTTTTGAGTTACGAAAATGCATTTGGAACATATTAATTTTGTAATTAGAGGTACCACTGTATTAAGTACTGGGGATATCTTCATTTTTAAGGAATGTGGTGGATTCCTAGGCATTGTGATATTGGCAGAGGAGAAAAGAGGATAGTGTTGTTGCACTGACTGCTTTAAGCAGCTTGCCAGTATTCAACCTGGAAGACTACTATAATGTGCCAGTTGCTAAATCCATAACTGTGCTGCATGCAGATGTCACACCACCCATCACCAAGCACTTGAACAATTCCTCTCAATCTTGGCCAAGGGTACAGGTCTGGGGATACCATGATGAGAGAGATGGGTTTCAGTCCATGGTCTCTTGTGACATCTTTAGTTACTGAAGGATTCTCAATGAACAATATATGGCTGACAAACTATAGCCTGGGTCCCAGGAGGTCAACCATCTATACCAGCTATGCAAGAGTTTTGTTTGTGTAGCATGAGTCATGAATTGTGCTATGAAGCCTCACAGACTGACAAATATGAAATCTATTCAAATTTATTTGTTTTGCTTATATTTATTTATTTTGCTTTATCTGTTTTGTTGTGATTGTATAGTGGTTAATACTCTGCGTTATACAGTAAATATAAAGGGAAATGACATTCTTACAAAATATATTACAATAATATGGATGCTGGGAAAATTTATCATGACATCAAACCATAATTTGAACTAAAAGCATTCAGTCACAGTAGCACTTAACAGTGCTAATAAAACAAAAAGGCACCAAATCTGTAAGAGGCCACAAAATTAAGCAGCCCCTCAGTAACAAGAACCATGTTAAAATCCCTCAAGTTAAAATCATCAGTAAGTAGCAAACTCATAAATTTTCAACCCATTTAATAATCTAGCAAAATAATCTTCTGAAATCCGGGATTTAGTTGGAACAGAACTCCATGGCCCTGGGGCCACCAATGAAAAAAAACCTCTTGAATGTCATCTCACTTTTAGTGAGATGCTTATACAGTGGTACCTTGAGTTATAAAATTAATCTATTATGAATGCATTTTCTTAAATCAGAACATGGTTTCCCATAGGAATGCATTGGAAATTGATTAATTCATTCCAAGTGGGAAATCACACACCCCAGAAAGCAAAAAGCACAGTTAGGAGGCAAGCAAACAATAGAAGATGAGCAACCTAGCTTATAACCACTTGAGAAATCCACCAAAGTTCCCAAAAAGTCCTCAGAACTGTGTCAAATATTTCCAATGGGGCACTTTGTGCAGGTCATTGAAAAACAGAAGCCCCGGTTCTCAGCTTCCCTTTTCAAAATGGTTCCTTCTTCTTTCAAATTGTAGCACTGCAGTTGGGTGGTCACAAGATGGGAGTATTGCTATTGCAAACAATCAGGAGCCATTTTGAAATGGAATCTTTCCTTTCCTTTTTCCCTTTCATAACTCGGAAAAAACAGCCTTTTTTGTAACTCAAAATTTCCCTATACTGGTGGTTTTCTATTCGTAACACAATTTTTTCATAACTCAGGACATTCGTAAGTCAATGTACCGCTGTACCTTTGCCTTTGTTCTAAAAGTACGCCAAAAAATCTGACTGGTTGCTAGCTGCTCTTTAGAGTGTCATGTTACTTGACTGCATGAAACACACACAATTTGGTAATACTGAGCTTGATATTGATGAATTTAAAAACTACCCACTGACTATCTTAGAATGTAACATATCTGTTTCTGTGTTTGCTCAAGGAACCCATTGTAGCATAGGGAAGCAATTGTGATTCTTGTCGCCGTACTATATCATATGTCAAGGAAATAAAATTCCAGACTTCATTTTGTATTCTTTACCAGGGTGCTGTCTAACTTTGAACTGTGGGAAGGCTATATTATAGGAAGATTAAATGGAATTCCTTTATTTTCATTATAGACAGTGTGCCACAGAGTGGGCTAGAACAGAGAGCGCTGCAGATATATAGGAGTATGGCTTTTATTATTTATAGATTTCCTACTACTATTTATTGGAGAGTGCTGAGGGATAAAAGAAGGGTTTGGGAAAATTAACTGTAATTACAAGATACTGTCAAATACAATGTAGCATTTGATTAAAGGCTAAATGAGTGAGACTCCTAGACATTCCTTGTTTGGTGTATTAGTCATTGTTTGGCCTTTATTAGTATGTACTGATGCTAAATATTTTGTTCATTATATTTAGCCACCAATCTCTATATTTTATCTTAGTTCTGTATTCTGCTGTTGTTGCATTTCTGTGTTTTTCAAGAGTCACACTCACACTTAATAAAAGAAGCAAATATTTGTTTATACAGATACCTTTTGCTTTCAAAGAAGAAAGACATATGTTTCCCTAAAATTGCTGGAATTACTTTCTTATCCTTGTTGGCAGGATTTGCAATAGCATCTGTAAATGTATATTCTCAGATAAAATTAAACAGCACATAATCAACATGTTGGCAAATGTTCGCGGAGATAGGCCTATGTGTGCATCCTTAGCTGGAAGAAGAATGATGTTCACAAGTGGGTACGCTGCCTGTGGGTTGGTCTTAGCTGGTTGATCTGCCACCTATATTCATAGATGCCTGTTTGGAAAATGCTAGGCACATATCATACTTACTGGGGTGAGGGGTATCTTCTGAAGTCTGAAAAGAGGCTTTTTTAGATTTGAAGATAGTGAACCCAATAATTAGCAAAACATGGAGTATAAGCAGCAAAACAGTAGAAGTGAATTTCCATGTCCCTTCTGCCCACTGGGAGCTAGCTACCCCCAGGATCAGCAATTGTGCAGCATGTGCTGGGATCTCGGTCTACTGCAAGGCTGTCTGAGCTGAGCTGCTCAGCTCCTTTCTGTGACCTGTTCACTAACCAGTTAAGTGCACCAGTTCACTAACCGTATATAGATACTGCCAACTTCTGTGACATTTATATTTCACTAATTGGCCAAATATGACCAGAACACCAAATGACAACAAAATCAGACAGCTAAAGATAGAATCAGACATCAAAGTAAAAGTACATGCTTGAACTGTCTAGCCTGAGCAGTTTTTATCATCCTTGAACTTCTTACTCCATTAAATCTCGGATAAACAACATATACTTAATGGCCTCTGGCAATTCAGCTGGAGAAGGCCAATTTCTACCAGTTTCTTGCAGTTGGTTCTTTCCCAAGAAGGCTCTGTATAAACTTTGGGACATACCAGTTTCTATCATAGAATAGAATCACAGAATCATAGAGCTGGAAGAGACCTCAAGGGCCATCCCGTCCACACCTCTGCCATGCAGGAACCCCTATCACAGTATTTCTGACAGATGGCCATCCAGTCTCTGCTTAAAAACCTCCAAAGAAGGAGACTCCACTACCCTCCGTGGCAGCATATTCCACTACTGGACAGCTCTAACCATCATGAAGTTCTTCCTAATGTTCAAATGGAATCTCTTTTCCTGTAGTTTGAAACCATTGCCCCGAGCCCTAGTCTCTGAAGCCATGGAAAACAAACCTGTTCCCTCTTCAAAATGACATCCTTGTAAATATTTAAACATGGCTACCATATAACCCTTCAGCCTTCTTTTCCATGAGTAGTGTAAGTATTGAATAAGGGGGCCTACTCTCGTTCTGGCTTACTGTGGGAGTTTAGCCGATGAGTGGCGGAAACAATAGAACTTGAACCTTTTCTATGCAGATGCTTGAACCTGCCCATTATAGCATGGTTTGGTATTTGCAAAGGCATTTTGAGACCCACCGCAACCAAGTTTTAGTTAATTCACTTGTTAACATTTGTAAATGTTTTTTTTATGAAAAACAGCAGTAAGTAACCTAGCAAGTGGCTACTTTTTTCATAATGTCAGTGGAAACAAATTACTATTTGAAAGTCATAGTGAAGGACATAATGGATCACATTTTAAGCAAGGTTCATTTCCGAATCCTGAATATCAAAGAGTAAGAAGCAGGCAAACTGTGCATGTGTTCAGCTATGAAGTAGAGGTTACTTTTAACAGTGAAAGCTTTTGACCTCCCCGTTCAGTGCTAACTGACTGTCCGTGAAAGACATTGCTTTTTGAAGATGTTCACCAGCACCTACTGAGCCCTCTCTTTTACAGAGTACAGAGTATACTTTATGTCACTATTACCATATTTTCCTCCAGTTTCCTTATTGTTATTCTTTTAATATTTCTTTCTCAGTTCACTAATAAGATTTATTTCATATAGTGCTGTGAGAGTTCCTTTTCTGCATTTTATCATTCAAAAACAGAGATAGAAACTGGAGTCTCAATAGGCAATGTATGCATGGGGGGATCGTCTTTATTTTTTAATATATGCCTCTTTGCCATGTACCCAAATAATGCTGCACATGCTAGATGTCATATTCCTGCCAGGAAAATTGATTATTCTTTGTGGATTAAAGTGTCACCCAAGAAGAATGGCAGAGGACAGCATAGCTGTAAGCAAACCATTTCAGCTTATGTACTCAAAATAAGGCCAAAAAAAAGAGCAAAGAGTGGGGCTTATATACTGCCGCAAAGCACTTAAAGCAGTCTCTGGGCAGTTTAAAATTTAATGCAGTTTAATTATGGAGACTACACAGTCCCCCCCCCCCCGCAGCAAGTGGGGTACTTATTTTGCTGACCTCATAAGAATGGAAGGCTGTGTGAACCTTCAGCTGGCTACCTGGGACTGAACTGGGGTTGGGGGAAGAGGTTTGGCTCCAGTACAGCTGTATAACCCCTGCATCACAAGGCTCTTTTATTTTGTCTCATGTTAGACATTTTCTGATTCCGTAAGCTCATATAAGTGATGATCTAATTTTTAAAATCATCTTTAACTTCCCCCCTGCCCCAGAAATTATTTTGTAAAGTGTATTGCTTGGAAATGTCCTTCCTGAGGAATGTGGAGGAGGCTGCCTTGTTCACCCCACCCTTTGACCCATAGTGCCATGGTGACATCATTCCGATTATTACATTCTCAAAGATAATGACTAACTGACTGACTTACTAACTTGCTTACTCTTCTATACTGCCCCATTTGTGTTGCTACTTTCTAGGCCAGTGTTGGCAAACCTATGGCATGGGTGCCAAAGGTGGCACTTGGAGCCATTTCTGTGGGCAGCCAAAATTGCCCCTTCACAGCCACCTGTATTCAGGTTAAATTGCTGTATGGGTACTCTGTGAAAAATTAGTGGGTTCTTAATCGCAGTTTGGGCACTCGGTCTCTATAAGGTTGGCCATCACTGCTCTTGGCAGTTCACTGTTTACAATAAAGTTGTACATTGAAATGCTATTTGCTCAATACAAGACACACAGTAAAATTCAATTTTACTACATTGCAATCTTGATGATGGAATGAGAAGCCTCCTGCTGGAGGGTGCCTCGATAGCGTATGAATGATGCCCTGCTTGGAGGAGCTGCCTACGCAGACCCTGAGTAGACATGCAGTACAGCTCTACCTGCAGGTTCCTTTCCAACAAGCAGTATCAAAGCCAAGACCATGATACTGACAATGTGCTGAACAGTGTATTGCCAGCGATGGGTGTGAGTGAAACAGGAAGCATGTTATGGTCAAGTAGAGCTATGGATACAAGTACAGTGGACCCTTGTATAACAAACAGTTTGTATAACATAAAATCTGTACAACATAACAAATTCCAGAGATAGGGGAAATTTGCTTAACATAATTGCCTATGGGGCAAATCCGTACAACATAAAAATGGGATTACTCAATTTTCAATGCATTTCTATAGGAATTTTGTATAAAGGAAAATTTGCTTAACATAATTTCATTTGGAACAAATTAATTCCTTTATACAAGGTACCACTGTATCAAGCATTTGAAGGCCAACTTGAACCTTTTAAACCCCTCTGTCTCCCTGTCTTTCTCACTGTCCATTGTTACTGTCCTTTCATATGCTTCAAAAGAACACTCTCTGCTGTTTTCATGGGCTTCATTATTATTTGCTTTCAGATGAATTACAGCACAAACACTTTTTCTACTCTACACATCCTTCCTGTGACTTCAGAGCATTTCATTTTCCCTGGATTTTCATTCAAGATGCTCTACATCTATCTCAAGTGGAAACAGAGGGTCAAAAGTGTGCATCTAATGTCTTCTGCCAATATCCCTCCATAGCTTTTGGCCTATTGTGCTCTCCATTACTCAGAAATATTATATACCACTTCACTAAAGCCGTGAACAAGTCCTGCCTGTTTCATTTCTATTTGAAGGAAAGATAGCTTGTTTCATTTTGTATTATTTCCAGATTTTGACCAGGGCAAACTCGTTCTTTTCCAGTGTTCTGGATGAAGAGTATTTTTGCTTATACTGTCTCAAAAATATTCCTTTTATTTATTAGGATCTTACATCTAATCAATTTTAATATACCATATTCAAGATTGAACTATGTTGCTTGTTCACATACAAATACACATTTTTGCAGATGAGAGGAAATCATGAAATTGTAAGGCTGTATTTTAACCTGCTAAAAGTGACGACAGGATGCCTTCTGAAGTGTCATGTGTAGCATTTGAACACCATATCTGCTCTGATAGCCTCAGAATGCAGTATTTTGTGTGCTGCTAGTACTCATAGTATTTGTGTGCTGCTAGTACTCATACGTATGGAAGTCTACAAAGTGATCTTACGCATGCATGTCTTGAGATAACATATAGGGAGGTTTGTGGGGCCACAATCTGTGCGCTTATGCATTGGAACAGGTGGTAAACCAGGTCTCACTCCTCACAACACTTGTTTTAAATAATTGCTACATTACTGTTTTGATAATTGATTTTGGAATCTGAATTCACCTGAGTTCCGTCAGTACGGAACTCATATTCTTCTGCTCCTTTCAAATTCATTTCCAGATTTAGACTGATGGAAGAGGACAAGCATGTTTACAGTTGGAAGCGTGGGAAAGAGGTGCTTTGTTGGTTTTGATTTTGTTTTTTATTGTCAGAAGGAAATTGTGAGCCGAAAAGACTTTGCTGAGTCTAGTAGTAAGTTTGGTAGAATATTGTGCAAGAGATCTGGAATTATTCTATATTCCAAGTACATCCTGACTAGGTTAAACTTGAATATGCCTTAAATGTTCTGGGTTGTAGATTGTCCTTTAATAATAATAATAATAATAATAATAATAATAATAATAATAATAATAATAATAATAATAATAATAACTTTATTTTTATGCTGCCTTTCTCCCCAAAGGGGAGTATTGTAAGCCACCTTGGGTCCTTTTCCAAGGTGAAAGGTGGGATAAAAATATTCAAAATAAATGAATAAATTAATAGCTAGATATGGATTGAGGACCATTAGATGAGTCAATCAGCTATGGCTTCTGAATATTCAATACTTTCTATATTTTCTGTTTCATGTGAGTCTGATATCTGCAGCTATTGAAGAGCTAAGATTAATCAAGTATGTATTTAAAACAATGTCTGAAATTTATAATCAGCATCAGCATCTCAGAACTGCGGTGCTGCAAGGGACCCTATGAATCACTGAGCCCAACCTCATCGAGCTGGCATAGTAGAGAATTGGATTGAGCTATTCAGTGTTTCAGTAGTTCAGTAGTTGGCTTCACTGCAGCCTATGGCATGCCCACCTTATATGCTGATCTCTAGGACTTACACTTGTGAACATTCTAATATATTTAAAGAGGGTGGGGGTTAGCTAATTCATTGTAAGACAGAGTTGTATGGTCTGTGCTTTACAGAAAGGCTAGTTTGAGTAGTCCAGGGCAAGCTGCATAATACCAGACTGCTCTCAAGAGAAGGGAATGGTAAATCATCTACTCTATGCTTGTGAAATGCAAGAAGAATCACCATAAGATCACTACAGTGATGCTCACAGTTGGAGTTCTGCATGCACATAAATACTGAACAGTGTATTGTAGTTGTTTAAGAGACAGTTTGGTTTAGTGGTTGGAATGTTAGACAAAGACTTGAGAGATACAGGTCAAAGTCCCCCTAAACCAGTATTGGCGAATCTATGTCACAGGTGCCAAAGGTGGCACACAGAGCCCCTTCTGTTGGCACACAACATTGCTCCCTCACAGCCACAGCACTACCCTCTCTCTCGGAGTTGCACCGTGCTCCATGCAGAGAGCCAGGTGAAGGGGATGCAGCAGCTTGTGGGCTCCTTCATAGCCCCGGTTTACTCTCCAGCCATGCCGATTTTGGGATGCCCATAGCAGCGTGGCTGGAGAGTAAACTGGGACTACGAAGGAGCTCACAAACCACTGCCTCCCCTTTGCCCAACTCTCTTCACAGAGCCATTTCAAGACCATCAAAATGGCTCTGTGCAGAGAGCCAGGCGAAGGGGAGGCAGTGGTTTGAGGGCTTGTTCATAGCCCCAGTTTACCCTCCAGCCATGCAGCTTTTGGGATGCCCAGAGCGGCATGGCTGGAGAGTTAACTGGGACAACGAAGGAGCCCACAAGCCACCATCACTCCCCCCTGGCTTTCCCAACTGTTTAGCATCCCATCTGCCTCTCTGCCCCAGGGCAGAGAGGCAGATGGGATGCTACTCTTTGGGAAAGTTAGGATCGAAGAACAGGTTTTTGAATTTCCCATGGCCACAATGAGGGTACTTTCCCGAAGGGTAACACTCGAAGCATTTGTAACGTGGGGTACCACTGTACTCAGGTTAAATTATTGTATTGACCCTTTGCGATAAACGAGTAGGTTTTGAATTGCAGTTTGGGCACTCAGTCTCTAAAAGGTCCACCATCACTGCCTGAAACCATGAAACATACTGGGTGACCTCAAGCCAGTCAGTCACTTTCCTCCTTATTTGCCCCTCAGGTTTCTTGTGAGAAAAGCGGGAAGAAAGAGACATATCCCACTTTAACTCAGGATATCAGGCAGAATATAAATGTAGGAAATAAATCAAAATGAGCTGCCACTTAATTTTGTATCTCTGCGCTCCATGTTTCTGTCACTTTGCAGTAGCAGAGAATCAGAACAAAAGGTGGGGCAGCTTGCAGACTCTGCTCGTAGTTAGCCTTGAGGGTTCTTAGATTTCAGGCAAGCAGGAGAAGCAGCAATAGGGAATGCATCTCTTCCCAGTGAGAGCTGTTTCATGCTGCCAACACCTCTTTTACAAATGCGTTGAAAGAAAATGTTCACATTTTGTCATGGACAGCAGGAGGCATCAAGAGTAGCTCCCTGGGGCTGTCCCACCTGCTTTGGAAATGGTTCAAAACACTCTCGGCAGCTTGCACCTGGGTCCATGGTTGTTTACATAAACAGACAAGAACATGCTGCCACCAAGAATTTGAGGGATATCACTCCAGCGGTTGCATCTTCTGCCTTTCTGGTCGTAGCACTCTGATCATGCAAAATGGACAGAGAAATAGACAACGAGAAGAGAATCCAAACCCTAGGGATGAAAATAATTTAAGGTTTTAAAAATATCATCAGTACATCTACTCTACTATATAAGGCCTATTGGTTCCTGCTGATGTTCTGTCACACAGAAAGTAGTCAGCAATGGTTTTTCCATTTACAGTAATAACAGGTGCTCTCCGTATGAAGTTCAGAGATTTGGTATTGCAACTTGTTTTTGCTTCGCTCCAAAAGACATGCATAATTCTCACCACCCAGCCAATAACGGGATGGGGTAGGTGTGCGGAGGGATATGGGTGTGATCTCTATGTCTGACAGAATCTCTGATCGCGGCTCTATGACCAAACATTTCCCATGTTTGCTACCACTCTGTTCCTGGCTCTTATCTGTTATATCCTATATATTTGGGTTCTTATCTTAAAGGAAAATACTGTAGTACTCTCTCTCCTCATGCCTACACCCAAATATTTCATGATATGCACACTCTTGAGTCTTTACTGAGTACGTTAAGAACTAGCAGAATTCCCAGTGTAAACCTCAGAGAAACACGACGGCTCAACGCAGCGAAGTAAAAAGTAAAACTTAATGTATTAAAGAAAATAGGCAGTCATTGGCAAACAATATAAACACACAACATAGCATAACATAGAGAGAGAAAACACAGAACATACATAGAGGCATAACCTGATTTACAACAGGTCTAGCAGAGTAACAGGGTAAGCTAAGTGAGCAGAGTGACTTGACATAGTATCAGAGTTAACTGACCTACATCAGGCAAAGTTTTGCTCTCAGCTACTTCTTGATATACTGACTTTCAACCAATCAAGGTGCACCACATCATTAGCTAATTACTTTTTATCCCATCTGAATTACATCTTGAGCTTTACATTGTAACTCTTCAGAGACATAGTCAGCTACAAAACTTACATACAATATTAAATTTTAACATTAAACACAATTAAATTAAACACAAACTGTATTGGAAACGTATCTTGACAGAATATGTCAGAAGCTTGGAGCAGAGGTCTATGGTTGAACCCTATCCCCTTAATCTAACTATTGTCCCCCCACCCCCGGTCGAAATGTATAGGCGAGACAACATTTGGATTGAACACTTGGGCCACGCTTTATTGGTACAATGGGTGTGCATTCTATGTCTGCCAGAGTCTCTGATCGCAGCTCCAGGACCAAACATTTCCCGTGTTTGCTACCACTCTTTTCCTGACTCAAATATGACAGGAACTTGGAGCAGAGGTCTAAGGTTGAGTCCTATCCCCTTAATCTCACCATATCTTTTATCCTAGGTTTCCTTCTCTGGAGAAAGCAGCAACCTTATAAAGCAGCACCAGCCAGGATAGCAATAGCGAGTGCTTTCCCACTGTTCCCAGATCACCCTGCAAAGTGACAGTTGTGTGAAGCCCAACCAGTTACTGCTGAAATCTCTTGTGACAGCTATTTAACACCTAATCAAGTGCTAAGCTGATAAATAATGCATTTCTTGGCATCATTCAGACCTTAATAAACATTGTAAAGAGTTTAGAGTTCCCAGCTTGTCTTTACAACTTTGCACCATTGCAGGTCCTGTTAGCTTTTAGTCAGTTGTTGATAAACAGTTTATTCTTTCGAGAAGGATCGGGTGCAGTCAAGTGTAATCAGCCTGCTGCATGTGATAAGTAGCCTGTATGTTACAAGAGCATTATTAGCAACTACAAAAAAATTAAAATCATAAGAATCAAAGCAATTATATAAAATGTGGATGTTGGAAATGAGAAAATGGCTAAATGTCTCCATGGAAAATCAGAAGTACTTCCCCCCATAAGCTTCTAAAACATAAAATGGACAGCACTACTTACTGGCCAACAACAGAATGACAGTGTTGTGTAACATCTTTCAGGTTCCTTCAAGATTTACCAGCCTTTTCTTCTATGTGACAGATAACCAATTTTTGCTTCTAATTTTACTTTCAGATGAGTTTGGCAGCTGCTTCATGGTGTGTTCCCCTCCCAAAAACATATTGATTTTATCAGAATTCTTTCAACCACCAGATTCATTCAGATGGACCCCTATATAAATTTGTCTTATGTATTACAGTAGGAGAAAATTAAGATGGAATTGTGATATTTTTCCAGGCTGCTGGTGGGTTATCTTGTAACTAGAGCACAATAGTAGCACCTCTGATACTGAGTTGTAGAACAAATAAGCTCCAAGCCAGATCCAAAACTGGGGATACCAAAACTGTTTTTTAAATGGGCTTCATATCAAAATCAAATTTGGCATAGATGCAGCAGACAATATTCCTCTGTACCAGATACGACAAATTCATTTTTTAGTTCTGAATTTTTTAAAGTAGCAATATTTTACTGCCACCATCCCATTCAGAAACAAGTGATCCTATGCTCCCTCCATGGATCTTCAATACTGTAGTTCACACAAATTGAAATGACCTATATAGTTTATCTTGAAAGAGAATTGTTTGTCCCAGCAATAGGGGCTGAAATACTGGACCTTAAAAAAGCTCTTTCATATGGGAAAAACAAGACTTTCTTGTCACACCAAGCATGCATGGTGTTACCAGGAAGACGAGTGGTCTTCCCCAACACCCTCTTACCAATGAGTTGATTTTCCCTCTGTTTCAGACCATCCTGAGTGCTGACATTAGTACGTTCAATATTCAGGCTGCCCTTTGCTATGTAAAACTTGACTTTCTTTTTCCTGCAGCAACAGAGGCTCAATATTGGGCCTCAATATCGGATCATTTCCTGGCATTTTGATAGAGAATCATGGTAGTTCACATCATAAACCAGAATTCTGGTTTGGGGGTGTGTTTGTTTATTTGTTTTTGAATAATTGAATTTTAATACCACAAGCTCATAAGTCTCAATGATGGGGACAATAGCTAAGTCCCCAGTTAAATCCAGCCAGTCTGGACACTAGACATCTGTCAATGCATCTTAGTATTTTCTTTGTTGGTTCCTTGAACTGTTGACTCACAGTTAGCTTGTGATCTACAAAGTGCTCCCTTTCCACACATCCCATGCACTGCTGAGATGGCTGTCCCCTATTGTACATCTGTGCACATTATTCATTGACAGTTGATGATTGTGCAAAGCAAACTGTACAAGTATTTGGGGCAAAGCCCAGTCATTAAAGAGGTCCTGATTGCATGCCTGGACAGCCCCCTGATTAAACATCTGCACCTCATAAATGATTGGCAATTTAATACCAAAATTTGTCTGATTTCCCTTATAAAAGCATGACTTACGAATAATCTTTTTGTTTGTTTTGTGCCAACGTTCCAGCATTTTAGCACCTTCTTAAATTCTGAGCATGGTTGCATGCAAAAATACCGAACAACAATTAACACATTTAAAATCATTTTTAAAGCTGACAACGTGATGTACATCTTTTTGCCTGGGAATTGAGGTTTTGGGTTGGAAATAAAGGTATTTTTACTTGGTTTTAAGAGGGTCATTTATTTTAAGTTTCCTATGAAATTGATTTATTTTGAATCATTTTGGCATACACAAACACCTCTGTTTATATGAATTGTGTCTGTGGTATTTGCCACTCACTGGTGTGCCTACCATGCTCTCTCACACACACTTCTCCATCCACTCTGTATATGTGTGTGCATACACATGTGTCTATCTCCCTCCATCGCAAGCTTAGAAGTAAGTGCCGATCTAGTGAAAATGTCTCTAGTTAGTTTCAGCCCCATCTGGGAGTCCTGTGCATCCTCTCCTTCTCCATTCTTTCTCTGTGTGTGTGTGTGTGCTTGTGCGTGCATGCATACCTGCACAGTCTCCTCCTTTGCACGCCTAATCAATAATGCCTCTTGTCAGTTTCATCCTCCTCTTCTTCTCCATGCCATTTGTCTCTCTGTGTGTGTGTGTGTGTGCGCGCGCGCGCACGCGGGCGCGCGCACGCATATGCGCGCATATGCACGCACGCACGTGCATGTGTCAGACTGCAGGAAAACCTGTTTTAATTTTTTTTTAATCTGACATTCTATGCTAGCACTATGCCAGATTTCAAGAAATAAAAAAGTATTAAAAATAACACCACAGCAACAGGAGCTAGTGGCTATGGATAGCAGCCAACACGGGGGAAGGACCAGGCCTCAAATGCAATGATTCTAAGATCCTGTGTAGCCCCATTGACAACACAGTTTAAAATAGATTAAAATAGGATGCACATACTGACCCATTAACCACATGATTTCCATGTGACTTTAAACCGAATTCAACCCCACCCACCCTGATTTAGTTAGTTAGTTAGTTAGTTGTTTGCTTGCTTGCTTGTTTTTTGTATTTGAGTGTTTTTACCCTGCCTTTCTCCTTGGAAAAGGCGGCTTACGGTAAAGAGGGACAGTATACAGCTCAGTATATTTAAGATATATTGAAGTTTGAATTTATCACCCGCTTTATGTCATGAGTGTAACCATGTCCTGTGATTCTTTCTTCTGAGAAATTAGCTATTATTAACATAGGACATAAGAACATAAGACCAGCCTTGCCGGAACAGGCTACAGTCCATCCAGTCCAGCATTCTGTCACACACAGTGGTTTGGTTTGGTGTTATTCACAGTAAAGGAAGGTGAAAAAACTGCTCCTAGGCAGAAAATATGTGGCCCTGAAGAACCTTTCTGAGAAAGGCTGGGCCAAACCTTTGGTACAACCATCGTCCTCCATGTGTTTCTCCATCCTAATATTTCTTCAATATTCAGATAAGGTGAAGGTGAAACGTATAAAAACATGAGTAGATAGATCCACAAGCATGCAAATGGTCATTGCTGCAATATTCAAAGCCACAAGAAATTATGATAAAATTAAATTTAGAGATACATACACTTAGTAATGATATCCTCGTGGAATGAATGTTGATGGCAGCCCCCCCCCCAAAAAAAGAATACTTTACTGAAGAAGGAGAGGTGTGAGAGAAGGGTTACTTGTATCCCTGGTTATTACTTCAAAGATAGACAGAGAAAGATTGTTGAAGAATTAATTGACATAAATGTGACATTAAAAACAGCAACAGTAAAAAAACTGCTTCAAATCATTTCAGTCAACTTAGGCACCCTTTGCATGACTTGAAAGTCAACATTTTGAAGGAGAAACTCACTGCAAAATAGGAAACAGCAGTTATAAAGTACTGTATACTGTATACAGTACTGTATCTGCAAGGGGATTGCTTCCAAGCCATTCCAAGCTCCACAGATTCTGAAGACTATGGATAATAGTGGATGGTAAACATGGCATGGTAAGAGAGAGAAAAATCCAGACAAAAGTACAATGGTACCTCAGATAATGAATTTAATTCATTCTCTGAGGCAATTTGTTATCTGAAAAAATGAATGGGAAACCAACTAATCCGTTCCGGAGCCTAGGAAAAAGACACAGACACCTGCTTTTTTGCTCAAAAATCTTTATAAAGTGCACTTTAAAGGTACAGTTGCGATGCAGCCCAGGATACTCTTTTTTACCAATGCATGCTGGAAATTCATTATCTGAGGCAGCCCATAGGGAAATTCATTATTCGAGACAGCCCTATACCTAGGAATTGTGATTCATTATCCGAGGCAGCCCATAGGGAAAATTAGTTATACCTGGAAATTTCAATTCATTATCCGAAAAATTTGTTATCGGGGCATTTGTTATCCGAGGTATTATCAATGTTTTGGACCACAACTCCCATAATTCTAAGCTTAGATTGCCAATGGCAAAGGACTGTGGGAGTTGCAGTCCAAAATATCTGGAGGGCCGAAGTTTGGACATGCCTGAGCTAGAGTAACCCAGAGACCATTATATGTATTCAAAGAAGAATGAATAGCATGGTTTCTGGCTCCCGTTAGTGACTAGTTCTAGTAAATCAACTCTATCTCTCCTTTAACACCTCTGCTGTGGAAGCTGTGGAAGTTCTCGACGGGTGCCTGGAGGCCGTCCTGGCTTGGACCGGGCCGAACAGGCTTAAGCTCAACCCCGAGAAGACGGAGGTTATGTTCTTTGGGAGCTCGCCGTCTGGGTTCGGTGGTCCTTTTCCTCGTCTGGGGGGGATCCCCCTCCAGTTCACGGAAAGGGCGCGGAATCTGGGTGTGCTCCTGGACCCGGCGCTTACCTTGGAGTCCCAGGTGGCGTCGGCGACCAGGCCCGCCTATTACCATCTCCGTCGGATCGCCCAGATCCGCCCGTACCTGGACGCGAACTCTCTGAGAACAGTGGTCCAAGCGCTGGTGATCTCGAGGCTGGACTACTGTAACGCTCTCTACATGGGGTTGCCCTTGAATCTTCTCCGGCGCCTGCAGCGGGTCCAGAATGCGGCGGCCAGGCTGGTGGGGGGTGTGCGTCGCCACGAGCACATCACGCCAGTCCTGGCCCGCCTGCACTGGTTGCCCGTTGCGGCCTGGATGAGATTCAAGGTCCTGGTTTTAGTTTATAAAACCCTCCATGGCTTGGGACCGGACTACCTGGCAGAGCGTATCGCTCAGCGATCCACCTCGGCCCGGCCCGTTCGGCAGGCGCGAGCGCACTTGCTTCGGGTCGCCACCCCTCGAGAGGCCCGAAAAATGAGTACTCGAAATCGGGCTTTCTCGGTGGCGGCCCTTAGCCTCTGGAACTCCATCCCCTCTGAAGTGCGCTCTGCAGAGTCCCTGCTGGCCTTCCGGAAGGCTTTAAAAACTCATCTATTCCGGGAGGCCTTTGGCGATCATTATTAATTTTTCCTTTTTTTTTCCGCCATCGTATCGCGTATTACCAATAATGTTAGGTTTTATGATTCGTTGAGGTGCCTCTAGGTTTTTCTTTGTATGTATTGCTGTATTACTTGTTCTCTTAATGCATACTGTATTTTGTTTTGCGTCTGTAATACTTGTAGTCCATTGTTGTAAGCCGCTTAGAGTTCAGAATTGAAGATAAGCGGGATATAAATATAATAAATAAATAAATAAATAAAATAAATAAATGCATCATGAAGATAGGTATTCTTTTAGTATTTTCAGACCATGGGTAAGTGAAACTGTGGATGTTGATCTCATGAATACAGGGATACTACTGTATATGGATTCTGGAGACATGTTTAAATAACAGAGTAGAGATGGGCACAGAACGAACATTTTTTCGTTTCCGTTACCGTTCGTCGTTTCCGTTACGCAACAAAACGACAAACGAAAATTGTGATGCAAATGAAACGAAACAAACAGAACCATGAAAATTGAGATTGTTACATTTCGTTTCCGTTAATGGCGACGCGCAATGAAATGAGCTGTTTTAAATGTTAAAAAATGCCCTGGACATCCATAAAAATGCAGCGATAATTATATTGTCTAATAATACCTACCAGGGGGGTTGGGGTCCTTGAAACGTTTGTTTTAGTCTTCTCCCATCGCGATGTAATTTTCTTTTCCCTTTAAAATGGATGTCGCCACCAGCCACAAAATGGAGGCAAGCCATGTGATGGGATCATGTTCAACCAACAGCATGCCCAGGTTGCAGACTGGGCGGGCAGGTCTGGCAGCCACAGAGGGCATAAAAAGGTCTGGCAGCCCCCGTCCTCCTTGCAGTCTCCTTGCAGTCTCTGGTGGGAGTTAGGGTGGGATTGCTGTCTCTGCTGCGACTCTAGCTTCAGTCCTGCAGCCTTCCTGTGTGCGTGTGTGCTGCGTACCCCTCGGTGAGTACCCTCCCTTGCCCCGCAGTGCAGTCACTCTGTGGCTGCCTTGCACCCTGGGCAACGCCCGCCGCTGCCTTTGCAGCCTCCCTGCATACCTAGTCTATACTGTGTCTCTGCCAGCATCCATTTTTTTTAGTGTTTTCCCTCTGGTCTGGGGCGTTGGGGGATGCCTGCGCATGGAAATGCTTTAAAAATCGCGCAAAAAGCGGGTAGAAAGGACAAACGAAAAAACGAAAAACGGTAACGAAATTTTTCAAAAAATTCACAACAAACAGAAACGAACTGAAACAGACCTCTCAATGACAAACGAAAAACCGAAACGCCATTTTTCTGTTTCGTGCCCATCTCTATAACAGAGTATCAATCAAAGGTTCTTAAACCATGATATATATGTTGATTCACTGTTTGCCACTTCTGTGAATTATGCCATTGTTACCTTGTAGACTGATAATTGACATTATTCACAGACGGATAGCTTTTACTAATAAACCATTGTCACTTTGCCATTAGCTCAGTGGTTTAGGTGTCTGGCTGCGGAGACAGAGTTTGGGAATTCAATTCCCCACTGTGCCTCCTTTAAAGGAGCTGGAGAATGATCCATAGGGTCCCTTCCAGGTCAGCAGTCTGATGATGATGATGATGATGATGATGACAACGATGACAATGATGACAACGATGACAACGACGACAATGACAATTATCTGTAATTTCATCTGGTCATGGGTTCACGTACAAATAATATGACAGTTATATAGTCATATTATCATATAGGTCTGAGAAAGTGGACTTGATCCATGAAAGCTCACTTTAACATATAGCAATTTTTAGAGTTTCCCAGCTTGCTTGTGTTTGTTTGCTGGCTTTTATGCTGGAAGGATAGGAGGGAGAAACACTTTAAAATGCTTTTGTTCTCAGAAAATGGTGGCTAAGAGAATAATTTATTAAATTTTGTGCGGTTTTGTAAATAATACATATTTTATTAAAAGTGCATTAGGAGACAACTGAGTTATTTTGTTTTCATAAGCACACCCCCATCCCCCATCAGATCTGTACAAATTTAGAGAGTGGCATAGTATCCGCAAGAACTGTGAAAGTTTTCAGTCTGCAGTTCTGACAAGCTTCTTTCATCTTCTGGTGTTGAGGAATCCTGCTGTTCCACGTTTGGATCTCTGTTGAATAAGCTGCTAATTGTGCTATGTGTGGTTTGTGTTGTGGTCCTTTGGAGACTAGACTAAAATCAACAACCTCATTTTTCATTAGTGACCTGTTGTACTATGGGAATGCAGTTCTGAAGAATGAAAGGCTATAATGCTTGAACAACACTGTACTAGGCAGCCATTTCTGCCTCCCGTGGCACCATTCCTTCTTTTTTCTTCCTTTAAAGATTGTTTTTGCTCATTCCTATACCACTTTTCTTTTAGTACTTCAGTAAATGCTGCCTCTGTTCAATTAAGGCTACGAATAAAATAAAATAAAATAAAAAATGAACACCTCTGGAGCACCTCAGGATGTGTCAAAAATGTTGTATTGATCCCACAAATACTTTCACTATACAAAATGATTATGTTACATGTTCCTAACTGTATTTTTCAGGCTAAGTGTTTAGTGGTCATCAATGAAGGAGGTTTGGGAATGTACAGAATAATGATTTTTAAAGGAGCTGTTAACCCTGATGTGGGTGTTTAAGTCTTTCTTTTTAAGTCTTTCATGTCAGAAGCACCAACAAATTATCCTGACAGATAAATGTATACTATTAGGAAGAATACAAATATGTAATAACATATGTACAAAAAGGTATATGAAATGAGTAAGATTTTTAAAAAAGAAACACTAGATGACATTTGCCGAGTACCTGGCCACATGAACAGTATTCCCTCTTCCCATCATAAGATCTTCCTTCATGCATGTTGAAGTGCATTGTATGCATTGTAACATATGTGAGATGGTTTGTTCTTCACCATAGTTGTGCAAGGTGTCTTTCATAGGGAAGCCCCATTTTCTCAGATAATCTTTTGATCTTCCAGCCCTGGTATGCAGTCTGTTTAATGCTTTCCATATGAGCCAAGTTTGTTCTTGGCTAGGAACTGTAGAGTCATGTGGTTCTGCCCAGTTAATCAGTAGCTCTGTACTTGCTTTCTATAGTTCTAGGGAGGTCTGTGGGAGCTGATTGTTGAGAGGGACAGAGATCTTGAGGAAACTATGCCTTGATTTCAGTCAGCTTTCGTAGTAGATGAGCAAATAACAAGTGCGTTTCTGAGGATGTCACTTTGACCCACTTCTTAGCTAATAAATATGATAATAATTGTAGGACTGTTGTGAAGTAAATTAGAGAGGAGGTTGGAACCCTGTGATAATGAGTTTTATTGTCAGAATCCAGTTGTTAAAAGTGTTTGTTTCCTGATTTTGTCTGTGAAATGTGAAGAGAACGGTATTTCAGGTACTGCTGTTTTATTAATAATGACAGCAGTTGAACTGCAATTCCTAGGCCTCGATGAAAGATATCTCAACCTTGCTCCCAAAACTGCCAAAAAGTTCTGTTTATTATCATGTGGCTGTGTAGTTGCAGAGCCTCAGGTGTCCATACATGCGAACACATCCAAGAGGACAATTTGCAGATGCGGTGAACGTTCTGTCATCTTGGTTCTGGAGGCTTAAATCCTAGGTTGGCTTCTGCATATGCAAATCTATGGCATGATGCACAACAAATGCAGCACACTAATTCAACTTGCATTTATTTTTCTAGTAGAATTCAGTGAATTCATTTTAACACTTGCAATGCTGTTTTATGACACAGGGATCAACAGTAAACGCAAATGTGACCCACAATTACAACTGTTAACATAACCAGGATTAGTATTCATGTGCCATCAAGTCAGTTCTAAATTATGGCATCGTTCCCACCCCCACATCAGTTTTGCAAGTAGAGAATATTCAGGGTGACCCCAGAAGAAAAGTGCACTGTTCCCTTTTGTGAAAGGGGGCACTCTGGGTCTGTGCAGCTTGCTAAAGCCCCACAAGTTGCCTCTTTTTGAATGCACATTGGGGAATCACACTCTTAAACTCAGGCTCTGCAGCCAGATACCTAGACCACGTCCAATATCAAATCACTGAAAGTAATACAACTGAGAGTCTTCTGCCATTTTAAAGGCCAAAAGGGTTTAGTTGGCGTAAGCATTTATAAATTATAGTCTATTTCATTAAGTGGGATTTTCAAAGAGGTAGCCAGACCTCTATCAGCCTGGACAAAAACATATGTTGTGGCCCTTTAAAAGCTAATGTTTATTTCTGTGTGAGATTTCACGAATACTTCCTTAGACATATTACACACCTAATGAAATGAGCGGCCATCTACAAAATATTATTCTAAATAAAACTGAGTAGCCTTTTAGGTGACACAAAATTCTTTTTTGTTTCTTCTGCAATAGACGAACACAGCCTCATTGAAAATGAACTCAAGGAAGGAATTTTAGGAGACACCTTTCATTTCGTGTAAAAAGAAGTTATGCTTTATAATGGGTCCCATTTATTTTACTTGCACAATTAGAATATTAAGAATGTCACGAACTTTGAGGAAGCACAATAAATATGAATCCATTTGTAATTGTGAAGAAGGAAGAGGAGGAGGAGGAATATATCCTGCTGAAATAAATTACTTGACTTTGGCAGGCTCATCTCACATATAAGATTACAGTATAGTTATTTAAGTGTGTGCTGCACAAACCAGCACAGAATGTTGTAATATGCTTAAGTGATTTGAAATAACATCTATTGCTTTGAATGGATGTGGATTAGAGATGGGATATGAAACAGGACTATGGTAAGAGGTTTGGAGACCAATTTCTTTCAGGTTTCTTATTTATTCTTAACCCATAAGTAGTGCAGGCTGAGTGGGAATAGTCATGCCCTGTCCTTCTATTTCTTTTCTAAATTTCCAATGGGAGCACACATTAGTATGTAAAAAAACAATTATTGCGGATGTCCTTAGTGAGAATAAATTCCCAGCAGCAGTTTTTGCTTTCTAAAAAACAACAACAAAAGCTCTTTATCCCCCCCTTGTACCTTTTAACAATGTCCTAGACAAACTCAAACAGACATTTAAATAGAAAGTGAGGAGGCTTTCCAGGCAAAGAACCAGCATACATTATTCATCAGTCACTTCCTCTTCTGATGTGTTTGTTATTTCCTTTCTTCCTTAACAAAATAAAGGGTATTAGAAGTGGTCTCTGCACAGCCTTTCTTTCTTCAGCAGGTTCACAACAAGAAATTCTTCCGTGAGGGCGGAGTCACAGGAAAACTAACACTGGGCATTGAGAAGGAACAACACTCCATTTTTCCCTGTCTGTTGACCTTTAGACCTGGAGAAGATGCAACCCACGTGAACGTATATTGTGTGTTATTTCAGAGTAGATCAGAGATGGGAATATTTCCTTCTACTGGAATAGGACTATGTGCATTCCTGGAAAAGTAACTGAAAAAGTGGCTATGCTGGACCAGGGTATTTTAAGAGATATAGTCTAGAAAAATAACTTTCCTTATCTCTACAGATGAATATCTACCCAAGTGCTGCCCATTAAGAGTTGTCTTTTTGAAACAGGCTGAACAAAGACACTAGTTTGGGGCAATGATGGTGAAACAATGTTATTTATTCTCTAATCCTATACAAATTTCCATGAGAGTAAATATCATTGAGCTTAATAGACAGAATTACACTGTAAATTATGTTATGATGAAATTTATCAATTCAATAGTCTTCCTGGGAATAAACTATGATGAATATGCTGTTAGAATATTAATTCTGATTTTAATTATTTTGGATGATCTTTCTTATGGTGTGCTGTAATGTTATGGAGGTTGTATAACGAACTTGGCACATAGAAATGCAGTAGTGTTATTATCAGTATGTATTTACTGTGTGGAAAAGTGTATTTCAAGGGGAGATTCCAAGAATAAGTCTTTAAGAATCAAAAGCTTAATTTTAAGGACAGAAATCCACTTACTAGAGCAACTAAGTCTAAGGTTAGATATCTAAATCATTTAACCATTGAACAGCATTGCCCTCAAGATAAGGAAGCCAGGGAACCTTCTGAGGGGGCATTCTATAGTACTGTGTTGTAAAGTTTGTGGGTTGTGCACACAGTCACAATTAGAATTATCTGCCAGCCCTCACTCCAATATTGGCACCCATTGTGGATGATTCAAATCCAGTTAAGCACTATCCAGATTTTTCTTGGGAGATCAAAGCCATTATGCTAAGTATTAATCCTTATTTTCAATGTGTTCAAATATTATTATTTCAGAATATTTTATAGAATGGATATTTGACGTGTGAAGACTTGAAAGCTCTGTGATTATTATTTCAGTAAAAAGTTCCATTAGCAGAGCCCCCTTGGATATTATTTAGATGGAGAGAGAGAGAGAGAGAGAGAGATGTTAATGCTTTCCCCCCTCTGCAACCTCCTCATATGAGTTCTTGAATCTTCTCTACATAATATTGCTTTTTAATAGAATTATAGAATAATGTAGGCAAGTGTGTATCTACCTTACACATGACTTATCCACCTTACACATGATTTATCCAGCCCACACTTAGCTTGCAAAGCAGGACATCATCAACCATGTCAAAAGCTTTGCTGAAGTCGAGTTATATTATGTCTACCGCATCCTCTTTGCCTACCAGGAATGTTACCTGATCAAAAAATGAGATCAGGTTAGTCTTGCGGAATTTCTTCATCTTAGTGTTTGTCCCACTTGGTGGCAGGGTCTGCTATTTTGTTTTTTGTCCCTCACTGTGCATGGTCACAGGCTTGGTCTGGATGAACCCAAAACAACCTCATGTCACTGTCAAGGGTGTTCATCCAGCCCTGTTTTGGTCATCCCCTTGGTTGGGATCCACTGACTTTCGGAGTGACACCCATTTTGGCCAGGGTTTACTAACCGATATGCAAGACGTTTCCATACCATCGCAGTCGGGTTTCTCGCATCTTGTTCATGACTGGCGCGATGCCATATTTAGATTGGATGTCATCATTGTGCACATGATCATTTTGCATGAGGCTGGAGGTCGATCATAGCATCTTTGTGTCTATGATACCAAGGCAGCATTCAACATCTTTAGTCGCCGACCAGAGGCGTAGCTAGGGTTTTCAGCACCCCGGGAAGAAGTCAATTTTTGCGCTCCTTCCTGTTAAGTGCCTTAATAACCTAGTGGCAGCTCAGTCTGGCCTCAGGTCAGGGAACCCCTGTTGAGAAGCCTCCCGACAGCAGCATGGCTGCTGCTAAGGAGTGAAATCAGCCCACAATATTTGGTGGGACGCTTCCTCCCACCCACACCCACACACCAGACACACACATTGGACCAGTCCTTTGAGGGCATCACTCCTGGTTATTACTTGGATGGGAGACCACCAGGGAATACCAGGTGCTGTAGGCGCCTGGAGTAGGAACTGGCAAACGACTCCAGTATTCCTGCCAAGAAAACTCCATAGACATGGCATCATGAAGAGTGGATCCCGACTGTAACGACACAACACACATAGCCAACTGTAGTGTCTTCTTTTAATGTTTGAATTCTTATTATTTTTAAATAATACTATGTAACATTAAATATTAGAGATGGGCACGACTTGAAAAAAAAAATTTTCGAGTTGTCGTTAGTCGGGCCAGTCCCGTTTCGGGTCGTTTCCGGTTTTTGCGAAAATGCGCAAAAATTAGTCGGTTCGTTTTTTCGTTTTTTCGTTGTCATTAGTACTGGTTTTTTTGGGGGGGGAGCGGGCTCCTGGAGGCACCTCTGTGGGGTGGGTGCCTCCTCTGGCCCGCTATAAAGGGAAAGTGGGCTCCTGGAGGCACCCCTGGGTGCCTCCTGCCACTAGGAAGGGGAAGCAGGCTCCAAGAGACCCCTCTACATGGGGGTCTCCCTTCCTCACCTGCTGCTGCTGCAAAATGCTATGCAATAGCCATATGGATATTGCATAACATAATGTGCAGACGTGAGACCAGTGTGAGAATGATAGGGTCATGCCCGCCCTTCACAAGGCTCTGGCACCACCATGTCACACAGAAGGGAATTGTACTTGCTGCGTGTAGTGCAATGCAAGCAAGTAGATCTGGCTTTAAGGTGGCTTAGTGCAAGAGCTAGGGTTAGGCTAGTGACGGGTAAGGTTACGGTGGGCTAGTGGGTTGCACCTCTGGGTGCCTCTCTGACCCACTAAGAAGACAGTCTGTGACGTATGGGTATGGAGTCAAGGGTTAGGGTTAGGGCTAGGGCAGGTTTTAGGGGGCTTTTTGGCACATCCCAGAAGTCTCCATGGCCAAGTGGCCATGCGACTGGTGGGATGGCTCCAAAAATTTGCATGGTTGTCCACTCCCACATGGCTGGCCACTTGGCCAGCCCATCATTGCGCAGGTGTAAATAAAATAAAATAAAATAAAATCAATGGAGGACAGAGGAGGAGAGGAGAGACATTTTGTTGCAAGAAAAAACCCACTGCTACTGTGAAAAATCTGGCAGTTTATAAATTTTCGCGTGTTTCTGTTGTGCTTGTGTGTTTTTGGACCACGATTTCAAAAACAATATTGCGTTTGCCGCCCCATTTTGGATCCCCCGCCCGCACCGCATGGCATGGCGATGGCGACTCGCGAGTCCGGCTGCCCAGGACGGGGGGGAGGCGGGACCCCCCCTCCAGAAACCACCCCTCCGGTAGGTGCCCTGCGCCCTTAGTCAAGCAGGCATTTTTCCGCCTGCTTTTTTGGCCCGGGAACGGGTGGGGGGAGAGTTTAAAAGTTTTTTCCTGTGCCGTCCGTGCCGCTTGCTTGCACTTTAATTGCGGCGGCCGGCGGCGAGACTGGGCTTTTTGCTGGCTGCGTGCCTGCGGCGAGTCCCACAGAGCAGCCCACTAGGACGGGGGATGGGGGGGGAGGCCGGGGACCTCCAGAAACAACCCCTCTGGTAGGTGCCCTGAGGCACGGCAGGCATTTTTCCGCCTGCTTTTTTGGCCCGGGAATGGGTGGGGGGATAGTTTAAAAGTTTTTTCCTGTGCCGTCCGTGCCGCTTGCTTGCGCTTTAATTGCGGGCGGCCGGCGGCGAGACTGGGCATTTTGGTGGCTGCGAGCCTGCGGCGAGTCCCACCAGAGCAGTCGAGGACGGGGGATGAGGGGGGAGGCCGGGGACCTCCAGAAACAACCCCTCTGGTAGGTGCCCTGAGGCACGGCAGGCATTTTCCCGCCTGCTTTTTGGCCGGGAACCGGGTTTTTTTAACTTTTAAAAACTTTTTTTCTGTGCCGCGTGTGGCATCGCGCGATCTCGCGATGCAAGGAACGAGCACGACAAATCAGACCAAAATTGTTCGTTCGTCGGTTCGAGCTCGAAGTCTGGGGGAGTAATTCCCATTACCGTTTCCGTAGAGTAACGGAACCGAGTAACGGAAACGGAAACGGAAATACCGCTAAGTCGTGCCCATCTCTATTAAATATACATACATTAAAAAAGAGAGGGGATCTTTAAAAATATGCAGTTGGTCAACATACAGTGGACCCTTGTATAACAAACAGTTTGTATAACATAATATTTGTACAACATAAAATATTTCGGAGATAGGGGAAATTTGCTTAACAGAATCGCCTATGGGCCAAATCCGTGCAACATAAAATGGGATTACTCCATTTTCAATGCATTCCTATGGGAAATTTGTATAAAGGGAAATTTGCTTAACCTATTTTTATTTGGAACAAATTAATTCCTTTATACAAGGTACCACTGTATATTGTTAAATTAGATTGATTTTCATTTTTTCTTTATACCTTCAATAAGGTGTGTGGGGGGTGTATTTTAAAGTAAGAAAGGATATGATTTAAATACCTGGCACTAATAAACTGTTGTACCAATAGAGTGCAGATAATTTTTTTAAAAAGTCATTAAGATATTTCCACAAATGTGCATTGTTTAGTTACAAGTTCTGTGATTAACGGTGTCCTTTTTATATCAATCAGTAAATCATTAAACAAACTAAAGTCCCCACGCTAGTGTCCTGTGGACATTAGCCCCATCTAGAGGTGGAATGTAAGGTTTCTGTCAATTTTATCTTTTAGAATAGCATTGAAATCACAAGAGAAAAGGGGAATGTGGGAGGTAGCAAATAATGCTGAAAGATGGGATGCTGTACTTCAAAAGAGAGATGGTTCCCATCACTTTGATAACACTTGGGAAGAAGATGTTCCACTGGTATACTAGCAGTAATTTTAAAATAGAGCAGATTGTGTCATTTTTTAAATTGGTAGAGAAAGCCTTTCCTTCTTCTTTCTGGTCATCTTTTCCTCCCCTGAAGTGTTTTTTTCTCAAGTCTACTGAGATACATCACTTGTTGGTTGTCTGGAAACATAATACCAGAACTATAATGCACCATCAAATTACTACAAGCTTGTAAGTAATGCATTGACATCTTGGGTTGAAGTCTCTGTTTGAAAGGCACATTTGTCCTGCGTCGGGCAGTTGCAATAGCTGATAGGAGTAAGAAAAGGTGTCAGCGGAGAGAGTACTGAAAGACTACCTTGCTCAACAAAGTCACAAACACCTGGGGGCTTATTTCAGTAGTTCTCACCAGACCTTGTCATCCCTCAAGCGGTTTTGGAGGTCTCAGCCCCCCAAAAGCCCCAGATGACATTGCACTTGGTCGGTGAACTTGGGAGTTGCAGTACAAAGTGTTTAAATGGCAACACATGGGACATGACTGGATTAGACTAGAGATGGGCATCACTCAGAAAAATGGCAATTTGTTGTAATTCATCATTCATCTGCATCAACAAATCACAAAACAACAAATTTACAAAAATATATTGTATCCCCTCTTTTTAAAATCCTATAAAATGACCCCCTGGTACCTAGAGACACTAAAATTGTAAAGAAGCTTCCCTTGACTCTTCTCTACAATCTCTACAATCCAAATTTTGGTTCAGGACATCCAAGTTATGCACTCCCAAAGATCCCCCCCCCCGAAAGTGACAGAGGCTGCAGGTGGCAAAGGGTCTCCGAAAGGGCCAATAAGGAGTTAACAAACCAAAAAGGGTATTAAAAATTGCTTTGCATTCATTGGGGTCTTCACTTAGAACAGATATAAAGCAATGGTTTCTATGTAATTAACTTTTTTTACAAATGTTGCAATTCATTTTTGATTCATGTCCATCTCTAACTTAGACCATCGCTCCCATCTTCCACCATAATTTGCACTTGCTTTCAGTGCTTTAGCACTGCTGCTTCTCTCCCAGAACATCTGCTCTTGGAACTGGCAGTGTCTTCTGGAAATATGTTGCTATTGGAGGTAAATGTGGAACAGATGAACTTGTCTATTGCTTACAGGGTGGTAGAAGTGAAGGGGGGCATCTTACATATTTAGGCTTTTGGGTGTATGAATAGATTTATAAACACCTTAACTCTTCCCTTCAACTGGAGTTATTTAGCTTCTCCAGAGTATTGTTTTTAGGAGAGGAAATTGATGGAACTGAATTACAGTTACCCTTTTCTTCTATGCTTGTGTGTGTGTGTGTAGACAAACAAAATATAGTTTAATGTATACATGCAAGAAGATGCTATTTTTGTAATACATCTACAAGTAAAACACACGTGCAAAGAAATGCAGGAGCAGGGAAAGGATCTTACAAATATAACCAGCTCCATCTTTCTCATGCCAGCAGAAGTCATTTTTTTCTTTAGGAAAGCAAGTTCCATCAAGGAAGTGTCAATCTTGCAAACACAAGTTGCACTCTTTGGCCTTAGTTCAATGACAAAATGTGTAGTGGAAGCTTTGGAATACAGTAACATTAAAGAGTGCATTACCTTCTCCTACCCACATTTCCCCAAAGCTGTTTAGACTCATGCTATTGAAATGTCCTGGTATCCTTCATATATTCTAGTCTGAAATGTCAAAGGGAGAAATTTCATTTGTTTTTGACCATGAAAACAGGTGCAGAAACAAGGCATACACACCTTTTGGCAAAATAAAGTGCAATGCTGGAATATGTTATTTGTGTAGATTTTCTGCACCTTTGTCTGGTCCCGTCCTCCATGGATTCACCACGTGAATTTTCCTACTCTATTCACATTTTTAATTTTATTTTGTAAGGAACAGACTTTTAAGATTGCTTAATGAGGGAATATTTAAAAAAAAGCAACTCAGCTTGGACATAGATTATGCTGTAACAGACGTGGCAAAGACATCTGTATATGTCATATAATATTGGACTCCTCTGTATGACCCCTGCTGTGTTTGCACAGTGGTGTGTGAGAGTAATTTGACATGCATCTGTTTGTTGAAGCATATATTAAATAATGGGGAGGACACTTCCATCTGCATCCATATGCTATGGCATACATGATTTGTTATCTCCCACAAAATCAAGCTTTGTATGTTATCCTCTTTCCAATGAAAGTATGAATGTTGCAGTTTTAACATTCTGATTTAGTAAAGATATAACTTGAGAGCACTTCTCTTCTCTCTTTTTCCCTAAAAGTGGTGTGAGAAATAGTCCTTCACCTGTCACGGATGGGATCAATGGTTTTCCAAAACTGATGCTTAAAGGCACAAGGGAGATCAGAAAGCTATTACAGTGGACCCTCGTATAACAAACAGTTCGTATAACGTAAAGTCTGTACAACATAAAATTTGCTTAACAGAATCGCCTATGGTGCGAATCCGTACAACATAAAAATGGTCGCGATTAGGGATTACTCCATTTTCAATGCATTCCTATGGGAAATTTGTATAAAGGAAAATTTGCTTAACATAATTTTATTTGGAACGAATTAATTCCTTTATACAAGGTACCACTGTATAATGAAACCCATACAATTGAATTTCATGGGGACTGCTTTTCCGCTACTGTTCCCAAAGTATATTCAGACCGTCATTTCAGAGCTCTTTGCTTCATGTCTGATATACATTTGGTATGAAGCTCAGGGGAGAAGAGTAAAACCTCTAGCTGCTTGCTGTCAGAATGATAGAAGCAGAAAAAACGTGGCAGCCTAAGTGTGAAAACAAAATAGGGGCAAGCATATGTAAATTGATATTGGCACCTTTTAGGGTTTGCTTTAAAAAAAAAAAAACACTGGCTATCAGGGTATATACTTGCTTTGGTTGCTGCAAAAAGAGGCAGAATCCTAGATAGATAGATAGACATTTTGTGTGAATGCCAATCCATCGACAGCCAAAACCATACCATCCAAGCTCAAGAGAGAGATGCCAGTGTTGGGGTGGGGGTGGGGGTGGGGCACACAAATATTCAGAACTATGGCAAAAGGGAAGGGGGGAAAACCCCTATCTTTTCCAACAGCTGAATAGAGCTGCACATGTCAGAGACACCAGTTTTCAATCATTTTCCTGCACTTCAAAGAAGGCTTATGTTAGAAGGAATCTTTGTGGTGGACCATCTGCTTTGAAACAATTGCTATAAATAAATAAATAAATAAATAAATAAATAAATAAATAAATAAATAAATAAATAAATAATGTGGGAGATGGAGGCATAGCCATATATGTGCATGTGGATATGTCCAAATATGTGCAGTCATGAGCAAAACTATGCATTGGTCTTGGGGGTGATACATATTCAGGGATAGCATTTTGCTTTTGTTTTCTACCTTTTTTCCTGGAATTTGGGTCATGGCAACTGGACTTGAGAGATAGAGATGTTTCGCTGCTCATCCAAACGTTTCTATCTCTCAAGAAAAAAAAAGAAGAAGTACGGTTGCCATGACTCAAACTTCCAGATAAACTCTACTGGATGATTGAGAATCTTCACAGACTCTCTACCTTTTCCTCTGTCAAATGAAGAATAGAAGGCTGAGCTCGCCTGTGTCATTTTGGATACGAACTGGGGCCCACCCATGATAAAGTAACAAGTTCTCTACTTGGGAGATGCCCAAGGTATGCAAATGTGCACAGGCTTAAGAGTTAAAAGAAAACATCAATTAACAGAGAAAGTTAGATGGCCTGAAAGAAACATGAGTATAGACCAAGCTAATGTCAGTTGAGCTGAAGGAAGGCATGGAAGCAGGTGTTGCTTTAGGTGTTTTTGAGACCATGATGGGACCAGAGATGGCCACGAACTAGAAAAATGACAAAATGGCCTGGTTCATGGTTCATGCTGGGGAGGTGGTGGAACCCACCTGCAACCACCCACCCCTTCCCACTTCCCAATCACCTCACTACCTGGTCCTGCCATTGCAATTGCCATCGGCAAAATCAAAAGCGGTGTTTGTCAATAGCCTGTGAGGTGGGGCCAAGCACATGAATGCTACATTACCACCCTTAGAGGCAGTGCGCCCAGGCCTGCTGCTTCTGCACATGTGCATACTGTTTGGCTAACAGGCTGTTGCATGGGCAGAGGCAGGAGGCCTGGCTCTGGGAAAGGAGGCTGAGCCCACTGCTTCTGAGGCTGGTGAAGGCAGCAGTGGAGGAGGAGGTGATGTTCCAACAGTGGCCAACCAGGTAGCATCCTCCCTCTTGTATTCCCCATCACTTTCATATTTATCTCGCATTGACTACCTCTGATAGTAGCAAATACACTGAGGGATTAAAATACCTGCACAGATACCTGCGCATGTAAGCATCTGTGTATGTGCCAGTGTGTATAAAATACTATGCCTACTAGACTTGAATGCCTCTTCCATGCATTTGTCTACTAATCTTTTAATACTATTCCACTTACAATCACTATTACTTCCTGTGATGAGGAATTCCATAATGTGAGTTTGATTATCATGTCAAATGACAGCCATGTCACCCACTTCCACTCACTTCGATATCAGAAAAGTTCACTTGTTCCACTGGCTGGTTTATCCAAAGGAGAGAAAACATGATAAAGAATGTGGATAAATGAAAGAAAATGAGCTTGATCTTGGGTCCATGATGGGCCAGGAGTTTGGACGGAGTTGTATGTGGTAAATATCCCTTCCCTCCTTCAAGCAGTCCTCTGTCTTGAGCAACAAAAATGTTGAACGGGTGGTGATTTTATTTTAACATTTGTATAACCATAATGATGTTCAATTAGAGTAAATGGTGCAGGGCTGGATGGACTCCAAGGGTTCCTGTCTGAAAAGGAAGCAGCAATGAAGTATTCACACCAAAAACATTGAGACAAGTGTTTTCTCTGTTATGACACTGCATGGTGAATATGCCATATTTTTAAACTGGTTTTATCACCAGAAGTTCTTTCATAGAATAGCTATACAATAATCACAGTGCTGAGAAAGGGAGTTATAAATGGTCCATGTCTTATGATGACGGAAATCCTTCTCTTTCCCATCCCCACCCCAAATATGTCAGTGAAATTTAAGAGGAGAGCTGTTGACAAGTTAAGTCAAAATAAATGTGCTAAGTGAAAATAAAGGGTTTGCGATTTAAGATGATTTCCAGTGTTTGTCTTTGCTCTTAGTGTCCTTTTTTACACAATTCATGTGAAAATGTGGGCAGCGCATATGTGTTTGTGACAATGAAGCTCTTTTAAGTCATAAACCTGTGTGCCTTGCATACTTAGGGCATCTCCCTAGTATAGAGCATTCATTGGTACCCCGACTTACGATGTGCCCAACTTACGAGAAAACTGACTTAGGAACAGAAATCCACTGACAGTTTCCCTCTGCGCCATACGAGCGCAAGATAGGGTTCCTTCGACTTACGAAGGAACCCTATTTTAATGTCTTCGAGCAACTGAGGCAAGCAGCTACGGCTACGACCACTGCTTGCCTCAGTTGCTCGAAGACATTTTTAAAAAAATCTGCTCCTTCCCCCGCAACCCGCCTGATCGGTGGGTGAGGAACGGGTTTTTAAAAATGTCTTTGAGGCAAGTTGCGGTGGTGGAGCCATTCTGCCACTGCTGCTTCCCTCGAAGACATTTTAAATGACCCGCACTTCCCCCTTCAATTTGCCCTATTGGGGGAAGGAAGCAGCGGGTCGTTTAAAATATCTTTGAAACACAGAGGAAGTGCTTCCTCGGTGGCAAAAAAAAAGACATTTTAAAGGACCCATTGCTTCTCCCTCCAAATTGGGTGCGTTGGGGGAGAAGCGGCAGGTCGTTTAAAATGTCTTTGAGGCACCGAAGAAGCACTTCTTCGGTGGCTCAAAGACATTTTAAAGAAGCTGTGTTTTTCCTTGCAATGCACCTGATTTTTGGGGGGGGGGGGGAGAGAGAAGTGGCGGCTTGTTTAAAATGTTTTTGAGCCACCAATCCAAGTGCTTGGCTCAATGTCTCGAAGACATTTTAAACAACCTGCTGCTTTTCCACCCCCCCCCCCCCCAAAATCAAGCATGTTACAGGGAAAAGTGTGGCTTGTTTAAAATGTCTTCAAGCCACTGAGACAAGAGCTTGGCTCAGTGGCTCGAAGACATTTTAAATAAGCCGCCGCTTCTTTCCCCCCCCCCAAACCAGTCGGCGTGTGGGGGGGAAAGCGGCGAGTTGTTTAAAGCGGTTTCCCATAGGAAATGGAACAGATTAATTGAACAGATGAATTGATTTTCAGTTCATTCCTATGGGAAACCACTCCCCGAGTTACGAGATTAGTGATTTAAGAGCATGCACTCGGAATGAATTAATCTCGTAAACTGGGGTTCCACTGTACTAACTTGTTATTAGCTGGACGTACTTCATCAAGCTGTTTCTGGGACATATTTATTTATTTGCTTTGTTTTACCCCACGTTTCACCTTTAAAGGCACCTAAGGTGTCTTGAGGCATTACAGAAGATTATGGAGGTATGTGAAAGGTTCAGTGAGTGCTTACCTATGTTGCCCTCCAGTGAAATTTTCATGGATTGATTGGAAATTGAATCCTGGTCCCTTGAGTCCTAGTCTAAGACTCTACCCACTACACCTTTCTGGCTCTCTTCAGTAAGAAATTATGTGTCAGTACCTCATGTTATACAGAAGCATTCAGCCTTTCAATGAGCAGAAAGACTTGTCAGAATAGTATCATGCCCCTTGTACGATTGTGCAGAAATGGTGATGTCCACGAAGAAAATCTACTTTGTTTAACCAGCCACTTGCTGATTATAGCATCTGACTTAATGATATGTTTATCTTGTTTATTATTGTTCTGCACATTGTCTTCAAATGTGTGCATAAAAGGCTGAGGTGTAAATATTTTCCAAGGACCTATAAAACGTATTTGATGGTATAAAAATACAGGCTGGGGATGGATTTTAATCCACCGCCAAGAACTGAAAATGTTGAATTGTGACATGTTTCCCCACGAGAAGGAGGAAATTAAAGCAACAACAACTGGATGTCACAGCTGAAAAGGTCCTACCATGAGGCCTGGTGGTTCTGATGGTGCACTCTTAAGATTACAGCGCCAGCAGTCCTGTCAACCAAAGGCTCTGCAGTAAAAAAAAAAGTATATTTCAGATTTAACCTTGAGTGTGCAAGTGAACATGACTTAAGTCTGTTGATCCTAGGTCACATTGTATGTTTTTCCAAATTTAAAAATTGTTATTTCCATTCTAACAATAGAACAGAATGTTACTAACAATAGTGAATTATTTTTCCTTCCTTCCTTCCTTCCTTCCTTCCTTCCTTCCTTCCTTCCTTCCTTCCTTCCTTCTCTCTCTCTCTCTCTCTCTCTCTCTCTCTCTCTCTCTGTGTGTGTGTGTGTGTGTGTGTGTGTGTGTGTGTGTGTGTGTGTGTGTGTGTGTGTCTAAAAAGTCACAGAGCATCTTATTTTGCTCTCCTCTCCTGCGGTAAAGTCTGCATCACTGTCCTATTAGTCTAAATAGAATGGAGCAGATTGTTTATTTTGGTTCAGCTGTGCTTCCGGCTGTAACATCAGATGTGGTTCTTACAGTGACAAATTCTAATTGCAATGTCACAGATTAAAGAAAGGCATGGCGGACCCCCCCCCCTTCAGCCGTTTTGCCTTCTAGGGGAGGAAAGAATTCTGTCTCTTTCTGTTTGCTGAAATCATTGTGGATTTCAGGATTCTTGTGTATAAACAGTCAAAAAGAGCCTGAGTTTCAATATGCAAACTACTGAATTTATTTCAAGCCACAAAAATTTGTCACGCCCTCACCCACTCTGGCTTAATCCTCTATATCCTTTAGATTAATTTTATTTTTCAGAATTGCTGTGCAATGTGACACGATGCATTGGTTTTTCTGTACTAAATTTTTACTTGATTGTTTGTCAGTTACGTGATTTCTAATTACTTGAAATTTTAATGTCTTCAATTCACCCATATTCGTCTCAATAAAATTTGTTTTTAAATTATAGCAACACGGAGATGGTTTGTAAAAAAAAAAAAAAAACTGGCACTAGTGCATGACTTCCCAGTTGGAGGTGTTTTCTTTGCTCAGAAGAAAAGGAATGTCAGTCCTGACAATCAAAGATAGGCTTTCTGCCTTTGAAATATCTGTGACTCGCAAAGTGAATGACCTTTTACTATGAAAGGTGTCTGTATAAATAACGAGAGCAAACATGAAAAAGAAGGATGCTTTAGTAACTTGAAGGGAATGGATTAAAGGTCTGAGCAGCAGGTTTGGAAAAAACCCCAGAGTGAGATTGTGTGTTGTGCCTCTCAAAAGCAGTGGGCAGCATTTGCTCTGAAGGGAATCGTATGGTGGTGTTTAGCTATTGACTCTAGGGCTGTCAGAGTTTTGAGAGTTAGCTTGCTGCTGAGGTTTTGGTTGGCTTGCCTGGAACCTTCCTTTCTATGCTGGAATTTGAGCCGTCTCTGTGTGTACGCAGAGGTCTGCAATCTAAGCATTAATTTTTTTATGTATCGAGCCAGGTTTGTAGAGAGGAACCATCACACATTGTAGGCTCTGTACCTTTCTTTTCTTTTTTTATGTATCTTACCATTTGGGGGGAAATAAAATTGGAGCTTGCTGCTTTCTACATACTGCTGCTTGTCACTTTCCAAAAAAGAGCAGAATGGGGACATCAGCTGGTTTGAAATTCAAAACATTTGGCTCCCTATGAAATTAAAAGCTCTCTCAAGGCACCACACCCAGATAAACTCACTGTACCTAGTGGCGAGGGACCCTCAGTGCTGTCACTTTGTATAGTCAGAAACCAGCAAATCTGCAGTGGAGACTGTTTTCACACCCAGTCAAGAACTTAGAAAACCATATCTGAATGAGTCAGGACTAACTTAGTAAGACTTTTGAAATGTGGCCTTTCCCTAGTGGCATAGTATGCTTGGGATGGTAGATGTATATTTTGTGCTGTATATATTTTTCCTGTGCCTTTAAAGCTCTGCACATCCAAAGCAAACACATCACTTGCCTCATTGACTAGAATGCACCACAGCTAACAGTGAATAAATCTCTTGATGTTACTATGATTTTTTTTGTTTTGGTTTTTGCCTTGTTATATATGCTGCTGTTGTTACATGGTATGAAATTGTTTCCAATTTATGGAAGACCTTATGAATTTCTGACCTCCAAGAGGATATTTTGTCAACAATTCTGCTCAGTTCTTGCAAACTCATGCATGTCTGTGGCTTCCTTTATTGGGAGCTTTTAGATGGAGGAGAATCTTCAGTACAGTGGTCCCCCACCCTTTCGTGGTTCACATACTGCGGAAAAGGGGATCCAACGCACGCAGCTGGCTTGCCCTCCCCTCGGGGGTGTGGGCAGCAGCAGGTGATGTTTAAAGGGCTCTCGACGGCGGAGACAAGCGCTTGCCTCCGCAGCCGGAGCCCTTTCCAAAGATCACTCCCCGCCCACCTGCCCATCCCTGGGGGCTGCAGGTGCGCGGGGAGCGATGTCAGCTCTGGGCAGTGCCCGGTGGTGGCTGCGGGATGGGATCCCCCACGCCGCCGCTGCGTGCTGCTCCGAGGTGGCTCTGGGCAGTGTGCAGCGGCAGTGGCAGCGGGGGATCCGAACCCCCAACGCCGCTGCCGCGAGCTGCTCTGAGGCGGTTCTGTGCAGTGTGCGACAGCGGCCCCTCGCCCCCCAGGCCCCACCCAACCTGCATCTGCATATTGCGGATTTTCAGCCATTGTGGGTTGGGTGGATCCCTAACCCCCACGATAGGCGGGAGGTTACTGTATCTTAAAATTGCTGCCAGCCGTCCCAGAAGGCAGAGGAACAGAATGGGTTCCTGTAAGGAAATATGGCAGATAAATATATCTGTGGAGATTCTCAATCATCCAGGTGAGGTTATCTGGGAACTGGACTTCTTTTCATGTGGAATTGAAACATTTCACTACTCATCCAAGTAGCTTATTCACTCTGAGGAAGGCTGGTGGGAGGCTTCCAATTTCCCCCCTCCACTGTGGTCTGTATAAGCATGTTAGATGGACAATGGCCTGGGGTGTGTGAAAGTCACATATAGCCCTTCCAAACACCCATTAAGTATGGGTCATTAGCAGTGGCCTTGCTGGTGGAGGTGTGAAGTGCTTCTGATTTGTCTGGGGTAGGTGAAAGGGCAGCATGATAAATGGGTGACAGATTGTGCCTAAGACCCCCACCCCTGATGAGAGAGGGATTTTCAATACACACATGAATGGCTTCCCTGACTCCTCTCTCAAGCCACCTATATTATCTGTCTATTATGTGTAAATCTTTGTACTTACACGAGTGTCCTTTGTCCTTCAAATGAAGGTACACTACTTATTCTGGTCCTGATCTGTTGCCCCTCCTGTGTTTGGGCATCCTCCTGTTTAATGGCTGTTTAGCTTCTCCCATATAGAGCTCTACACACGCCTCACTGCAGGTTTTTCTGGACTGTGCAGAGGACCTGACTGTAGCCTGTGGATAGAAATTTACAGGAAACCCACACATGCTGACCAGCACCTACTGTTTGACTTCCACCACCCATTACATAACAAATTGCAGTAGGAGTCATCAGGACTCTAAACCATAGATCAGAGAGCACCCCCACCTGCACAGAAGCCAAGAAGAAGGAAAATAGGCATTTGAAGATAGCACTTAAGGTCTGTGGATATCCAAAGTGGGCCTTTAGGAAGGCAGTGGTCTGTCCCAGAAGAACAATGGATTAGTCTGAGACTCAACAGACAAACCTGATCATTTCTTACATGGTTGGAGTGTCTGAAAAACTTAAAAAGATTTTTTGCCAAACACCACATCCCCATTTATTTCAAATCCACGAACATACTAAGGCAGAGACTCATCCACCCAAAAGACCTGACACCAAAACACAAGAGGAGCAACATAGTATATGTGGTCCAATGCAGTGAGGAGTGCACACAAAAGAAGTCCAGTTACCATGACCCAGCTCCCATATGTCAAATTAAGATGCATTTTAACTCCCTACCTCTTCAGTGTGTGTGCAGGGTACATCATCCAAATGAAGATTCAGATAAAGGAAGCATGAAAATAAATTAAGACACTAGATTACTTGCAGAAAACAGCAATGGCTTGAAATGACACTTGATGATAGAATTAAGCACAAAACAGGATAGCAAGTGAACTTTAAGATAAAAATCATGATTACCAAAGATTTATAACATGAATGTTGACAAAAAAGAAGTTAAAACAGTTAAACATTGTATAAACCTTTTACAATCTGAGAAACAGCTTCCTTTTAAAAATTGCACAGTTAAAAACCTTTCTGAGGGAACATGCATAATTGTGCTGTGCATCAGTTATTTCGCCTATTGCCAAACCAAGACAGAAATTCATCTTTTATTAATTATATGTTGATAGCCATAAACATGGTTTATTTTTTAGCCCCAATACACATGGTGGGATTCAGATACATAATACTTTCCCAAAAAACCCTATGGCAACTTCTCCCATTAATGTTTGAACTCTGCAAAGTATTCCCTGAAAAGATATGCTTTTGTTACAGAGTTTTGCATTTCTGATATAATTCCCTTTTGCTACTCAGTAGAAATACAGAGATCCACAGAACAGAATAGTTACACGTTCTCCAGAGACCACCCCTTTCTCAGTCTGAGTCATTTGTAGGAGAAAGAAGAAAATGTTTATGTACAGTTGCTTGGAATTAGACTTGTGTATGCTGTTTTCTTTACCACACTGATCAATCAGCTGAACAGGTCTACAGTAAACAAGCAACTGCATCCAACAGATAAAAGATAGGGAAAGAATGCTCAGCAGAGAGGTGGAGCTCTCTTTGAGTTCAAAGGCCAGAAGAAATGTTAGTGCTGGCTGGATAATCAGCCAAGCCCAGAAAGGTTTGTCTCAGTCACACAAACCACAGACAGCATGTAACATTGTAAATAAAATCCCAACAGTTAGTCTTTAAAGTGCCATGGGTATCCTTCACCTCCTCCTTTGGGTTTTCAAAAAAAAAAAAAACACTCCAACAGCTTTTATTATTTATTTGTTTGTTTGTTTGTTTGTTATATTTCTATACTGCCCATCTTCCAGACAGAACTCTGGGCAGTTTACAATTAAAACAAGGTAACAGAAAATACAAAAAAGGGCCTCACCTGTTTTTACAGCAAAGTTATAAACGATTCGCACCAAATTCAACAACCTTTTGAGAAATGCTTTCTGCATTTATATTGTATTTATATGACACTTTCCAGAGTAGACAGGTATATAGCAAATACAAAACAGTTAAATGTGAGATGTGCTTGATAGCATGCAGAAAATGGTTTTCTGTTGCTTAAATTGCAGAGCTTGCCATTTTGTTTTACAAACTATTTCCTGTAGTGCCTGGTTGAGATTATGAAAAATCTGAGCATCTCAATAGAAGAAGCCTTTTTTTTTAAAGCTGGCAAATGTCAAATGTTTGTTAATGTTTTTTAAAACTAAAAAAACTGTTGTGTTCTCAGATTGTAGGACAGATATATTTCCATATTTCTGTCACTTCTTATTTGATGTTAAAATGAATATGTGAAGCAGAATTGGAGGGTATATAAGCATCCGACATGTCATATGCACTTGATGATGTGTCCTGAATACTAATAACTTCATGTCTCATCTGATAAACCCCAGCCCTCATTGTGTGGCCCGCAATAGTGAGGGCAGCGCACAAAGACAAGGTCTTTCCTTCAAGAACATGGACTCCCTATGTAGGCACTCTTCATAAAGCCAGTGATACTTCAGTGCTCAGATGATTACTTGTGCCTTAGTGATTTAGAATACTTGAAGCCTACAGTGTCTTGACAGCAACTGACAGAGGAAATGTCATTGGCGTCTCGCTGTTGTTAATGCAACAAACTAGCTTTGCAAGGACTGACAATTTCCAGTTTCTTACAGGTTTTCATTGGGGAGAGGCAGCAGAAATTTCACGAAGCAGGATAATTGTGCTATTGATTACCATGGGAAAGAGGAGCCTACTCATCATGCTATTGTATAATCTATATAAATAAAAATGTAAATGTTCGTTTGTGCAAAATCTTAAAGCTCCAAAAGTTCTTCACTGATTGGTTTGAAATTTGGACATAATGTTGCATTCACATATGTGCATGTTTTTATATATAGATGTCACACCTGCACTATTTGTTGTACATAAAAGCAACACACACTGTACTAAATATGTCACAAATGAAAAGCAAGCCTTGAGGTGGTGAGTTCCTGGGACTGTTCATTGAGAAAGACTGTCAGAGGCCCCGGAATTGGTTTTTGGCAAGCCAGAAGTGACTACCGGATAACCGGAAGTGACTTCCGGATCACTCCTGAGGCCTGCAACAGGCCTAGGAAGTCAATCAGAGGCCAATTTGAGATAGCGCCAGGCCTCAGGTAAGTGTAAGAGGTCCCCCAGTCCCGACCCAACCCAGAATCCGCATATCGTGGATTTTCAATTACTGTGGATCGGGTTGGCTCCCTAACCCCCGCAATAGGCGGGGGGTTACTGTATATCACAAATGGCAAGCCAGTCTTGAGGTGGTGAGTTCCTGGGACTGTACCTTGGGAAAGGCTGCACAGTGGGGTCTGTGTGTGTGTGTGCGCGCGCATGCGCATGCGCGCACACATGCACGCCCCATCACCATGAGGCTATAAAAAGCAATCGCAGGAGGGGCTAAAATAACTCCCCACCTTGAGAGCCATTGTTTAGTTCAATGTTAAGAGCCAGCCTCATGCAGAACTAAGAAAATAGCTTCTAGTAGCAGTTAGTGGCAGTGGACACAACAGCAACAAATTAGAATCATGACAGTTTTCCTGGGTTTGTCCCCCCCCCACACACACACACACTTAAAGCCACTGCCTTGAGTTTGTAAAAGTGAAGCTGTGTTGGCAGTAACAGGACATTTGGAGGTTCATAAGCAGCAACATAGAAATTGGAGTTTGAAAAGACAAGAGGTATTAATGTTAACACTACAGACATCTTTCTTTTATGAAATGTTTTGTTGTGCCCATGTAGTTCTAACCTTTGAACATTGTGTTAGAGCCTGACTACACCATTAAATACTTTGATGTTTACTCCATTTGTAAAATGGGTGAATTCAAATTAATTTTTCCTGCCCACATAATGTTAAGACGACTTCTTCAAGTTCCATGTCCTTGTAGAATGTTGGCGATCAGTAGTTTGATCTATTTTTTTTATCGAAAGCTATTCAAAATAGAGAAGTTTTTTCATTGAAACAAGATGCTTTTATTCTTGTAATTGGACCCAGTGGTTCGACCCAGTGGTTCTTCTTATTCCAGGATCAACAACTTGGGTCTCACCAAATGTCCAAACACAGTATTACCGTAGACAAGATCAAAACAGGTAGCCAAGCAAAGTTAAAAGAATTTTAAAAGAGGAAAAAAATGACAACAACCTTTAAGAATAACAGAGATTAACACATTTCATTGTGAGCTTTTGTGAATGTGTCTAAAGAAGTGGGTGGTATTCACACAAAACCATTAGTTTTAAAGGTGCTATGGCACTAACAGTGTTCCCCTCATTTTTATATTGCAGCTGAAACAAACTAATACAGCTTCCTTCCTGAAAATGTAAAAGAATTGTATTGAACTTGAGGTCTTCAACTTTGATCTCTAATTCTTGTGGGGGTTTGCCACCAGTTTCATTAGCGGGTTTACTCCCTTATGATTGGCGGTTGATGTGCCAGGCAGTGCTTACCCCAGCAGATTATCAAATATGGGCTCAAAATTTTAAGGACTTGGCTGCCCAGCTGAGTTCCCGCAACAAAACAGCTCATGCGAATGCTCTCATCAACCTTGCTGAAGGTGCAGAGAGACCCCCAGATCCCATTTCTGCAGAGCAGTATGCTGGCACAGGTGACTATCAGACTCTGGACAAACAGCTGACCCTGAGTGATGCAGTTTTAAGAGAAGTCAGGCCACCTGGCTTCATCAGAGCTCTCCCAGTTCTGCACTACAACGATCGTTCCCGACTCTCTCTCTTTCTCTGGATGACGCCTGCTGGCAGGGTCATCTAAAACCCCGTCCGGACTGCAACACATAAGATCAAGCAGCCTCAATAACTCTTATTTAGTACTTTTGGCATGACCCATACTGCTGAGAAAACAACTTGGCAACATAGTCGCTGTATCTTAGCATGCTGTATGTATTCTAAATGCATGCATTTTAATGGCTATTGCTAGAAATCTTGTTGACCGAACTGCGTCAGAGGCAACCTTTTTGCCAGTAAGCTTGCTGTTTATTCCTTATAATTTTTAACATCTGAAAACCAACCTTACCCCTTCCTGCCATGTATTCTCCTCCCCGCCCCCGCCCCCCAATGGTGAAGGTCTTTCAGAAGATGAAGCACTCCAGTATACAGTGTAATCCAGTCCAACTTATTAGGTTTAGCTCTTGGCCATGACAATGTGTTGCTGTTAAATGTCCACTTGTACAATATTCCCCAAACACCTTCTGTATGATGCATTTAAAATAAATTGAACAAATTATTAATTCAGGAAGTTGAAGAAAATTCTAAAATTGTGTACAGTATGGGGATAATTGACAGCATTAACTAGGACAAAAATTTATGTTTTATGTTCAGCTAAAGAAACAAATGTATTTTTATAGTTATTTTGTAGAGAGCAACCTTCTCCTAGCTCATTTTGCAACTGATTTAGTATATATAATGTTCCTTGGTGAATTTTCAGAAAAAAAACCTCATATACAGTGACACCTCAGCTTACAAATTTAATCCGTTCCGAATGCATGCTCTTAAGTCAAACTACTCTTAAGTCGGGGTAACTATCTAAAAACTTGGGGGGGGGGGAGTTAAAAAATTAAAAAATATATTTGTAAGTCGAGCAGACCATATCTAAAATTTGTAAGACGGCAGTTAAAACGCCAACAGTTTTCCGCTCTTAAGTCGAATTGCTCTTAAGTCGAGCTGCTCTTAAGTGGGGCTCCACTGTACTATATTCTCCAAGAGTTGTTTCCTAGTAACATTGCTGCATGTGTATTAGAGACATGGGACACCTGAGAGCAGCATGTGGGGCCTGGGAACTGTTGTTTGATTTCAGCTCCCCTGAACCCATTTCACATACTTTTACCACCACCATCATCCGATAAACAAACACAACTACAAATGAGCCATCACTTTCTATCTGATTGGGGGACAACTGAATAAAATGTTTCAAAGAATCAGAAAACTGACTCTAAAGATAGGCATCAAACAAAGGGTTGCTTGCTTTGGTGATTCAGTAGTCAATGATAGAAAAAAGAGACTTTCATGAGCCCAAGAGTTCAGATTGAAAGGATCTGAATGAATCCAACTGTGTCTAGGCACTTGTGTATGGAGTGCTGATGAAACATGTGTGTAGTCTTTTGTACCTAAATGGAGCCTCCGTTTTCAGATACAGTATAGATCTGGCTGAAATCCATTACAGTATTAAGTGGCAACTAGAGTAGGCCCATCAGTATCATGGTTAAACTGCCGTGCTGCATTCAAGCCTCTGCTCATGACCTGAGTTCAGTCTCAGTGGGTTTGTGTAGTCACAGTGGGTTTGTGTTGTCCTGCTTAGGTCAGTAAAATGACTACCCAGCTTGCTAAGGAGCAAGTTGTTGTCTGCATGATCATATTATAAACTGTTCAGAGAATTCTCCATCAGTATGGGTGATTATGTAAGTTGAAACAACAACAACAGAGGAATTGACTCATTGTGACTTGATTTCAGACAGATGCCAAAAGTACAAAACAATGGCAACACAGTAGGTTTCAGTTTCAACTCACACTTCTCAGCTTCCAATGATATTCATCTGGCTGTCATTAGAGACAAAATGCTAGATTACGTAGTACTTGGCCCAATCCAGTGAAGTAATTCACAGATTATTTTAAAAGCAGACTTTCAAAATACAACGTACCATTGTTTTTCAAAAATGAGATTTGATTTTTGCCAGGAACAATCTTATTCCAAAGGTAATATCTAAATGTCATCTGAGTTTTAAAAATTAAAGAAAAAAGCTATTGATTTATTTAAGGAAGTGAAATTGGGTTTCCTATCCCTCAGAAAATAATTCTTGAAATAATAAGAGCAATATATTTGCCTTCCATTTTTGTTTCACAGGTGATAATTATAAATCATGTTTTACTGCAGATCAGGCCAGTAAGAAATATGCATTTCATTTAGCATCAACCACAAATGTAAATATAATTAAGTTTAATGTACCATTGCTGCGCCTCATGCTCCAGAGATTTTAAAACAAGTACAATCCCAAGAATCACATATTTCACAACTAGAAATCAAATAAGTATTATTTCATGTTGATTTAAAGAAGAATGAATAACTAAAAGGGCCTGCAATATTTTAAACTCTCTCCCTCACCCTGAACAATAAAGCACTTCTAAATGTTCTTTATTTTGTTAGCAGTTTTCAGTGTTTCCTAAATTATTTCCACTTAAATAAATTGGATTTACAAATATATAAATTTTGTTGGATTATGTCCCAGGAGAACAAATAAATTGTTTCCAGACCCCTTTTCTGAGATGTAGTAAATGTGCATGAATGTGAGTAAGTTCTCTCAGTTTCATACAACACGTTTTAGGAAGATCTGCCAGAAAGAATGTTATGGAACTCTATTCCTGTGGAAGTACATTAGGCCCCATCCCTTCATTGCTTCAATTAAAAAAAGTAAAGGCCTGGTTCTTTACTCAGGCTTTTCATACTCTTGCCCCTACTTAATTGGTTTTTTGTTTTGTCTCTAATTTTTTGATAACCCACGTTTTTATAGGTTGATTGGTTTGCCACCATATTGTATAGAACTGTAGAGTTAGAAGGGACATGTAAGGCTATCAGATCCAACCGCCTGTTCAGTGTAGAACTTAGGAACTGTTAAAAGCCATTATGTTGTTTTTAGTCCAATCCTCAAGCCAATCAAGATAGTTTTGATTTTTTTGTCTGTCTTCTAGGGTATTGGCTATTCCACCCAATTCTGTGTCATCTGCAAATCTGATTAGTATTCTGTGCACTCCCTCATCTAGGTCATTAATAAAAATATTAAAGAGTAACAGGCCCAGGAAAAAATCCTGGGGGCACTCCACTTGTTACTGCTTTCCAGTTTGAAAAGGAGCCTTTGATAAGCATTCTCTTAGCACAATCTTGTAATCAACTGTGCATCCATCTAACACTTGTTTTATCCAGCCCACATCTAGTGAGCTTCCTAATCAGAATTACCAGGGAGCAGTTTGTCAAGGATTTTGCTGAAGTCAAAACATATTACATCTACAGCATTACCACTATCTATCATGGAAGCTAGCTGATCAAAAATGAGATAAGGTTAGTCTGGAAGGATTTGTTCTTAACAGATTTGTTTCTAGTTATTGCTGCATTGTTTTCAAGATTTCTTGCAGAGTGACCCTTTTATAATATGTTCTATAATTTTCCCTGGGCTTGATTTCAGGCTGCTCTGTAGTTCCCTGGTTCCTCCTTTTTGCCCTTTCAAAGATGGGAACTTAAGTCCTCCTCTAATCATCTGCCACTTCCATCCATCCTCCATTATTTTAAGAAAATAATGGACAATGGTTATGGTATCCCTTCAGGCAGTTCCTTCAATATTCTTGGATGCAGTTCACCTGTTCCTGAGGGTTTGAACTAACTTAAAGTACTGACATACTATTTGTTTATCAATATCAACCTGCAATCCTGTCTCTTTCCCTTGAAGGGCCATTGATTGTATTTTGGGAGAAAACTGAGCCAAAGTAGAAGTTAAACACTTCTGCCTTTTGTTTATCTTCCGTTATAATTATCCCATCCCCGCTGAACAGCTGATCCACTTTTTCATTCCTCTGTCTTGTGCTAAAAATAATACCTGAAAAATGCTTTTTTTGTTATTCTTTAGAGCCTTATGGTGCAGTGGTTATATTGCTATACTACACCAAAAACTGTGCTTATAACCTGGGGTTCAATCCCAGATAGCCAGTTGATTCAGCCTTCTATTGATTCAAGGTCCGTAAAATGAGTACCCGGAGAGAGGACGATGTGTAGCCTGCCTAATTATACTGTAAACTGCCCAGAGAGTGCCTTAAGAACTATGGGGACAGTATATAGGTAGCACACTTTGCTTTTATCTGCCTTGCTAACCTCAATTCCTTCTCAACTTTTGCCTTCTTAATTCCATCCCTGCAATTCCTTGCTAATTGTCTGTACTCTTGTATCTTAGGATAAATTTTATATATTTATATGGTTTTTGACATTATTATTGAATTTTAACTTATGTTGCGGGTGCTCCCATTGCATGCACTAGATGGGAGGAGGGTACAAAATAATTAAATAAATAAAGCAGGTAGTTTTGTTAGTCTATTATAGACACAGAGTAACCTGAAGTCATGTAGCACCTATGAGGATGGCTAGTTTTTACATTTCATCAGTTTTAATGCACACTAACACTTGTGAAAAATAAAATTTTGTTTTTTAGGTGATTCGCAACTTCTGGTTTCTCTCAGAATACCGGGGTAGTTACTTGTGTGAGCCCATCACAAACTCTCCCTGTTCTTACTGTGCAATTGTATTTATTCATAGTCTGCTATACTTAGCAGATTGCATCAAATCCATTGTGTGTGTGTGTGTGTGTGTGTGTGTGTGTGTGTGTGTGTGTGTGTGTGTGTGTGTGTGTGGAAAGAAGAGGGAATCAGAACGAAGAATAGATCTTCTCTGCTGTCAGTAGAATGCAGTGGTTTGTACTTGTTGACTATAAAACTAAAAATAAATAATCCATCTACAGACAGTGCCTGAAATATAATAGTCACAAGTTACAGCAGGCCCAATTAATCAATGGAACTTACAAAGAAGTTGAGTAACAAAATGCCCATTAATTCAATGATTTACTCTTACAACTTACTACAGACTTTCAGCCATTGAAAACACCTTGGCCCTCATCCTCAAAATGTATTTCCTCGTTTTTAACAAAAAAATATCTGTGTAAACTTGCTTACGTTTGTGTTATCTGTGTCACCTAATGGCAGATGGTTAGTACAGTGGTGATATTTTAAAATTTCCTGCGTGCCATGTTGGTCGTTTGTAAAGAAAGAAGTGGGATGGGCAGACAGTCCAGAAGAGAACTGTGTTATATTAAAATTCTCCACCTTACACTTGTGCCAAAGATTTAACAAGAATGGAAATTATAATAATAATAATTCATTCCCATGACACTGATTATAACTGAAGTAGAAAATAATGTTAGACAAGTCATTCTCATTACCATCATAAGCTTTTCTTATTGTGGTGGTATTTGTACTATTGTTTTGGTAAGAACAAGGTCTATTATCTTATGCAAATTAAGTTAACTTATTTGCCTTCATGGGAGGCTATTATTAATTGTTCTTTCATTTCAGGGGCATCATGTTTGGAGCTGGGCGTTTTTGTTCTGTTGTACTGCAACATTAGTGGCTTTGGTGTTTGATTGGCAAGAAACAAAGCTGAAACCTCATATGTGGTGATGTGTGTTCAGCTTGATATCCCAGATACCGGCTTAGTGGGGCTCTTTGTGCCTCATGAGGAAATCTTTAAATGCAGATTGACAGGAGTTGGTTGCTTACAAGGCAAAAATAAAACATTCCTTTTTATTGTACAGATAATACTTTTTCTTTTTTCTTAAAAAAAAGAGGAAGATGTGTACAGTTTTTAGTTTTCTTATGCTTCAGCATGACAGTGAAAGAAACAGGCATTGGTATGGGAGCAGGGGCATGTTGAATGAAATGGTTGGAGTTATACAGAAAACCCTGCCAAGAGAGGCTACATCTGTTCCCTGTACCCCAGTCTCCTTTCATGAGCTGACAAATTTTTTGTGTGCCTGACAATTAAGGACCTCAAATCATAAGATTTTGTCCAATGTGCTGGTTTCATAGAATCATCCTAAGGAGACCTCATACCATCCCAGACAGATGGCTGTCCAATCTATTCTTGAACACCACCAGGAATGGGCCACCCACAATATTGGGAGGCAAGCTGTTCCACTGTTTACTGGCTCTCACTGTCAGGAAATTCCTCCTTATTTCCAGATTGGCTCTCCCTCTGATGAGCTCCCACCCTTTAGTTCTTGTCATCCCCTCAGGTGCAACTGGGAATAAATCAATGCCTTCTTGCCTGTGGCAGCCCTTCACGTATTGGAAGACTGCTATCACGTCTCCCTTCAGTCTTCTCCTCGTTAGGCCAAAGATGCCCGGTTCTTTTAGTCGTTCTTCATACAATTAAGCCTCCAGACCTGTTCTCCTGTTTTCTTGTTTTCAGCACAGCCTTGTATTAGTATTGTAATAGAGATGTTCAAATGTTTTACTTTTCATTGTGTTTTAAGAACACAATGTGTTTGATTCTATTTTAATGTTTGCAATTTGATTTTACAGTAGGACCCGAGTATCCGCTGGGGATTGGTTCCAAGCCTTCCCGTGGATAATGAAAACCGTGGATAAGAGAGAACACCAAAATGTCCACAAAACTGCTGTTTTGTTATAGTAGCTTGCTTTACAGCTGCTCTTTGTGACGGTAGCTTGCTTTACAGCTGTTGTTTTACGACAGTAGCTTGCTTTGTGGCTGCTGAATTATTTAGTTTTTCCTCTGCCAACCGTGGATAACTGAATCAGTGGATAATGAATCAGTGGATACGGGGGTCATACTGCATTTTATTTTAATATTTCTTTTCTTTTTAAGCTAACATTATCATTGTTGTCCTTGTTGTATTGACTTACCGTATATGTGTCAGCATATATACTGCTTCATAGTGCAAGATCCCTGTCTAGGTAACTTACAAGAGAATTTTGCACTTTGCCACCCAGTGAACTAGATACACAATTTGCCGACCTCAGAAGGATGAAAGGCGAGTCAAGCTTGAGCTGGCATCTTGATCACATCAAGATTGAACGTAGGTTGTGAAGAGAGGCTTGACTGCAGTACTACAGTTTAATCACTCTGTCATGGGACTCACTTTGTCATAAACCACCTTGACTTCCAATGATGGAAGAAAGGCAACAGGTTAGGCAAGATACAATAGGAGTAGCTTGATTTGCAGTGTCTTAGAAACACTGGTGCCTTAAAGGATGAACAGGTTTAATGCCTGTAAGTATCAAGCATGTTTTCCTATGGAGGGGGAATAAAGCTGTGTTTGTGGAAGAAGACACCATTCTAAAGTACTGACTAATGGCTGCCTTGGTCTGGTTTATACAGAGTCCTGTAAGTGGACATCACATATCACTGCATTATGAAACACTTTTCACCACTTACCCCCACACAGTTCGATGGTGATGAGTCATTTCCCCAAAAAAATCTCATTATAAATCTCATAAAGCTGAAGGTGGCAACAACTTCTATACTCTATTCCTGTTTTGTTTTATCTGGCTCTTCTACTGACCTTTTCATCCCTGAACCCTTGGCTTGGATTTCACATCCCCAGTATATTTCAGTATTGGAAATTAATAGTCTAGCTTCCTAACCCTGGGCACATTGTGTCAAAGCCATTCAGTTAAAATTCATGAGACACACTTCTGTGGACTGGTTCACATATTTACATACACTACCTGACTCTGCACTACTAGGTGACTTGTTAACAACGGACATAGGAACAGATTACATTTAAAAGCCTTGTAACTGAGATGGCAGCAGGTGATTTGAAATTTCAGTCTCTGGGGGCTCATTCCTGTGCCACCATGAGGCTGCTGTCATAAAACAGCGAACATGCAGGCGTGAAGGTCAGATCAGTAGCGTTCTAGACCTCTCGCTTACATCACTGCTGAAAGAGCTTGGGCCCCCCAAAGGACAGAATTCTTACAACATTTAAGAGTAATGCAAAAGTGAGATTTGGAAAAGTAGTCTCTGGAATGCTAACACGTAGATATTGTCTATCCAGCATTACTTGATGGTTTCTTCCAGCCTTTATGTTCTCTCTCTCTCTCTCTCTCTCTCTCTCTCTCTCTCTCTCTGTGTGTGTGTGTGTGTGTGTGTGTGTGTGAAAGACACACATATGAAAGAAGAAGACCAGTCCCTGGTTTAGTACTGGTTTAGCAGCAACAGATTCCTCTTCTCAGGACAGAAAATATACAGGCTGAGTGAGTTGTTTTTCCGAAAAGCAGTGCAAGTGAATGTAGGTTAGCTTACGGCTGTTCTGAGCTGTTTATCACCTTCTGTTTATGACGATGTGTCAGAGACCCTAGATGCAATCAATGGATAAATGCTATTTTTAGCAGAATGTCTCCCAATTGTGTGGTTGCCTTATGTGCAATTTTATAGATTTAGGTTGTGTTCCTTAGTATGCTTACTCTGAAATTATCTTATATTGGATTCTTCATTTTGAGAATTCCATTGTACAAATCCAATAGAAAAAGAAGGAACATGACATATATTATTTTGAATTATTCCCTCTTAGTAGAATGTAGATACCACTTCCAGGCATCCATGTTGATTCCTGCATTGTTTGGATAGATTCAGACATTTTGCCAGACATTTTCACTCTGAAATCTTTGCTCTGAAATCTTCCTGCTTTTAAAAAGAGCTGTAGCCATATCTACTCCATAAACACTCTTTATGAATGATTATACTGACATATGATGTTCTCTCTCATCCATTATGACTTTATGAAATGGTGTTTGATGGAACTGAATCATTTGACTCTTAAGCACATTTATATCTCTCAGAAAACAAAGAGCTTTTGAAAAAATGACATTAGGGTCAGTGTGAAGACTCTTGTTCCATGAATGATAACCACAAAACACTTCCAGTTATAGGTAGAAAGTTCTCACTGCATAGGTGAAAAGTGCTGTATTTCTACGCCTGATCAGTTTCTGTTCCACAGCAGTTGCACATTTAAAACTCCTCTTTGCCCATGAATCTTTTCTTTATTAGATTGTTGCTATGTCTCTGTTCCAATTTAGAGGGGAACAGTCCAACACAGCAACTTTCGATTTAAAGGTGTATCTGTCCCAGTTGTCCAGAAAGTTGGATATGACTTTAATATCAGAAGAGTCTAAGGGTAAATCCTAATCTGTCTGTTCCTTTCCCTTCTGTCATGCTGGGGAAAACAACAGAATGAAATTCAACAAGGATAAATGCAAGATGTGCCTGTTACCTAGGAACAAAAAATTACACTAACAAGATCGGGGATCCTTGCCTCAGTAATACTATGAGTGAGAAGGATCTTGGAATTGTTGTAGATCAAAAGCTGAGTAGGAGCCAAGAGAGCATTGTGGCTGCAAAAAAAGCAAAATAGATTTTAGGATGCATTAACAGAAGCATAGTCTCCAAATTCCCATCTATTCAGAACTTGTTAGGCCTCATCTAGAATATAGTGTTTAGATCTGGACACTGCACTTTAAGAAGGATACCAACAAACTGGAACAAGTTCAGAAGAGGGCAACAAGGATGATTAAGGGCCAGAAAACCAAGCCTTATGAGAAAAGACTGAAAGAACTGGGCGTATTTAGCTTGGAGAAAAGAAGACTGGGGGGATATATGGTAGCACTCTTCAAATACTTGAAAGACAGTCATGCAGAGAAGGGTCAGGTTCTGTTCTTAGCCATCCCAGAGTGCAGGACATGTAACAATAGGCTGAAATATCAGAAGAACATCTTTATTAGAGCAGTTTGACAATGGAACCAATTACCTCAGTAGCTGGCGAGCTCTCCAGTGTTGCAGGCGTTCAAGAGAAAATTGGATAGCCATCTGCCAGATCTGCTTTGATTTGTATTCCTGCATGGAGCAGGGGATTGGACTCAATTGCCTTGTAGGCCCTTTCTGTCTCAATTATTCTATGATGCTATGCTCTCTCTACATGTGTAGAACAGGACCTGAAGAGGAGAGCTGGGACTATCAATGGAACACTTGACCGGAAGTCCAGAAAAATGAGGGCTCCACATCACGGAAGATGCTATGTGGAAAGAGACAACTCTTGAGGTTCAACTTGCACCTATGAACAGCTAGAATGGCTTTGCCTCTCTTTCTTCATATGTATATTTTGACTGCTTTGCAGAACACCTACATAGGGTGACACTTTCTCAGGTACTCTCCGTCTTCCAGCCAAATATCAGAGCCCTGGGCAAAGGGCTTTCTAGCAACCCATCCAGCATCCTGTCTGATGCCCCAAAGAGCTTTAAAAGGCAAAAAGAAAACAGCCAGTTGCAAAGATATGGGAGATGTCATGAAATACCATAAGACGCCAGTATCCATGGGGGATTGGTTCCAAGCAGATACAGAAAGACAGAAATTGTAGCAACACTATAGCCTCTGCTTCCCCCTAGTGGCCATTTCTGGTAATTACATTGTGAAAATATATTTCGCTTATCAAACACTATTCATAGCATGGTCTCTGGCTCCCTTTAGTGGCCAATTCTGGTAACTTCAATTTTTAGAAGTACATACAGTATTTCTAACATTTCTCTTTTAATGTCTTTAATATTTTCAGACCATGAATGAATGAATCAACAGATACTGATTAGGGGCTATTATGGTGTAGCACACCTCTCTCTGCCCAAGTACAATAATCCATCATCATCTTCCTTATCCCTCATGCCACAGGTTCCGGTATTGTGTGGTTCCAGCCATAAGCAGAGCTAGCCAATACAACCTCAAGAAGTGTTTCATGTATTCTTATTAATCTCCTATGTATAACACCTTGATGCATTAAATATAATTATTCATATCATTTATGCATTGAGGCAGTGGGTCTAGGCCAGGGCTAATAAGCTAAACCCTGCGACTCTCACATCTTCTGCAATCTTCTGAGCCTTCTGTTTTCTCTCTGCACATAACCAACACATCCAGGAACAGGATATACAGTAGTTGTAAACAACATCTGTTGTGATAAAATATATCTGAGGGTGGTTTGGTTTTGAACGGGCAGTTAAGAGCCATTAACATTGCAAAACACCTGGGCATCAGTTGTTGATATGGACAGATCAGCAGCCTGCAGTTTTAAATGTATTTTTTGGGGGGGGGATGGGGCAGTGGGTTATGGGGTTTGTCATGATGCCTTTCAGATTTACCCCTGCGTCAGTGTGTTTATGCAGATCTTTCTCAGCTAGGTCTCTAATTAAAGGATTGCCTGAAAGCTTTGTGGCAGAGTAAGATGACTTCTTCAGGCAACCAATTCAAGCATCATAAAAGGGTAGCAAATTATTAGTTTGTTGATTTATTGCTTTTGTTTGTTTTGGGGTTTTTTCCCCTTGTTGCTAGGGCAGGAGGAGCATGGTTGTCAAATTTTCTGCCTCACGTGTCATATGCTTGTTTGGGATGGCAGTACTTGGTAGGAGCTATACATCTTGGTTTGAGGCTAAACTTGCTAAGATTATACATTCTGTTTTGAGAATTAATGATTTCCAACTAATTTCAGAACATGTATGTCTATGGTTATTAACCTGACTGCATTACAGCAGTACAAGTTCGTATAAAGGAAATATTGTAATCAGTTGTTGTTACACCACTCTTATTTCTTTACAGAGAATCTATCAGAATAGGTCCACTGTTCAATGTCCCTCTGTATGATTTCCCAACAAACAATACGATTTTGAGTTTATGTATGTGAACATGGCTTACTTGCCCCCCCCCCCCCCCCCGTTTGGATGTACTGCATTGGTTCATTTGCAGATTTGTGTTCAGTGGCATGTCTCCTCTTGAAATATGCTTAGTAACCTCCTGTGGATGTTAACACATAAAATTGTATTGGAAGAATATAGAAATCTATCCAAAATTGAAAATGATTTTATGGTCCTTAGATGGAAAGCTTTTGGAGCTAGAAGAAGATAGCTAAAACTAATAAAAATACACTAATGTGAAACTCTCGGGATTTTTTAAAAAATAAATATAGCAATCTTGGGTGAAAAGATGAGAAGCAGTGGGTTATTTATTCCACAGCAACAAACTCTGTAGGCCTATTACTGTCTCAATGGAAATAATCCTTGAGAGTCAACCATATAGACATATCCTGTTTTTTATTATTTTGCTAAGATAGTTGATATAGAGGTGAGAAAAATCCAATCGTCACCTATAAATGACCCCAGGGATTTTCACACGTTCAAGCACATATTTTCCCTCCTTTATACCCATCTGCAGGCTTCAGCTGCATTTGAAGTGTTTCGGTACAGTGGTGTCTGCTTGTTTGTTTTCAGTAAAAAGACAGAGAGATGTGGCATTCTACTTATCCTTACATTACTTGGTCCTCTGTTCCTATCCCCAAAGTTTAAATTAGCAGAATGGAAGACTGCAGCAGAATGGGGAACAAACTTATGCTGTGGTTTTCATAAGCAAGCAGTGACAGATGTATCTTTCAATCAAGCATTGTGTCTGCAAATAATTCTTTGTGTTAAAAAGTGTTGTGCATTCTTGGCCACTGGACTAATCTTCAGTGCATTAATAACACCTGTCAGAAGACTTGGAGATAGCCTCAAACAATTTATTTCCCAGTGGGGCTCTTATCTAAACAAGATCAGTCTTCATATCTTTCTCCATTTAGTCAGAATTCTGTAGGCATATCTGACTGGTATTATCTGGAGCTGGCTGTTTCTCATTTGGGGGTGGGAGGTAGGGAGCTAATGTGTGGAATTAATAATATCTCCTGCCACCGCTGCTCTGATTTTACTTCTCCACAAGTCCATACCAGTAGTGGAACTCTTTGTCAAGGTACAATGGTACCTTTGTGAAAGTGTCAGATTAAAGATTTTACTGGATGAATTCCCGAAATCCTGTGTTTAGAGAATTTCATTTAGAAAACAAGGGAGAGAGAATGGAGCGTGTTCACTCATGTGGGAACATATAGACCTATTACCCTTGATACAGAGAATGTTTTTGTCATTGTCAGTCTTTTCTGTGTTTCATTTCCTCTCATTTATTAATTTATTCATTGCAGTGTTCAACCACCCAACAGCTGGAGCTTTCTGGGATGTTGGTAATACATTTTAAAATATAATACTAAAGCCATGTCTTGAGACAACAGAATATAATTCCAAGAACAGAAAATAAAAACACCTCAGCACTCAAAATCCACTTAAATCAAGTGGCCGGACAAAAATATAAAGATCTAAAACAGAGCTGGACATCTTGTGGAATCTGTGGCCAAATCATCATCCCAGCGCCCTCTTGTAGTCTGTTCCAGACATTATCTAAAGCCAAGTAAAAACAGTCCACCCTATGCCTGATTGTTTAAAAAAAATCTTCATTTCGTATTGAAAAGAACACAATATAAGAACTCATACAGCGTTCTGATGGAGGATATTCTCTGTTATGCCATCAGCAATTTTGTTTGGCAGATTTAATGGTATCCCTAATGTCAAGAGGTGCTGCTCTTGTAAACTGGGCAGTATGGAAACTCTTGCCCACGTGGTTCTGTACTGTTCCTTACATGAGGAGCTACGGGGGGGGGGGGGAATCTTGATCCAGTTTTATAAAAGTTAAATGGAAGATCAGATTTGGATAAATTTTGATGCATGCTCTTTTCCACATTGGATGATACAGTTGAAAGAGTAGCAACCTTTTTATGTGTGATTGTCGAGAAGCGAGTCTCAGATTTGCATTAACCTATAATATATCTATAAATATATAAATATATAAATATACAGTGGTACCTTGTATAAAGGAATTAATTCATTCCAAATGAAATTATGTTAAGCAAATTTTCCTTTATACAAATTCCCATAGGAATGCGTTGAAAATGGAGTAATCCCATTTTTATGTTGTACAGATTCTCCCCATAGGTTATTATGTTAAGCAAATTTCCCCTATCTCCAGAATTTTTTATGTTGTACATATTTTATGTTATACAAACTGTTTGTTATACAAGGGTCCACTGTATAAATAAAACTTATTTAAAAGTCACACCTTGTGTTTTCACCTATTATGCCAATAAAGGTTATCTTATCTTATCTTATGGAGGACATTCTACATTCAACAGTACCACCATTTGGAGAAGCCATGTGTGTTTTTATTATGAAAAGCTAATGTAGCTACTCCTTTTGAAAGTTTTATTTGGATGCTGCCAAAAACAGCCCGAAGGATAATTTATTTGCTTGATGTATCTAAAAATCACTGAAGAAACATATGGCACAGCCCATCCTTTCTTGAAGCCATCCAATACAGAGCCTGTTGAACATATTCTGAAGAATGAGGAGCGTTCTAGAGAGAAAGATGAGTGCGTATTTTTTGAGGTGTGAGTGTGTGGTAGGAATGTATGTCCTGTGGGATATTATCGAGCTGAACTTGCATACATCATAGTCAGTAATAAGGGATAATTGGGAACTGCATTTCACCACAGTGGAGACTGGGCTCTTTGAGGAGTTGGGGCTATCCAAGGTACTGAATCATTTGGCAAATAAGGTTCTACATCTTGAAAAGCTCTTGGAGTGGAATCACCATTCTGCAAAACAGGAGTCACATGCACCCACTGGTCTAACATCTGGGGGCGCATGGCTTCTGATAGCTCAGCAGCTAAGGTCTTTGGCTTCAGAGTTCAATTCTCCACTGTGGCTTCTTGAGAGAGCCTCGACTTGATGATGCCTAGGTTCCAAGATTATTATTAGTATCATTCATATTGCACGGATGGTATGAAATGTTAATGCTCAGCTTTGTTGCAGTGCTGAGGGAGATAAGTGACAGAAGAGGTAGTACATATTTTTATGTCAGTGCTTCTGTCTGGCATGTGTGGAGAGGGATATCACCCTTTTTATCCACAAGGTAGAAGAGGTAGAGATTGAGATTCCAAAGCAGCAAAAACAACAACATCAAGTCTTTCTTGCTGATCTGCCCTTACCAGGCACAGTTTTCTGTTTATTTAGTCAAATGTACTCTTTGCATGCTGAAATAAATGCTTTCACATTTCACTTGATATGTTCCAGGACATTAAAAAATAAAGAGCTAAGGCCCAGTAAGACATCTAGGTGTTGGCGAAGGCTGAAGAGAAAACAGTCAAAACAATATTGACTTAACTCTTTCAGAACTCCTTTTCTTTGTTTCAGCTTCTTAAAATCATTTATTCAACCTGGCAGGGTGGGAGAAGCATCTTTTATTTGTTAGGAATGTTAAACTCTTTTAAAAAAAGGAATATCTTCCCAAATTCACTAATACTGTTACATTGGGAGAAAAAAAGACATCTTATTTCAGAGTCTTCTTTCCTCACGTCTGCACGTGTGGGTTGAACAAATATGAACACTTAGTTTTCACAACCAAATGGCATACAGTAATCCCGGAATAAAGGAAAATCCATGATAAGCAGATGTTGAGTCGGGTCAAGGCTGGAGGGGCTGTTTGGGGCCTCCTATACTTACTTTAGGCCTGGCACTGCCCCAAATGCACCAGTCAGAGGCTCCAGAAGTGCTTTTAGGTGATCCTGACGGCACTTCCAGTTTTTCAGAAGTCGCTTTCAGTTTGCCAGAAACCACTTCCAGTTTGCCATAAACCATTTCTGGGGCCTCCAACAGGCCCAGGAACCCTGTTGGAGGCCCATTCAGGGCAGTGCCAGGCCTGGGGTAAGTGCAGGAGGCCCCAAGCCAGCCCACTCAGCTTGCCCCAGGAGCCCTTGCTTCATATATAGTATATCAGGACCACAGTATATGAACCAAAGACTGTATGAGAAATGGATGAGAGAGTGCTGAAGTAATGGCCCCTCCCCCTCTTTAATCAGCTTTTCTATATAGCCCCTATGCGAAGTGAACTATGTTACATAAGAAAACTATGAACACACATACAAATAAATACTAACCTTTTTATATCCCAATATTACACATATAATTCAGAGAAAATGTTAAATAAGAAAAAAAACATGCTTGATGTGATTTAAATATTGTTTTCAAAGTAATACGGAGCTTTATTTTTATTAAACACTTGCTTTGGGCAGAAATTAATAGCTATATAGCTATATAGACTTCTCCATATAATTTACATTTAAACAAAGGCAGTGAAAACCTTTGAAATGGTAATTCTGGCACACCCAGGAAATGTTCATGTTAATGCCCTGACTATTCATTCATGTGCTTCCAACAGAGTTTAGATTGTTTCTACCAAGGTCATTTGGTGAACCACATCCAGCTTCAGGACTTAGTTATTTTCAGATTGAAGCAATTTTTCATCCATTTATCATTGCTACTGAGTTCTATGATGCTGCAAGGGATGTGTGGTGTTTTCCCCTCACAAGATAGTCTGTGGAATACGTTCTGCTCTGCATCACAACTGGATAAACATTTGCTGACATATATGGTACTTAGTGTGGTGCTGGGAATAGTTGTGCAGGCCCTTGTGATATCGAGGATTGACTACTGCAACACACTCTACATGGGGTTGCCCTTGTCCCTTGTCCGGAGACTCCAACAGGTACAGAATGTGGCGGCCAGACTGGTGGTGGGTGCTCACAAATATGATCACATCACCCCAGTTCTGGCCCGCCTGCATTGATTGCCCATGGCTCTCCAGATAAGGTTCAAGGTCTTGGTTTTGGTTTTCAAAACCTTCCACGGCTTGGGACCTGAATACCTGGCGGAGCGTATCTCTCAGAGATCAACAGAGGCTAGGCCCATTCGAATGTTGCGGGCGCGCTCTCAGGGTGGCCACCCCAAGGGAGGCGCGGAAGTCGGCAACGCGTAGCCGCGCCTTCTTGGTTGTTGGCCTTTCACTATGGAATCAACTACCAAGTGAGTTGCGCCTTGCATCGTCCCTGCCAACCTTCAAAAAGGCTTTAAAAACTATGCTTTTTAAGGAGGCTTTTTGTGCCCGCTACTTCTTGTTGAGGGCTTCCCTTTTACTGCCCTTATTGTTGTCCTCCCGCTATTGTTTTTATTACTGTTTTATCTGATGCTTTTTAAATCTGTAAACCACCCAGAATCCCTCTGGGAAATGGTACGGTATAAAAGTGTAATAAATAAATAAATAAATAAATAAATTGCTTACTGGCTGTGTAACTTGTTACAGATATATGCAACTAGTCGACAAGGGGTAAGTCTCAGTTGCCCAATCAAGTGTGAGACACCTGGCCAAGATGGACCACAGCACCTTACTAGTTTGACACAATTAATCTATGGCAAGTTATGCAAAACCTATGCAAGCAACAATATGTCTGCTGGCCTGAGTGTGTTCTAGGTGTCATGTAAGAAAACAGAGTGATGTTTTATGAGCATTGAGAATAGATACATCATTCTTTAAGTGTCTATTTGAGATAAATATATGAGTGAATACTGATTACAGCTCTACATTAAGTTCTGTCCTCTAAAAACTCAGTAATTTTGTTCATGGACCAGCTTGCGTTCATTACTTTATATTAATTTGCTTGGTTTGTGAAAGTGGCTTGTGTATTTAAATGTTTTATTGTTTTTAATTGTTCATTGACATTTTAATTGTAAGCCGCCCAGAGACCTTTGGGTAGTGAGTGGCAAAGGAGGAGGAGAAGGAGGAGGAGGAGGAGGAGGAGGAGGAGGAGGAGGAGAAGAAGAAGAAGAAGAAGAAGAAGAAGAAGAAGAAGAAGAAGAAGAAGAAGAAGAAGAAGAAGAAGAAGAAGAAGTTTAAATCATTTCATAGAAGCTTTTTTTCAATGGGGATTGGATTATCTGCATTATCATTTAGGCGGACAATTTATGCGACATTTCACACTTTCTCTGCAACCTCCATATTGATGAATAATCTGACCTTTCTCACATGCCCAAACCCACTTATAAGTTCAGACATAGGCTGCAGAAAAAATATGACGTCACGGAATCAAAGAATCATAGAATCAAAGAATTGGAAGAGACCTCAAGGGCCATCCACTCCAACCCCCTGCCTTGAAGGAACCCCCATCACAGTACTCCCAACAGATGGCCATCCAGCCTCTGCTTAAAAATCTCCAAAGAAGGAGACTCCACCACCCTCTGTGGCAGCATATTCTGACAGCTCTTACCATCATGAAGTTCTTCCTAATGTTCAAATGGAATCTCTTTTCCTGTAGTTTGAAACCACTGCCCCGAGTCCTAGTCCCTGAAGCCATGGAAAACAAACCTGTTCCCTCTTCAATATGACATCCTTTCAAATATTTAAACATGGCTATCATATCCCCTCTCAACCTGCTTTTTGTAGAGCTAAGCATTCCCAGCTCCCTAAGCCGCTCCTCGTAAGACATTTCTTCCAGACCTTTAACAATCTTGGTCACCCGTCTCTGGACCGGTTTGAGATTGTCAACATCCTTTTTTGAAATCCTCCTGAATTAGGATCCAGATGTTTTGTATACCTGTGTTCCAATAAGAACCTCATTAAGAATGTAGGATTGGATATCTTCTGGCATCACTATCTTATCATAACACTAACAGGTTTATGTGACTTTTCACACTGCAGCACAGAGGTAGACCGAGCTGCCCAATGGCGGGTTCTGTGCCCTCACCCTGGACTTGTGGTGTTTTACCCTACAAAGTGATTTTTCTCTTCAAGAAGGATTTCAGGATTTTTCCACTCCTGCGATCTCCAGAAGCAATGATTCAGCTTTTCAGTAGGTCATAATCCCCTAATCCACCTGGCACTATTTAAAACTCCCTACCTACTTTCCTTTCAGAGTGCCCTGAAGACTTATTTATTTGCAGAGTCCTTTCCCAGTTAGGTTCCCTGATCCCTACCCTTTCCACCAACCATCTCAGAGGGGACACATTTTACTATTCTTTCTATTTTGGTCCCATGAAATTTGGGGATGTTTCATTTTTTTGTAATTCTTATGAGCAGGGAGAGGTGTCTGATATTATGTTAACAATTGTTTTCAAATGTGTTCTATATGTCTTTCTTCCTGCATTTTATTTATTTATTTATTTATTTATTTATTTATTTATTTATTTATTTATTTATTTATTTATTTTAGAGCATTCTTACCCCACCTTTCTCCTTGGAAAAGGACCCAAGGTGGCTTACAGTAATGAGGGACACTATACAGTCCAATACAATTAAGACATGTTCAAATATTGAGAACAAGGAATTGAGGGACATCTTACAGCATTAATAGACAACATTACATTAAGCTACAAAGTTATAAGTAGTTATAAACACAAAGTCTATGTGTACCTATAGCTTCATATAAAAGACACATAATTGGTAGACCATCATTCAGGGAAAGCTTGCCTTTTCGAAAAGACAACAGAGATGAGGCAGACCTGGCTTCTAGTGGGAGGGAGTTCCAAAGTCTGGATGCAGCAGTTGAGAAGGCACTTTCGGATTTACTGGTTTTGTAAACCACCCCAGGTAGTGCAGTTTACACTAAGGGAGCAGTATAGAAATATAAATTAAAAAAAAATAAAAAACAAAAATCTGAAATGCACATTTCCCCCCACAGTTAGGAAGTTGACTGGCAGTCACATTTTGACGCAGCCTCTAGCACTGCACTAACAGAAAACTGGTCTCTGGGTCTGCTAAAGTTTCTCTTTGCTGATGGGAAATATTTTTGTTCATGTCTGAAGCACTGGTGAGCATACGATACACAGTGACAGTGAAGGTGACAGAAGAAACAGGAACACTGTACTTGAACCTCGGAGTCTTTATGAGCCTGTACTACTTGTATTACTTTCCACATTGTTATTGGTCTTTCCCCTCTCCCCAACCTAGTCGAACATAATACGACATTAGCATGACTGATTTTTTGAACTGCACCAAGCAACTTCTTTTCCTCCTTCTCCTCCTCCGCCCGTATATTGTGGGCCTGTTGACAGATTTTTAAAGAAAATATCCTGAATGCTTGTCTCTCTATTTCTCTCTTTTTAAATCATTTTGTTAGACTTAGAACAGCAAGTGGTCAACTAATAAGGATTAGTAATGGGAAGGTTTTATTTAATTCAGTTTGTAAGCAGCTTTACTCAGTGAAATCCCTTAAAACACTGAGATTATATTTTAATGCTACTGACACACTACCTCGACGCCTATAGTATACGGGATTTTACTGCATAGTTTGAAAGAAGATTATGCATTTGTATACAGTATACGCAGAGCATCAGAATATTATATTTCACATGCATTAGTTGTACCCCTCCTGCATTCATGATTTTTCAATCTAGTACCTTGGGATTAGATAGAAGATTTTAAATTATTTGCTGAGGATTAAATGAAAGATGCAGATAGTATTAGAAGCGGGAAACACAGACCACGTAGAATATTTGAACATATTAATAAGACGTCTTGCTGCTACTACATCTGAGTTTTGCAGAATTTTATTTATTTATTTATTTATTTATTGCAGTATTGCTTTATTATTTAGTTATCACTAAAAAGCAATAGAAATTGCATAGAACTGTGAATATGCAGGTCTCTTGGTGTATTTGTATAACAAGCAAATCCTTTGTCAGTGAAATTGAGAAATCACATGCGTATACAGACTATTTTTCTTAATGGAGGAGAAAGGAAGCCCAGTAAAATAAATTAGGACTTATCTGACATTCAGAACAAGCAATGTAAAATGAAAAGAGATATATTAATTGATTTTAAAGAAATGAATCCAGTATGGTTGTACTGTATGGGGTGATCTGTCTAGTAGCTGACTCATCAAACATTTGAAACAGTTTTTGAATTGAACATACCTGTTTCTTCTGATCCAAACTATCCCCCAGCCTCAATTCCAACTCCTGTGGACTCTCCCCTGTTGTTGTGTTGTTTTGCTGCCTGCCTGCTGCTTCTGTCTAGCTGTGGCCACAGTTGGGTGCTTCAGTTCTGACTGGTGAAACCAGGCCATTGGGACAGAAAGAGGAAGATCCCTTGTGGCTTATCTATGACTGAGCTGAGCCACAATACTGATGAGAGTAGAGGAAGAAAGGCATATAACACAGAGTGATGAAGAATATCAAATGGGGCCAGTAGGGAGAGAGAGAGAGAGAGAGAGAGAGAGAGAGAGAGAGAGAGAGAGAGAGAGAGAGAGAGCAGAGAGCAGAGAGCAGAGAGCAGAGAGAGAGGGGGGAGAAAGAAAGATAGATGGGTCCTGGAAGGAAGAGCCCTCTTGCATTTTTCTAGGTGAGGATTCAGCACATCAAAACTGGATACAAATAAGTGACTTTGTATTTTGGAGCTCCCCCCATCCCTGAATTACATTCAGTTTCTTGACTACATTTCTAAGAACTCAGCTTCATCTGAGCGGCTTCTGTGGAACAAATGCTTTTGACTGGCCATGCCCACTGCTGAAACCATTTTGGGAACAAATCCACCCTCCCTGTAAGCCATATTTGTTGATACATAAACTAGTATTCAAAACTCGAAATGCGCCCCTGGGTGTGGAAATGCTAGAGACTAGGGATGGGCACCTAATGAAAAATGAAATGCTGTTTCGTTGTTTCGTTAGCTAATGAAACAAAATGAAACAAAACAAGGAAGCAGTGTTTCATTACAAACTTAACAAAACACCATTTTTTCCTCTCGAACAAAATGATTCATTCTAGGGGAAATGACAGGGGTACCTTCAGAAAGTGATTCTAGCCTACCCCATAAAATTTGGAAAGGTTTGGGGTTCAGGGAGCTGAGTTATGAAGCTCCAAAGGGAGTGCCCCTAGGAAAAAAACCTTCTAATTGGAATCAGAAGCTGATTGGGTGAGCAATAGTGCTGCTTCTGTTTCCTATATGATTCCAATTAGAGGGTTTTTTTTCCTAGGGGCACCCACTTTGGAGCTTCATAACTCAGTAGTACCCTTACCCCAAATGTTTCCAAATTTCAGGTGGTTCCCTAAAATTGCTTTCTGAAGGTACCCCTGCTACTTTGGTGCCCCTAGGTAAGTAATTGTTGAGTGCATTTTTTTAAAAAAAAATAAGCACTTGAAAATTATTTTTTAAAAACCGCAATTAAAATATGCACTCAACAATTACTTGCCTTGGGGCACCAAAGTAGCAGGGGTACCTTCCTGAAGCAATTTTAGGGAACCCCCTGAAATCGTCAAAGATTTGGGGGTAAGGGGACTTAGTTATGAAGCTCTAAAGGGGCTGGGGTTAGTTAATTGGCAAAGTGTGCTGTGAGTGTGGAGGCAAATCAGGGAGTTTACTCTATGGTATTAACTCCCTAATTGCCTCCATGCTCCCAACACACATGGTCAATTTACTACCCCCAGCCCCTTTAGAGCTTCATAACTAAGTCCCCTTACCCCAAAATATTTCCACACACACACCCTGACCTGTCAAAAAGCCCCAGCTGGTAGGCAGGGAGAGGGGCAAAAGGCAGAATGGAGCAGGCTTTTTTCCCTCTTGATGCTCCATTCTCCCTTTTACCCTCCCCCCACCCACCTCCCAGCTGTGGCTTTTTACAGGTCAGGGTTTGAAGAGGGGAACACCTCCCCCCACCACACCCCAACCTGTCAGAAAGCCCTACCTGGGAGGTAGGGAGATGGGCAAAAGGCAGAATGGAGCAGCAAGGGGAAAACCTATTCCCTTTTGTCTTTCATTACTCCCCCGTGGTGGGGTGGGGGAACTCCATTGTCTCTGATCTACCTCCTCCTTTCCCCTTAAGTTTAAATCAAACCTGAACCCTTCAAATTGAGGGTACCTTAAAAGGAGGCGTGTCCTACGAGAACCCTTCAAATTAAGGACTGTCCTCACTAATACAGGGTATATGGCCACCCTAGACCTTAACATTACACAACCTTGTGGTTCTCTTGTTGCAGCCTTGTTCAGACCTCATATCAAATATTTCGCGTTCCACACAGATTCTTCATGGATACAACACATTTGGCATCAGAGCCTTATCCTAGCCCTAGGCACAATCAATGTCTTATGGAAATAGAGGAGAAGGCAGTGTGTGCCCATGAGTATCAAAGTGTGCTTATTGTTAGTATCGGGAAGTCCTGCTTTGATGTGTGGACTTCCTTTTGAGTTTCCCTGTTGATTATCAACATGGGCTATCTTGAGGATACCTCATTCTTGAACTTCTCATTTTGACAGTGGAATGGAAATTCCTGACCAGCATTTCTGTCATGATCTGGGTTTCTAACAAAGCAAAGTAGTCTGTGCTTTATTGTTTCTTATGTTTGCCAGGCACTCACATTGTGCCAAATGCCTTTCACCAGTGCTGCCAATTATTTTAGTTTCTACCTGTATACTATCAGTATTGTAGTGATCATTGCAGCATGACAGTAATCACAGTATTAAAGCCATTGCATCACAGTATTGCAGGCAGGAGCAAAGGAGAAATAAAAAGCAAAACAGACAAAACACAGTGGCAACTTAAAGCAAAGTGTTCTGCTTATATACCACCCCATAGCACTTCAAGCATTCTTTGGATGGTTTATGCAAGCTACACATTGTCCTCCCCCAGCAAACTGGATACTTATTTTGCTGACCTCGGAAGGATAGAAGGCTGAGGATAAAAAGCCTTCCTGTTATGTTTTTTTTAAAATGAGAGTTTTATTGCATCTGCATCTTTTAGAACTTTCAAGGACGGATATTTAAGTACTGTAAATGTTCCTGCATGTGTTATTATTTTCACAACTGTAAGAACGTTTCCAATACCTGTTGACTTGTTGCTTTCTGAAGTAACTTTGCACATGTGCAACATAAAACTTGATAGGTAGAGAAGCTGATGTTGCCTGGAATTATTGCAACAGAGAAAAGGTGCATAGTTTGATACTCAGATGAATTTTGATATGGTTGTCTATGGCTGCTTAGTTTTATTCTGGAGTTACCCCTTCATTGGGATAATTACCAGCTGTGTTAAACACAGGCTTCTGATGTCTGTGAAGATTCTCAGTCATCCAGGTGAGTTTATCTGGAAGCTGAGTCATATTGGCAAGTGGACTTCTTTTCTTGAGAGATCGAAACATTTTGCTACTCATCCAAGCAGCTTCGTCAGTCAAAAGGCAACTGATTTCTACCACACCCTGAAAGGTATATGAAACTTTGTAGGAGTACAGGGGGAGTTCAGGCACTGGCAGAGAGAACAGTCTGAGAAAATACTTTAAACTTGAACAGGAAATTTCATCAGAGCAGCAGCAGAGATTGTAATCTGCAGTGGGTTCTAGAAGCAAAATTTCTCCCAATCTCCACTAAAATTTTCAATTATAACTGCAGACATTGTGGTGGGATCCCTCCCAGTGTTCTGTTTGTGGAAGCAGAATCTAATTCATCATATATTAATAACATAAATTGCTATGATTCTATAAACATGTTTTCTTCCACCACCATAGACATTTTGTGCTTAACCCAAGTTGTAGATCCTTAGATTAGAAATGGAAGCGGGAGATGGGAAAATTTTCACACATTCATTTAGGGGTTAATAATGTATTCTAGAAATCCACGGGGGTGGTAACATCTCTATGGAATGCTGTAGCCTTAATTTACATGCATTCATTGTCCTTAGAAAGGCTTTGAATAGGTTTAATTCAATATTATTCTTGGCTGGATATTGTTTTTGGAATAACAGCATCATGCCATATAGTTTTTAGTTGTATTATGGGTGATAAAAAGTGTTGCCACACATTGTTGTAATATTGATCCTGTACAGCCATCATGTGATTTTTGTATTCGATTTGTGGGGCTTCTAAATATTTTTGAAGAACTAATGTGTTTGAAATGAATTTACTGGTGAGTTTTAAAAAATAATCAGATTGTCTTTCTGTGCAATGTATGATATGTTGAAGCAGAAAACATGTGGGTTCATAGGAGTACATCTGTTTATGTTCTGTACATCAGACTCCTCCTTTGTCCTTCAATTGTGTTTTCAGGGAAGTAACTTGTCTTAGTGCCCTGCAGTTTATCTGTCTGTGAAACAGGTATTTTGTGACTGGCTATATCTGCTGTGGCAGCCATTCTGTAAACAGCATGTACACACACACACCACACAGAGAGACACACAACTTTGTAGCAGAATTTTTTTGAGATGGCATTTCTGATGTTTTGTCAAAATACCAATGTACCCACTGGCCTCAGAGGCTAGAGATAGAGATGGCACAAAACAAAAAATGACACATTGTTTCATCGTATCATAAGGTTACAAAACATTTCGTAATGTAATGAAACAGCAGACAGTGTTTTGGTATGAAACGTGGCAATGAATCGATTCATGAATTTCCCTGCTCTGGTCTCTTGTTCTGGCCATCACCACTCAGCTGGTTTTGAGGTGTCAAGACCAGCCGGGTGGCAGTGGCCAGAACAGGAGAGAGAAGCAGGGTTTTAAATTGCTTTGCTCTCCCGTTGCCACCACTTGCACCCAGCTGGTTTGTTGTTGTTGTTTTGACAGGTCAGGCTGTGGGGAGGGGGACACCCAACCTGTCAAACACTAGCTGGGTGCCAGTGGTGACAATGGGAGAGCGAGTAGGTGGCACCAAATTCAAAACCCAGCTCCACTCTCTGGTTCTTGACCCACCCCCACCACCCAGCTGGTGTTTTCTGATAAGTCATGCTCCCCTTCCCCACAGCCCAGCCTGTCAAAAAACACCAGCTGGGTGGCGGAAGCTTCCATTTTGTTTCATTTTGTTTCCTTATGGAAATTATTTAAAATGTGTTAACTACAAAATAAAGCAAAATGCAATGAGCAACAAAAGAAAATGAAATGCTATGTTTCTGTTTCATGCCCATCTCTACTGGAGATCCTTCACATGTCCTATAATTAGTGAGTATGCGCAGATACTTTGGATTGGATTGTTCAATTATAATGTCCTCTATGCAGATGTTCTGTATAAAAAAAACTGGATCACTGTTGGCATGAAATAGGTCCTATCTTAATAGCTGTCCTGGGATAAATAAGGCAAACCGCACCTTCACTTTCTTTCCTCACTCATTTTTCTATTCCTTTCAGGAGTCCTGTCTTGGTATTCCCATGTATTCATCAACATGTCATCTGCCTGGACTGTTTCCACTTGTACTGTGTGACTATGCTGAATGATCGCCAGTTTGTCCATGATCCTATCCTTGGCTACACCCTCCCATGTGTGGGTAAGTTGCTTGGAGATTTTACCCCTCTCCTGTATTATTTGGCAAACAGTGGAAACCAAATGTTGGCTTAAAATAAAGTTGTGTGTGTGTGTGTGTGTGTATCTCTGTGTGTTTTCCCCTTACGTGTTTCAGATAAATTCACGGACTTGTGCCTTTTCTTACCATTTGCTGCTTTTGATGGTCTATTGGCTCTGTGGGGGGGGGGCAACACCATTTTACTGCCTTTGCAGCAATAGTACTTCGTTCTAAAGGGCATTTCCTTTTATAAGCATACGCGTACATTTTTTCATATTACTATTTCATCATCATCAAGTGTTTAATGATGATCGCTATAAAGTGCTGAGGAGAAGGAGAAGAACGGAGTGACCTCCACGACTCTTCTTTCGAGTCAAATAAGTTGTTAACTTCCTTGGCCTATCTTCAAGAGCTAATGGGGAAAGTACTGTAACAGGAATTTCAAATACCCTTTCTGGCTCAGAAGTTAGATCTGTTAATTGCTACTGTACCGAATGCAAAGCTGATCACCAGAAGCCTTTGTATCCTTTCTGCTTGTCTAGGGAAAGAAACAAACACTTTCCGAGAGATTGCAAAGGGAGTGGAACTAATGTGGATCATTTTGCAAAACCAAGTAAACAGGTTACTATTAATTTTCCAATTTGCTGACATTATCCTGCTGTGACCTTTTCTGGTGCAAAATCAGCAGGAAAGGAGGATTTAGTTTTCATTCCTTTGCATTCTTGGCTAGATAAATGATGAAATGTGCCCTTGGTAGGTGACCTACAACGTGGAGAGTGGGCACAAGTCTTCCAATCAAACCTCAAGGCATTGACTTGATGATAACACTGTACTGAGCTTCCATACAAGGGAAGGTCCTACCTAATGGAAGGTCATGCTGATGATGCAAGTGTTGCTGTTCTGCAACTCAGAAGCTCCCCAAATAACTTTTCTGCATGTGCATCCGCAGCACTCCCACAAGTACTGTAATGTGATCCCCATGTTACTACCCTGGTGGAGCTTTCCATTCAATGGCAGCGCAATAGAAGACTGCTGTGTTGGTTTGATTTAATATGTGTAATCTTTTGGATCATCTGAGATTATGTTCATATAGACCAGAGGTGGATTTTAAAGCAGGGCTCTTTCTGCCACTGAGCAGAATGCCTGCTCAAGGGAGCAGTTTGTAGGAAGATGAATGCAAAGGGCAGCAAATTTTGGAATGCTCAGTCACTTTAATATTTCTTCCTCGCCATGCCCTCCTCCACTGTGAGTGGTGGACGATGATATTTTCTTCTCCAGTGATTGAACTGTTGTGGACTGTCTGTGGCTTAAGCATAAACCATTTCCCGTGGGATTTGTATCACGCCGGGGCATATAGGTGATAACATAAAAGGGACATTGCATTAAATTTTGATTGTGATGCTTGTTCTTCTTGATGATGCTTTGACATTCATCTCTCCCACCTTCTTCTTCTCTGTTTGCTTTGGTACTAATGTAACAATTAGAAGAGAATTGTCAAAGAGACTAATATTCATTTAGCGCCTTGATTGAATTTTTCCTAGGATTTTCCAGAGGTCCGGAATGGTCTTGAACTGCTTTTGTGCTTGATTCTCAGCTTCTTAAATAGTTCCAGTTCATCTCAGCAGGGATGTACTTATCATTTGTAAATAAATATATCTGCTCAATGCCTAAATCAGAGTTAAAAAGGAAAAGGAAAAAAGTAGCCTTGTAAGTCTGCTCTTAGAAGTAAAAGAAGAGTGGAGAAAGTAAGCATTTGTCTGATGAAAGCAGCCCTTGCTGGATGAGAGAGAAAAAGATACGGTAACCTCTCTCCACCAGAGGTAGAGATGGAAATAGCTGTGGAGATTTTAAAGAAGAGGTTGTGTGCCTCCCATTGTTCTGTTCCTGGTTGCACTATTTCAACTCTACTTTTCCTTAAAAAGAGAGAGGGAGGGGGGAGTCTTTGTCTAATCATACATGGTTTGGTCACCTCTCAGCTCCAAAAGGTTGGCAAAAAAAGAGAGAGAGAGAGAGAGAGAGAGAGAGAGAGAGAGACTGTTGCTTATCAAAGCACGCAAGAGCAATTGTGGTTCTTATTACTAACACCACCTCCATGGCCTTTTATCACATGTGGGCCTGTCAAAATGAATCACTGTCAGTGCTCTAAAACAGGGAACATGGAAGATATTCCTAACTGAAGTGGTGATTTAGTAGTAAAGGCTCTTCACTTCCATGATTTATGCTTTGAACAGTAAGAAGTTGTGGCTGAGAACTTATCAGCGTATTTTGCACACATCTTTTCTTACATTAAGTAAGGTTACTGGTTCCCCATACCCATGTGTGCTAGTTGTGTCCAACTCTAGGGGCAGTGCTCATCTCTGTTTCTAAGCCAAAGAGCCAGTGTTGTGCAAGTCCACGACCATGTGGCTGGAATGGCCGAACACATTTCTGCGCACAGAACACTGTTTACCGGCCCACTTTTTACAGCAGTACCTATTTATCTACTTACATTTACATGTTTTCAAATTGCTAGGTTGTCAGGAGCTGGGGTTAAATAGGAGCTTACTCCGCTGCATGGCAGCCGGGATTCGAACCACCGAGCTGCCAACTTTGAAGCCAACAGTTTCAGCACTCTAGCCTGTTGAGCCACCACGCCCCCATTTTCTTACATTAAGATTATGTAAATTGCCACTGCTCAAAAAAATAGAGATATTTAGGTGTATGGAATGACCTCAAATTATAGTAACCTGAATAGAGACAGATCCATAAGAAGTGTGACAACACATTATAACATGAACATTCCTTGAGTGTCTAAAATTAACAAAAGACTTAAGTTGCTTGCAAAATACAACAGAACCAGTATAAGACTACAAGATGGCCCTTTTTATTACTTAGAAACTTTACTTAAAGACTTCCAATTAGCCAAGTACAGAAAAAGTATGTGTGAAAATTCTTTGTTTTAAGTGGCCCATGGAGTAAGCATTATAATGTTCTGAAATATTAGGCGGTGTTTCCCAACCTTAAGCAAGATATTCATTCAAAGTTGTAGTTCCATTCCTTATAAACACTCATGTAATGGCGGCTTCCTCACAGCCCGTAATTAGTTTACATATCTGTAGGTTGGGCACCAACAGTCAAGCTATTGGATTGACATGTTGGTGTTCAGCCTTAGATGACCCAGGTGTTCTTGAACAACAACACCCAGAAACCCTGGCCAGCACAGCTGGTGGTGAAGGCTTTTGGGAATTCTAGTTCAAGAATAGCTGGGTTCCTCAAGGTTGGGAACCTCTGGTCTAGACTACAAAGACCATGGCACTTCTTTCTCTTCAGGGCATATGGTTTCAGAGTCCTTCCTTTCAACTACAGAAGGGTTGCAGCTGTGCCACTAACATTTGGCCCATTTCGAAATTCATATGATCCATTCTGGTTGTGTTTTGATAAATTTATGTTGCATAATGATCACACTCAGCAGTTTGCGTTGATGCTTGACTCTCGGCTTGTGAAGTTTTCAGGGAGGCGTACAACAGGATTTTCTATTATTATTATGAGAGATGGGCATGAATCGAAAAAATGGTTTTTCGTTTCATTTTGTTTCGTTAAGGAGTTTGTTTCGTTTCATTTTTTGTGAATTTTTGCAAAAAAATCATTTTATTGTTTAGTTATTCGTATTTACCCGCTTTTTCCCCAGCGCCCACTCTGCGGCCCCTGGGGCCCGGTCGGAGCTGGGGGGTTCCTACAAATGGGCATGGGAGGAATAAAGAGGGGGAGCGGCGTCGGAGCCGCGCTGCTCTGGCCGCCTAAGCATGGCCTCCTTCTTATCATCCCTCCCGATCAGCCCCGTGATAACAGGCCATGGGAGGGAGGCACAAGGGGGCGGCTTTGAAGCCACACTGCTCTGGCCGCCTAAGCATGGCCTCCTTATCTCCCCTCCCGATCAGCCCCGTGGTAACGGGCTACAGGAGGGAGGCGCAAGGGGGGCGGCTTTGAAGCTGTGCTGCTCTGGCCACCTAAATGCGGCCTGCTTCTTATCTCTCCTCCTGGGGCTGGGCTGAGGCTCGAGCCCACTGCATCCCTTGATTGCACCGACGAGGTGCATGCTCCCTCTGTGCAGCTCGGCACGAAAGGACTTCCAGACCAGCACCAGGTAGGAGACATCTCAGCCCCCCCCATTAATGAAACGAACGTAACCAAACCAATTTTTCTCGGTTTGGTTCGTTTCCTAGGGTCATTATTTGTATCATCTTGTAATGAAACGAACAACGAATAACAAAACAAAAAATTGTTTCGTGCCCATCTCTAATTATTATTTCAGAAAATCCTTCATTCTTTCAACTTAGAGGTGAAAACATCTAGAAGAAAAATAAGAGGATTTATTTTCTTTGATCACTGTAACTGGGGGGACAGTGATGTGTTGCCACAGAAACATAAGCGTGCCAGCAGGAAAAATGTATTTTCCACTACATATATTCTTTAAAAATCCATTTTATAATTTATGTGCTTTCAAAGTAAGATGTTATATGAAGACTAGGAGCAAAAAAGTAAAGATTTCTCTGGCTACTTGAAACCAATACATTTACTTCTTTAGCATTTTCCACTTCTGCAGTCCCTGGCCATGTGTACCAGGGCTCTGCCTGTTCTCTGTCCCACTTTCTCTTCCCTTTCTTGTTCCTTCCTTTGTTCCTAGACCTTTCTGCCTAGGTTTACATTGTCTAGAGCAGTGTTTTTCAACCACTGTTCCGCGGCACACTTGTGTGCTGCGGGATGTTGCCTGGTGTGCCGTGGGAAAAATGTTTGACCCCACCCTCGGCCAGCAGGTGCACCGCGCTCCTCAGGGGGACACCCTCCACTTTTTAAAATCTCTTTCCCTTTTTATTTTTAAAATCCCCTTTGGCTGCTTCCCTCCCTCCTAAGGACGGAAGGAGCCGAAGTTTGGCGCGCGCAGCGGGTGGTGGTGGTGGTGGTGTTTGCAGCAGCAGCGGCGGCGGGGGCGGGAAAGGTGGCTTCTTGGCCAGGCCGGGGGGGATGGTGCCGGCCACGCGTGTGGCGCCCAGAGTGAGCCCGCCGCGAGTTTGGGGCTTGCCCGATCGCGACCGGCACCGGTGGAGTGGAGTTCGCCCACAGTGCCGTGCAAAGGAGGAGGAGGAGGGCTGAGGAGGAGCATAGGCGAAGTGTGTGTGTATCTCTCTCTCTGGAGTGGGAGGGGCAGGGTCCTTTTTAATTGGCATTAACGCTTCCCTTCCAAGACACCAGGGGTGTTGGGGGTGGCGGCAACGGGCGGCTGCCTGGGACATCATGCTCGGGGATGGGTGGCCGGAGTGAGCAACCAGAGGAGGAGCGGGTTTGATCAAAAGCAGGCAGAGAGTAAGTCAGGTTGCAAGGCAAGGGAGACTTGGGTGTGAGTGGGGGGCGGGGGGGGGGGAGAGAGAGACCCGCCAGCTCTTGCTTCTCTCCCCCCCCCGCCAGCCAGCAGCTGTCAGGTTGTGAGGCCTTTTTAACGAGCTGGAAAAAAGGCGGCGTTGCGCGTGGCGTGCGTGTTTGTATGGGGGGGAATTTGGCATTTTAACATTTTCTAATGGTGGTGTGCCTCGTGATTTTTTTCATGAAACAAGTGTGCCTTTGCCCAAAAAAGGTTGAAAAACACTGGTCTAGAGATTCTCCCTGCTGTTCCAGAGTCTAGAATAGGAATGTGAAGATGCTTGCTGAATGCTTTGTTCTTGTCAATATCGACTGACTTGATTCAACACCTCAAGAGGGCATTTTCAAGCCTCCGGGAATTATGGATTTGCTTTTGCAGGCAAGACGCCAGATATGGAGTCGCATCAAGTCCTTCATAATTTGCACAAACAGTTTTTGCAGAAAAGTGCTTCATTTCAGTGTTTGGGAAGCAACACAGAGACAGGCAGACAGACAGAAAGAGACAACACAGAACTGGCTGATTGTTTGAAAATGACAGAAGCAGCCACCCTGATATTTCCATTCCTTAAAAGCTCATGCAGCACAGCAGAAGCCATAAATGAAAGAAGGTCCATGAAATTGCCAACACCATTTGAATTATTTACATTACATATTGTTCAAGCAATTCTGCTACCTGAAGTCAAGCTGTTTTGGGGGACATACTTAGTAAAGGTAGAATTCATAGTGTTTTTTTTAAAGGACATAGGAATCTCCCTTATACCAAGTCAGTCTAGTGGTCCATCTCAACAGGTATTTTCTGACTGTCAATGTTTCTCTTAGGAAGAGAGGGATCTTTCCTCCATACCTTCAACCTTTTAACCAGGATTTACTGTATACTTTTCCCCAAATTACATCTGCAGAACACCATCACCTTCCTATGTGGAATTCCTTTGCATAAATAGAGCCTTATTTTATTCCATGCACTGACATTACAGGGGTGGCGTGGGATGGGTTGACAGTAAAGACACTACTCTGGCCTTGTCTAACAGAGATACACTACATCACAAGTACTCACAAAATGTATTTTTCATGGCAAGTCTCCTTGTCGTCCCATTCTGAAAAGACATGGGCACTTTTACACGACCCCTAAGATCTGCTGGCAACTTAAATTTGGACCAGAGAACTTGGTTTTTTTTTTTCCTGCTTTCTGTGTTCCCACCCCTCCGCATGCCATTGCTCCTGTCTGCGTGGGGGGGGGAGGAAAAAAGGGAGAAAAGAACTCAGGCTCACCTCCGCTCTGCTGTCCTGAGCAGCCCCGGAAGCATTCCAGTCTCTTAAAAGGGTGGGGGGCAAAAAAACCAAACAGAAGGCGAGGACAGCCCAGCTCTCACTGCTTTACAATCCACATCAGAATTTTTTTTACCTCCGGAGACCAGGTACTTCTAAAGTGCGCTGGGGCGCGCTTAGGTGGGCGTGGTCGTACTTAATTTTTTTAAAAGTGCGCAGCTGGTGGGAAAACAATTTTAAGCTCCGCATCTGGGAGCCCTATGCCTTGGATGATAGGGGTTGTGTAAAAGCGCCCATAGACAGTATTTCCCAACTTTCCACACTAATGAGTCCCTGATTTTGTTTTGCACCATTATCCCATTGTTCTGTACATAAAAGTGATGGATTTTACACAACTTAAGTCTGTTCCCACTTCATTATGTGCAGGTACTGCAACACTCTTGTGAATCCTGGTTTTTCTCTTTTACTTTCCATGAGCATCCTATGATCTCCCCACCCCACCCACCCCCAAAAAACCTACGATGGCATTCACTCAATTTAAAAAACCATGAAATTTCCAAAAAGATCCCACCGAGATTTCCTAGAATATTTCTATTGGGAAATATATCACATCAATAAAATTTACTGCAAGGAGAAAAGAGTGATTTCCCCTGTTTCTCTCTGAGAGCAAAAGACTGCAAGATTCACGTCCTTTGTATAGGATTTACACAAACCTGTCCCATCTGTGTGCATAGTGCCCTTTATTGGTGAGCTTCTGAGCACATAAATTTCTATGAGTGCTGACCTCTAAATAACTTTGAAATAATTAATAAAGTGCTTAGAGAGAATAGTTTCCATATGCATGAAGGTCTATTTATAGTTATTTAACTAGTAGGAAAGGGTGCTGAAATTTCATCTTGAAAATGAGCTGCGCGGGAAGAATAGACAGCATATTTTTAACACAAACCCTTCCACATTGTGTACAAAATAGGATGGTAACAATGCAGGGTTACAGCTCACAGGGGAATTTAAACGTGTTGCAGAATGGGGATGCCAAGTGAAGAATAGTGGCCAAAGATTGCAAGCTTTTATGTTGCTGCGAGCATCCTTGCAAAAATGGCTTTATATCCATTTACTCCCGAAGAGTAACTCATATTTTTGTGACATATTCTAAAGAAATCTGAGCAAAAGAAGCTGTTCCCGGGAGAATTGTAAAATGCTTCTTGTATTTGGAGATAAACTCAGTATTAAGATAGGTAGATGGATAGATAATTCAGGTAACCCTCAAGCTGCTGCTGGAATTGCTGTTAAAAGGGGGGAGGGCTGCTTTAAAAGCCATAGCTGATAAAGAATGATATGCCCAAGTCCACCTAAGGAATTTATGGAAGCAATGAGATTTGAACTTAGGGACTTCCTGAATCATAGCTCAGTTGCTACATCACAGCGACTCTTTTATTGCTGCTGTCACATGTTACATTGTATACTTTGGCTTTCCCACAAGGAAAAGATTCCATTGTAGGAAAGGCATCTTGCAAGGAATGAAAGATGAAGTTCAGCATGCTAAGTTATAGTGGCTTGCTTTGTTCTGCTTTTGCCGTCATGGAAATTGTTGTAATAATGTAGCTGTGCAGCATCTGGGAAGGTAGCAGAGGCCTGTAGCCCCTTTTCTGCTGTTCTGCTGCCATTCATGGAGGAAAAAGAAACTATTTGGTAACCACAGCAAAGGCAGTTATTGTGACGTTATGCACACATCCCTTTTCTTCTAATAAGGCTTCCAAAAACTACAGTGGAGCCTTGTATAAAGGAATTAATTTGTTCCAAATGAAATTATGTTAAGCAAATTTTCCTTTATACAAATTTCCCATAGGACTGCATTGAAAAGAGAGTGATCCCATTTTTATGTTGTACAGATTTGCCCCATAGGCTATTCTGTTTAGCAAATTTCCCCTATCTCCGGAATTTTTTATGTTGTACAAATTTTATGTTATACAAACAGTTTGTTATACAGGGTGCACTGTACTGGTATTTCAGGATCTCTCTGCTGCAGAAAGGACTGATGAATGCCTGTTATGGAAACTGGTCATCATGGCTCATCATGTTCCCATGTGGAGTTTCACCTTTCATCATTGTGCCTCTTGTCCTGTAGGGAAGTACAGTAGAACTCCCGTATCTATTACGTCTGTGAAGATTCTCAGTCATCCAGGTGCGTTTATCTGGGAGTTGAGTCATGGCTACTGGACTTCTTTTTTGAGAGATAGAAACGTTTCGCTGTTCATCCAAACAGCTTCATCGGTCTGAATACAGCTAGTGCAAGAGACCTTCTTATAGTCAGCTTGACCTCTTGTCCCCTTGTCTGATTGGCTCATAAGATGAACAAAGCCTGAATAGGCTCGTTAGGGAGACATTAGTGTCCATGGCCTTAAGGTAAACAATGGCCTAACTTACCTTAAGGCCATGGACACTAATGTCTCCCTAACGAGCCTATTCAGGCTTTGTTCATCTTATGAGCCAATCAGACAAGGGGACAAGAGGTCAAGCTGACTATAAGAAGGTCTCTTGCACTAGCTGTATTCAGACCGATGAAGCTGTTTGGATGAACAGCGAAACGTTTCTATCTCTCAAAAAAGAAGTCCAGTAGCCATGACTCAACTCCCAGAGAATCCCGTATCTATTGATTTGACAGCCGCTGATTCAGTTATCTGCAGTTGGCCACCAAAATAATAATAATTAAATAATTATTTTTAAAAAATGCTGTTGCAAAAGGGTGCTGCAAAGGAAGTTAATGTCACAGCTAGCAGACACTATTAATTTTAGGGGGTGCTGACAGGGCATCTGCTGTTTTCCATAGATTTCAATATCCACAGCTCCCTCCCCAGAACCAATCCTCTGCACATAAGGAAGTACTACTTTAAGTCAATCAACTCTCACATTTGTGGCATTTTTCTAAATGATCTTCCCTGAAGGTTCTGCTCCTTTATAACCTTTCTGAGTAATAAACCCCAAACTTCTTGTGGAAAAATTTGTGTTACGGAGGTTCACCTTTTTTTGAGGAGTAGCCATGTTAGTGTTTTTTCAGCTAGAAAAAAAGAATAAATAAATAAATAAATAAATAAATATTATAGTATGCTTAACCCTGGTTGATTTCAGATGTTTCTGCTTGTCTAATCACCTCTTTGCATCATTAGTTTTGCACCACTGCAAGGCCAGGCACCCTTCATTTCTGTGGTGCGTCCTCTGGGTATACATGTGTCACAGAATCATAAAAGAGTGAAGTTGGAAGGGGCCTATAAAGCCATCAGCTCCATCCCCTTGCTCCATGCAGGAACAGTCGTATTATTTGACAGTGTTTGGGGCAGATCCCATGCTAAAAGCATGTAGATTCATGAGGATCCTGGTGTGGATCAGTGTTTTTTCACCACTGCAAAGCCAGACATCCATCATTTCTGTGGCGTATTCTCTGGGTAAAAATAGGAACAGCTGGAGCATTCTTAAAAGGACAGAAGCTGCCCAGCTTCCTATTGTTTGCCCTCTCTTCCCCTCCCTCCCTCACACACACACACACACACACACACACCCCACAGCAGCAAGGGTGTGTGGCCAGCATGAGACCAGGGCAAGTGAGTGCAGGACAAATCCCCAGATGCAATTATTTGAAAGCCGGGGGTAGCCCCCTCTTTAAAAATATTATTATTATTTTCCAAGGGGACTCACATGCTGTCCCAAATACTTCATTTTAGATTTTAAAAACAACAACCAACCAAAATTAATGGGAAATTCCTAGAAATAATACCAAAGTCCTTCTCCCAGCCATGGTGGAAGGCTGGAGAGGAAAAATGTAGACATCCATGACTCATTTGGTTGAGGTGTGGCCTAATATTTCATGCAAACATAGTTCAAGTTGTCTCTGTCTACTCGCAGTCCTGTCTGTCTTATATTTTGGAAAAGGATAAGAGACTGTCAGGCACACTAACTTTTTTTTTTTTACAGATAGGAAAATGTTCAAAGTAGTCACAAAGTCCCTTACTGATATACACCTGCTCTCTGGAGTAGTTTGGCATATTTGCTACATCATGAATAAATTTGATTTAAGATTGGTAGTAAAGATTTACATCAATAAATTATAACAGATTGGTGATTAGTCGTATTATTTATCTGCAATATTTTAAACACCTCTTATAACACTGCTGTCTGCTTCGCGGGGATTAATTATTTTCATAATTTTGTCTAAGTACTAATATAGAAAATGTCAAAAAGAAAATTAGATTTTCACTTTCTAGACAGAGAAATTTAATTAAAGCCAACTCATAGTCAAAGGAGAGCATCCTTCACTGCTTCCGTGATGTGGCAAGGAAGTCATGCAAGAATCTAAAGCTGAAAATGGGAATATGAGAATATTAATCAAGGGCTTGCAAGTCTATGCACTTGACTCAATTGGTCCCTAGAGTTTGTCTGCTGGAATAAGCTATAGGAAGCAAACAGTTGGTGATGATTTCCTCAAACGAATACTATTGCTGCTCATAGAAACCACTTAGTTATGAATCAGCTTTCTAACTGATGAATTATTAGATGCCTATTACCTCCACAACTATATGGGGTTCTAAGTTATAGCCAGCTCTAGGAGGTGATAATATAACTGCCCAGTAAGGTACTTTCAGCTGCCTAGATGCCCTAAGCACATCCGATCTCGCCTGATTTTGGAAGTTAAGCAGGGTCGGCCCTGGCTAGTACTTGGATGGGAGACCACCAGGGAATACCAGGTGCTGTAGGCGACTAGAGTAGGAACTGGCAAACCACTCCAGTATTCCTGCCAAGAAAATTCCATGGACATGGGGTCACAAAGAGTCGGTCACGACTGTAATGACACAACACACAACAAGGTACTTTCATTAAACATGGAACTCAAAACCACAAATAAAAATACTAAATGTTGTCTAAGCATATAGGAGCACTACAGTAATAAACTAAAATAAGGTATCATTCAATACACCAAATAAGTGAAATGACTGTGGTGATCCATTAACTTAATCACGTATGGGGCCTCATCCAAGTTGTATGGTTGCAGATTACTCACAGACTGAGGTACTGATAAACCACTTCTCATTGATTCACTGGTAGAAAGGCTTTGGGCATCACTGTAAGTCAAAATCTATGTGATGGCACAAAATTATTAAATGGCCACTTGGATTCCAGGGGCTGTCAGAGAGAGGCTAATGGTGGTTACAGTACCCTTATTTTGGGCACCCATTTTCTTCATGAAGGCTCCATCGATTTTCTTATCATTTCAGTGCCTGGTGGGGTTTTTGTTTTTTTGGTTTGTTTTTTTGTTTTTTTGCTTAATTTTTAGATCATATTTTATTTGAAATGGAGATTTAAACAGAGATCTCTAAAGGAGAATTGTGTTACTTTTTCACAGTAAAAACATTTATGAAGGGTGAGGCCTATTCTTTTTTTTTCAAACTGAAAACACTGGATTTCTTTAAAATATGCAAGAATAATCTTACAGCTTGTTAAAATATAGTCACACACATATGCTTTATATATAATACATCTTGAATTTAGCAAGGCTTTGACAAGATTCCTCATGGTATTCCTGTGGCCTGGGTGGTAAAAAAAATGGACTAGACCAGTGGTGGCAAACCTTGGGCACTCCAGATGTTTTGGACCACAACTCCAAAAATTCCAAACCTGTGTTGCCAGTGACAAAGGACTATGGGAGTTGTGGTCCAAAATATCTGGAGTGCCGAAGGTTTGCCACTACTGGACTAGACGATGATAACATCTCTTATCCCTGTGTCAGGAAAAATCTGACACTGAAAACATCTCCCTAATAGTCCTATAGACCTTTACTAGGCATTAGAGATGGGCACGAAACAGAAAAATGGTGTTTTGGTTTTTCGTTTGTCATTGAGAGGTCTGTTTCGGTTCGTTTCCGTTTGTCTTGAAATTTTTGAAAAATTTTGTTACCATTTTTCGTTTTTTCGTTTGTCGTTTCTACCTGCTTTTTGCGCGATTTTTAAAGCATTTCCGTGCGCAGGCATCCCCCAACGCCCCAGACCAGAGGGAAAACACTAAAAAAAAAATGGATGCTGGCAGAGACACAGTATAGACTAGGTATGCAGGGAGGCTGCAAAGGCAGCGGCGGGCGTTACCCAGGGTGCAAGGCAGCTGCAGAGTGATTGCACTGCGGGGCAAGGGAGGGTACTCACTGAGAGGTACGCAGCACGCACGCACACAGGGAGGCTGCAGGACTGAAGCTAGAGTCGCAGCAGAGACAGCAATCCCAGCTTAACTCCCACCAGAGACTGCAAGGAGGACGGGGGCTGCCAGAGCTTTTTATGCCCTCTGTGGCTGCCGGACCTGCCCACCCAGTCTGCAACCTGGGAATGCTATGCTATTGGTTGAACATGATCCCATCACATGGCTTGCCTCCATTTTGTGACTGGTGGCAACATCCATTTTAAAGGGAAAAGAATAATACATCGCGATGGGAGAAGACTAAAACAAACGTTTTAAGGACCCCAACCCCCCTGGTAGGTATTATCAGACAATATAAATAATTATCGCTGTGTTTTTATGGATGACCAGGGCGTTTTTTAACATTTAAAACAGCTCATTTCATTGCGCGTCACCATTAACGGAAATGAAACGTAACGACCACAATTTTCGCGGTTCTGTTTGTTTTGTTGCATTTTCATCACAATTTTCGTTTAAAAAATGTTCGTTCCGTGCCCATCTCTACTAGGGATCTAGGTAAATATATCTGTGAAGATTCTCAGTCGATCTCTCAAGAAAAGAAGTCCAGTTGCCATGACTCAACTTTCAGATAACCACTGGGGTGGGGGAATCAAAAGCCTGTTTTCATCACAGCTGGCACTTAGTTGAGAATGGGTTTATTCCAGTATGACTAAGGGGAAAATTTACACCCTATATCAGTGACGGCGAACCTTTTAGAAAACGAGTGTCCAAACTACTATTCAAAACCCACTAAATTTTTGCAAAGTGCCAATACGGCACAAGAGATACCCACAGAAAGTAAAGAAAATATGCAAGACTGAGTTATCAGCAAAACTTGCAAAATACACCTAGTACTACTATTTTCACTAGTCTGTATAACAAGGCAGTTGCTGCAGTTTTAAGTGTTGGCATGTTTAAGAACTGGCACAACTGCTTTTGGAAAATGTGCATCTGAGATTTACAAAAATGAAAGCTTGCTGATTCACAAGTCCCTCATGTTGTTGTTGTTGTTAATGGTTATTGTGGAAAGATGAAACAAACTAAGATTTATGTCCTTAGTGTAAGAATTGCCTTGGTGGATTAGATGTGTGTTATTTTGAACAGTAGGGAACAGAGGTCTTGAGGAGGGCACTAATGAACCACACCTATCTGGTGTGCCTCACAACATTCAACAGTTGTCATCAGACCCACAGCAGAGTTGTCAGTTAAGCTGGCAAAGTGGGTACAACATGAACTTGCACAACACAAGCAAGCAATTGGTTGGTGTCTGGTTTTTACTGTTTTGATATAGTGATTATCAGTCTCTTGAAGACAAAGGATACTCAGCGGCTCAGCTAAATAGGGTAGCCAGATTTTATTTTTCATAATCCATTGCCCCAAGTAATATCAAGCTGCAGGAAAGATAGATAATATGAAGGTATTTTTAGTAACCTGCTTAACAAGGAGGCTGTATTTGCTGGAGATGCTGGTATGAGATTTACAGGCTTTTTTGAGGAAGGCTGATCTGCCTAATTGTATGTTTAACTGCTTGGAGATATTTTAGCCTCTTGAGGAAAGAGTATCTTTTGGAAAATATCTAATTATTTATTTGCTAAAATGAAACAATGGCATACATGGCCTGGTTCTATAAAATTAAGGAACTTTAATAGTTTGAGAAAAGGGAACATGAGGAAAATCCAACTGCCAAATGAAGGATTGTACAACTGAAGAATATCTTATCTATGTGTACATTCTTCAAAATTCAGTAGGAAATTATGCATCGGATTGCAGCTTGACTCTCTGAATCTGACTTCTTATAACACTGATGTGAAATCAAAAACAGTTTCTTGGTTTTATTTATTTATTCAGATTTATATCCTGCCTATTAAGTGAACATGTCACTACTAGAGATGGGCACGACTTAGCGGTATTCCCGTTTCCGTTTCCGTTACTCGTTTCCGTTACTCTACGGAAACGGTAACGGGAATCACTGCCCAAGACTTCGAGCTCGAACCGACGAACGAACAATTTGGTCTGATTTGTCGTGCTCGTTACTTGCATCGCGCAATGCCAAGCGGCACAGAAAAAAAGTTTTTAAAAGTTAAAAAAAAACCGATTCCCGGCCCTAAAAGTAGGCGAAAACTGTCTGAGGGCACCTACCAGGCCAGAAGGGTGTTTTATTTGGGGGGGGGTTCCCCGCCCCCCTCTCCTTGGCTATTGCTACTGCTCCGCTGCTGGTACCAGGCTGGGAGGGCGCATCCATTTGCCATGCAGTGCGGGGGATCCAAAATGGCGACCGCAATATTTTTTTTGAAATCGTTGCCCAAAACCCCACCAAAGCACCACAGAAACATTCGAAAATTAGCTATTTTAAATGCTTGAATTTTTACAGTAGCAGCAGTGGGTTTTTCTTGCAAAAAAAAGTCTCCGTTGATTTTATTTTATTTTATTTTATTTTATTTTTTTACACCTGCACATTTGCAATGATGGGCTCGCCCATGGGAGTGGACCATGCAAAGTTTTGGAGCCATTCCACCAATCGCATGGCCAGGTTTTGCTGACTGTACCAGGCTGGGAGGGCGCATCCATTTGCCATGCGCGGTGGGGGGGGATCCAAAATGGCGACCGCAATATTTTTTTTGAAATTGTTGCCCAAAACCCCACCAAAGCACCACAGAAACATGCGGAAATTAGCTATTTTAAATGCTTGATTTTTTACAGTAGCAGAAGTGGGTTTTTCTTGCAAAAAAAGTCTCCGTTGATTTTATTTTATTTTATTTTATTTATTTTTTTTACACCTGCGCATTCGCAATGATGGGCTCTCCCATGGGAGTAGACCATGCAAATTTTCCACCAATCGCATGGCCACTTGGCCAGGTTGACCACAGAGACTTCTGGGATGTGCCAATCGGGCATAAACAGCCCACTAATCGTAGCCCAAACCCGAACCCTAAGCCTAACCCATACGCCAGTACACTGTCCTTCTAAGTGGGTCAGAGAGGCACCCAGATGCACCCCAATACTCACCGTAACCTCACCCGTAACTAGCCTAACCCTAGCCGTTGCGCTAAGCCATCTTAACCCTAAGCCAGATCTACTTGCATTGCACTACATGCAAGTACGTGAGACACAGCGGGTGCAAAGAGTCTGCCAGTCCGTCACTTGTGGCTCTGGCTGACTCCTGCAGCTCCCTCCAGGAGCCCGCTACCCCCTCCCCAAACCAGTACTAACGACAACGAAAAAACGAAAAAACGAACCGACTAATTTTTGCAAATTTTCGCGAAAAACGGAAACGAGCCGAAACGGAACCGGCCCGACTAACGACAACTCGAAAAAATTTTTTTTCAAGTCGTGCCCATCTCTAGTCACTACTCTTAGGTGGCTTCTAAAAATAATAGCATGACTATACAAACTGATTTAAAATAATGAACATATTGTTTTATAATGCTGATATAGGGTGTAGTGGGATACAGCAGGATTTGAGATGGAGTTAGCGGAATTTTAGCCAGCTTTGTACCAGAAGCAGGAGTATTGGGACTGGCAACCATGTGGGATGAGCAACCAGTGTTGAGAGCAGGATAAGTATATGATTTCTTGACGCATGTTGCAGAGTGTTGCAGTCACTCAATTAACCCCTAAATTGGTGGTGCACACTGTACACACTCTTTGGAGCTTAATAACTCAGTCCTCTGAGCCCAAAACCTCATCAACTTTGGGGGGCTTACAGGGAAGAGCTTGAGAATCCATATTTTTGAGTACATAATGTTTTCTTATGCTTATGTACTTGGAAGTATGGATTGCAGCCATGTAATCATCACCAAAACTACTGGGGAGCTTCCTCAAGCTCTTTTCTGTAAGCCCTCCAAATGTAGAGAGGTTTGGGGCTCAGGGGGCTGAGTTATTAAGCTCCAAAGGGGGTGCCCCTAAGAAAAAATGAATTGAATCGGGATTCGGAAACAAAGACACTAATTGCCCAACCATTGGAGGGGGGGCTATTGCAGCTTCCCTATTCAATTAGAAGATTTTTTCCCCTAGGTGCACCCCCTTTGGAGCTTAATAACTTAGCCCCCTGACCCACAAACCTTTCCAAATTTTAGGGGCTTACAAGGAAGAGCTTGAGGAAGCTCCCCTGCCATTTCCTCTATGATGAAATGTTTCATTCCTAGAGGAAGAAATGGCATTTTGTTTCATTGCGTGACAAAATGTGTCCTATCATTTTGTTAAGTTATGAAGTAATTAATGACATAATGAAATGATGAAACAATGTATCTTTTTGTGCCCATCTCTAGTATGTTTTGCATTGTATTGTTTTCTTTTGTTCTATCATTTTCTGTTGTTTGTTCTGTTGTTTGTATGTGTATGCACCAGAAAGATGTCATTCTGCAAAGGAATTATATAAATCCTATACAGCTTGGCATTTCTTGTATCATATTCAAATTAATTTTGCCCAGAAAAGATGCCTATGAGAAAGAATCCTAATAATCCTGCACAGGTTGGCTCCCCCCCCCCCCCCCGAAAAAAAATGACTATGAAATTTCCAAGAAGTTCCATGATATCTCTTTAAAACAACAACAAAAGCCCAGTGAGAATACAAGAATTTTTGTTTCTCCTTTTCTCCCAAGAGCCAAAGGCAATGAGATTTATTTTTCTAATGTGAGTGTACGTTGCTGGTATGTCTGTAACAATAAACTGTGGTTTTACAGTAAACAGCACCCTCTGTTTCTCCTGTGCCTTTCTCCTGTATTTCCTCCTTTACAGTAAATACAAAAAAGGCATAAGAAAACCAGAGGGTATTATTCTGTCCATATGAATCTGGTAGTAAATATACCAAGACTGACCAGGAAAAAAATCCCAATTGGAAGAACAGGTAGCAACAGTTCTTCTCTTTTAAGTATCATACCTGATATTTCAATGTATCAATACATTTTATACATTGCCCATGCCAAAGTCAGGTAGTTGTGTTAAAAGTAGATCCATGCCCTTTCTAACCTGTCCTACCTGCAATTCTGTTTCTTCTGAAGAAGGAATGGCCCGACCTGTCTCACCACATCAGGCAACTCTTCGATCCCAACATTTGTCTTTGAAAATTGGCCAGCAAGCCCCCCCCCTTTGTTCCTATTTTGCCATTTTTCCCCTCAGGGCCTCATACACCTGTAGTTTGTGTTACACCTTCAGCATCAGAGAGCTGGCATTGCAGGTGAATATTATCTCCTTCCAAAATTACTCACTGCAGACTTAATAAATCCTGCTGCATTATATGATAGAGTACCTGACAAAAACACAGCTGTTCTGAGGCTTAGCAAAGATGAAATTAAGAGAGTCTGAAGCAGTTTGATATGTGAAGATATGTATCACTGTAGGAAGAAAATTAATGCCTGATGCTTAGGATTTAACAGTCTTTCTAAGGGTGTGGTCTTTCTGCAAGAATCTATTTTAGTAATGAAAGCAAAAGGGCTCCTGAGAAATCTATTGAACAACTATCTAAAAATCTCTCAGTTGTTTGTGAAACATGCTTGAAGCACTATTCTGAAAGCTACATATATGCTCTTGTTAAAGAGTATTTGCCTATTGTTCCATTTGGTGTTAAAAACAAAGTCCAGTTGGAATTAATAGAGCATTCCGTATTGGGCTACTCCTCTAATTTCCACCTAACACGGCCATTGACCATCCCAGCTGGGACAATTTACTGGCTATAGACCAATACATTTGGCAGGACCAAGACTGGGAAAGGCTAGTTTTGGTTGGACCATGCGGAAGCCTGAAAAAGTGAGCTTTATTGGGCAGGAGAATTTTGGAGATCCTGTATGACCGAGAAACAGCCTTGTTTACTAACTCAAGGTGTCACCTTGTCTTCAGAAGAGGAGCCGGCTTCACAATGTAGGAATAAGCCAACAATTTACAATATACAGATTTATTACTTCATTCTTTTTTGTTAGCTGTAATTTGGTCCCATTGGAACCAGCTCTTTGGTAAATCATAATTTGCCTGTGAGCAATGTGGAGAAAGGCAAGGTTGAATATCTTGGAGCACAGCTGAGCCAGAATTTCTCAGAAGACATTTACTTCCCAGATAATATTGCATGTCTTAAGACATGGATTTTCTCCAAATATTCTCTACCTTGTTTGTTTGTTTGTTTGTTTGTGAAGGTTGTTGTTCCCATTGGCACATGTGCAACAGCCAAGAATCACTATAAGTTAAAGCATTCTAGAGGATACAAAATGGTGATCAGGCTCCCAATGTAGTTGATGAGCCTCGTGGTGCAGTGGTTAAATGCCTGAACTGCAGGTAAAAGTGTGCTCATGACCTGGGGTTCAATCCCAGGTAGCAGGCTCAAGGTTCACTCAGCCTTTCATCCTTCCGAGGTCAGTAAAATGAGTACCCAGCTTGCTGTGGGGGGGAGGGTAATGTGTAGCCTGCATACTGTAATGAAAATGTAAACCACCCAGAGACTACTTGAAGTGGTATGGGGCGATATATAAGCACAAGACTTTGCTTTGATGTGACTGCTCCTGCAACAAAATAAATAGGCAAGTATATGGGTTAGGGGGAGATATGTTGTGTTCCAGCCACTGCTGCTAGTAAGAGAAAGTGAGGATTTCATTTCTTGCTGCAGAAAGTTGGTTAAATCCCACCCTCCTCATTGCTCATAAATTAGTTAGAAAATTTGGAAAGATAATTTCCCCTTAGCTATTGTTTCAATACTGGGAGAAGCTGAAGGTGGTGTACAGGACTGGAATCTAGGAGTAGTTTGCACATCATCAGAGGTTCTCTTGGGTTTCACAGCAGTGTTGCAAGAATGGCTCTGCATGTGCATTTAATATGCCAGGGTATGTTACCCACCACTCACACAATAATATTTTAGTGTCTGCTTTTTGTCACATACTCAATAGCCTGGGATTGCAGTTAACTAATTGTTAGTTAAAATATGAAGTATGCATGTTCTCAGCACCCGACATTACTTACTGTTAAAAAATGCAATATAAAAATTGCATTTTATTGCATTTAAAAATGCAATATACCTCTGGCATAATGCCAAATACAGTACTCTTATGTTCTCCATTAAAAAAAAAACTATAGCAGCTCTTCCCCCAGAATGGCAGCTGAAGTACAGCAATGCAACTATACTAATGACCCGATGACTTACTGCAGCAGTTATTGCATATGTTTTACGATTATATGCCAGATCCATCCACATTATGACAGTTATGATTGGCTTATTGATGACTCCATTAATTTAGTTGGGAGGATAGACAGTTCACTATTGACTTTCTAAAATATTCATGTATATGTTTGTCAAGTCGAAAAATATCATCTAGTCCAATTTACAGCTCTTTGGAATCACCACCTTTCCAGACTTATTAGCTTTATCCATTATTAAGGGATAAAACTCAATTAGCACTGCCAGTCTATACTACAGAAAGAAATTTCCCCAGAGTGTAAATGTGTTGCTTAATAATGCTCCTAGCCAGTTTTATCCTGTCTTTAGTAGTATGTGAAAGCTTTAGGCATGCTTAAGTAATACAAGGGGGAGAATTAGTTTGTGCTTTACATTTTGCTAAAAGTCAGTAAAAAAGCATGTGGGTATTCTTTGGAAATATGGTCAATGCTGTTGATACTTTCTCCCCCCCCCCCCCATTAATCATCTTTTGTTTTAAAATAAAGTCAAACTTTTAAATGGAACAAATTAGAAAAATGCAGCATATTGTGCATTTTTAAAATAAAAGACTTTTTGCCATTTTTCATTTTGCCTTTTACTCACGACACATTAGAATTCCAAAAAGAGGAAGAAGCTTCCTACAAAGCTACCAATCAGCCCAATGTTTTCCATTTAGAATAAAGTACATTCTTTATTCCTATCAGAACGCTGCACAAGTCAAAATCATGGGAACACAGCAAATACAGTGCTCACCTGTTTATTGTAGGAGTAAGATGTCCGACCCACCCACGATAAAGGAAAATCTGTGAAATGCAGATGCCTCAGCAAATTGACCTTGGGCTGCTCCTGCTGGCATGCATTTCCAAAGAGAGGCTTTTAACCCCCTCCTGACACCTCAGCAAACAGACCTTGGGCTCCTGGCAGCCCACACTTCCAAAGAGAGGCTTTTAACCCGCTTCTGACACCTCAGCAAACAGATGTGAGGCTGCTGATGCATGCTGCCAGGAGCCCAGGGTCTGTTTGCTGAGGTGTCAGGACTGGGTTTAAATCTTCTCTTTGGAAGCATACCCCGGCAGGAGCAACCCAAGGTCTGTCTGTTGAGGTGTCAGGAAAGGGTTAAGAGCCATTCTTCAGAAGCTTGCTTCTCTGAAGCAAAAAGATCCACAATATACTGGGACCATAATATATGAACCACAATGAGGTGGGGGAATACTATATAGGCAAAATAAAAAACCAGTAAAAATTGGACAATAATTGGCCAGCAATAGTGGTCACTTATTCCTTGACTTCAGCTATAATTCAGAGGAGGGCATCCAGAAAGTGGGTGGCCTTGGTGATGCTTGAGGACATTTTGTGGAATGTTAAGGATATGGTGGTTACATGCCATTGCCCAGAGGACAACCAAGTGTACTCGCTGTTGCTGTTGCATCCTTTTTGGAGGCTCCTTCTGTGCCCCCTAGACATATTTATAGTTAACTGGCAAATATTATAGTGTGCTGCTTGTAGCTAATTATCTTACAGATGTTTTCTTCTTTTTTCCTTCTATGGAAGGTTTGTAGAATGGCTACCCATGTTAGTCTGTGTAATGTAAAACAAAAATTAAACATTAGAAAAGAGAAAATAATGATTTATCATTTTGCTGAACCATGAGATTTTTATTTTATTTTATTTTATTTGAAATCTAATACCCTTAAAATCTTCAGGTCTTCCTGCCTCTTCAGCCATTCTCAATGGGTGCCATAAGGAACCTCTGGAGCACTCTGGCGCATTTGAAAGGAGCCACAACCTGGAAACAGTTCTTCACAGACTACCTTATAACATTTGTTATGAGACTTATACAATCCCGATTTGGCGTATATTTCTTTCATATTGTGTGGCCATGGCCAAAAAGAAAAGGAAAAAGGAAAAAGTAGAGAATGGCTGCAAGAATGTTCCATGAGCTTACTGGAATTAGGGTTGCCAAAGATTACTTAATGATATGTTTCTAAAATGTTCATGTGATTTATAAGGTGTCATTGCTGAAACTGGAAGACTGCTATAGTCATAAGAACATAAGAACATAAGAAGAGCCATGCTGGATCAGGCCAAAGGCCCATCTAGTCCAGCTTCCTGTATCTCACAGCGGCCCCACCAGATGTGTTTGGGAGCGCATGAGACTAGATATCTGTCTCCTGATACCACTCTCCTGCATCTGGCCCTTGAAGTACCCTGGTTTAAACCCTGGAGGTTACACATCTCCATCGTGGTTTGTAACCTGTGATGGACTTTTCCTCCAGGAATCTGTCCAATCCCCTTTTGAAGGCATCCAGGTCAGATGCCATCACCACGTGTGGCAGGGAGTTCCATAGACTTACAACGCGCTGGGTGAAAAAATACAGATAGTTTCCATCATCTGACTCAGAGGAATCTCAAAGCCCAGCATGTGTGTTTGTGTGCATTATTTGAAGAAATGAGTTGTAAAAACATACCCATAAATAGCTGTTGTGAGTTTTTCGGGCTGTTTGGCCATGTTCTGGAATTTTTTCTTCCTAATGTTTCACCAGAATCTGTAGCCGGCATCTTCAGAGGGCAAGGAGCTCAGGGAAATAAGAGTTCTCCCTGTACTCATGGAAAAACCCCAACCTCCTTGCTCTCTGAAGATGTCGGCCACAGAGTCTGGTGAAATGTCAAGAAGAAAAACTTCCAGAACACAGCCAAACAGCCCAAAAAACTCACAACAGCAATCAGATCCCAGCCATGAAAGCCTTCGATAATACATACCCATGAATGTCATTGGATTACCACTTGGTTCTGTCTCAGTAGTGAAAATAGAGCTTGTGTGCTGGTAATAAGACCTAGAGGAGACACCTGGGATGAAAAAATGAATTTCAGCCCACATATCTGGATGGTTGTAATCATCATCATCATCATCATCATCATCATCATCATCATCATCATCATCATCATCATCATCATCATCATCTCAGAACTGCACATCTGAAAAGGCCCATATGGATCATAGAGTCCATCTCCCAACCTCTGGCTCCACAACCAGATATGTAAACCACTCATCCAGCAGTTGTGTTTACATGGTTCTACTTAACAACGTGTTTCTGTGTTGGATAATTATTTACACATTAGTAGATGGAATGTCAGTAGCTTCAGTGGAACTATGGCAGGTTTTGCCTTATGTGAATGATGATTTACATGGAATACATTACAGCAGACTGTCCCCCTGCACAAGCCTATTCAGGTGTATGTGGACTATGCAGTATCAGTGATTGTCAGTACATTGCATTAATGTGTAGGGATAAGTTGGACTATGTGTGTCAGAAGCTAAAGTTTTCTTTCTGTATCTTTTCTTAACACTATATTAATGTGTTTTATTAACAATTGTCACTGAAGAGCTTCACCGTATTCCATTAAGTTCTGCTATTTTACACAGTAAATAACCATGAAAATGCTGGGGTACTTAGTACAAATCCTTTGTCCCCTGCTAACACCTTCTATTACAACCGTCTAATTACCGTGTTCAGCAGTAACCTTTGGGGACTTCCATAGGTAATTAGAACTCCAGAGCTTTCCCACAATAATCCAGGAAGGACCTTTAACTAGAAAGGATTATGTGATATCAATATTCTCACAACCACACGTTCCCTGCAGTTAATTGTTTCAATTAATATTTGGCAGCAACATGGAAATTTGCAAAAGTATACTATATACAAATTCTAGTATCAGGGACATTTTGAAATGGATGAGTTGCAGGAATATTCATTGAAAAGTTCCTTCCGAGGGGGGAAATATCATTTTAAATGCAGCATTTTATTTCTAGCTAGGAAGCCTTTCCTATTCCATCTTAATGAAACCAACTCTTTCCTTTGTGGCCATCAATTAGCAAGTGAAAAATGTGGTGCAAAAGCTTGCCATAATGAGCCTTGTTTTGAAAAATCTACTCATATGTATCACTACCAGTTGACTTCCATGATGTGTTTCCTCCACAATCTAGAGCCCACAAAATGCTTCAAAGGGGACAGGTTTGTTTTCCATGGTTTCAGAGACTAGGATTCAGAACAATGGTTTCAAACTACAGGAAAATAGATGAAATTTGAATGTTAGGAAGAATTTCCTGATGGTTAGAGCTAGACATGGGTGTTTTGTTTCGGAAGAGGACTGGTTCCAAAATGAAACACACTAGCACAGCTGCCACCCGCTGGAACAAAATCAACCACTGTCTTACCTTACTTTACCTAGCACAGGGCAAAATTCCAATCAGGAAGCAGCCTCCAATGCATCATCTTTCCCTCTCCCTGGTGCTGGCCAGTCAGGAGCTGTGCAAGGACATGCATCATCCCGCCTCCCTGTCTGTTTGGCCAGCACCAGGGAGAAGAAAAATGACACATCAGAGGCTACTTCCTGATTGGAATTTCACCCAGCGTGAACTACAGCAAGATAAGACAGTGGTTGATTTTGTTCCAGAGGGTGGGACTGCATTCCGAGCACCAGCTCTGCTGGCGTGCTTCATTTCAGAACCAGTCCCCTTCTGAAACAAAACATGTCTAGCTCTAACCAGTAGGAAATTCTTCCTAACGTTCAAATTGCATCTATTTTCCTGTAGTTTGAAACCGTTGTTCTGAGTCCTAGTCTCTGAAGCCATGGAAAACAAACCTGACCCCTGCTTGGGTCTTAAAGGCCTAACTCATTCATCTTTCCATTTTTTCTCTCTTGAAATTTGGAATTCTGTAATCCCACGCCACACACATGCCCCACATATGCAAATATGATCATATCATTTGTTCATAGTCTCCCTGATTATAAATCTCCTTTATCTATAATAGTAGCTGTCGCAGCAAGACTGAAATGATGGGGAGAAGCATTTTAGAAGGGATCATTGGGCAGGTATATTAAGAAAGCCATGCCATTTTCTTTGCATTTAAACTGTAGATGAAGCTAATAACCAACCTTCATTTATCATAATATACAACCTTTGATTAAACTTTAAAAAAAAAGCTATAGCTGCCTGAGATTTTTTTCCTCCATGGTGGATTCTGGAAATTACTAAGATCTTTAGTACAAATAAAGAACTATTTTCATATATGCTTATTAAATTAAGGGGACAATCCAATCTGCAACTCACTCTAATTAATGTAAAGTAAGCACTATTGAACACCACAGCATTTCGTAAACATTTTTCAATGTGTAGTAATTCTCTGAAATTTAAACACTCTATACATTGTCCCAATTTCTGTTGGTTAGCTCAACGGCTTGATTTCTTTGCAGCCAAGATTCACAGTGAGATAATTTTCAAAATGTTTCTATAAAGAGGAAGCAGGAGACCCTCAAAGTGCTTATCTTTCCTTTTCATTTAATAGCAAAATATGTCTCAATTAGATTACACAGCAAAAGTTGAGTCGAAAAGCTGAACACTATGGAATTGTAATGGGAATAGGATTATCACTGTATTCCTTCTGGTCTCAAAGCTTTTTGGTGCAGAACTGAAGATACTGCACTTAATCCAGAGATATCTCCACTGGAGATCAGGGGAAGCCATGTTTTGTAGCATGGATGTAGCATGTTGAAAATGGGCAGTTGCTTATACTTTGGGGGGAAGTTAGAATAATGAAGATGAAAAGGAGTGCATTGGTCATACCATTTACTACTACCACCCCTGCTAGTGCTGGAAGTCTATTCCAACAGCATAAGTTGTCAGTGTACTTGTATCCATATACTCAGTTCTAAAGGAAAGCAATGGAGATCATATGGTTTCCTCATTTCTCATGCACTACTTGGATGAGCCCATTCTGTAGCATCTAAGTTGGTCTAATACTGAGGCAAGATGTAGCACAGGCAGTCAAAGGCTGTAATGGAAGGACTGGGTAAATAATAGACATCAAAGTTCTGGGGGAAAAACTATTAGCATAATTCAAGTCTATGCCTTAACTACCAATGCTGCAGAAGATGAAATTGAAAGCTTTTATGTAAGCATCGAGGAGGAAATTGATCCCACACAAAACCAAGACATGCTTATAGCCATAGATGGATGGATGGCTAAAATAAGAAACAAAGCAGAACCAAATGCTGTTGGAAATTTTGGTTTAGGGGATCAGATACAAACCGGAAGAGACCTCTGTGAAGCTAGCAATTTATTTATTGTAAATATATGCTTCAAGGAACAGATGGCTGTACATGTGGATATCACCTGGTGGACAATTCAGAAATGATATATATTACATAATTGTAAGGAAGAGATGGAGAACCTGCATTCTGACTGACAAAACAAAAAGAAAAATGGCTGAATCGCTTGGAGGTTTAGGTCTTTGGCTGTGGAGCCGATTTCCCACTGTGTCTCCTTGACAGGGGCTGTACTTGATCCATTCCAGCCCGTTTGGTCTAAGATTATTATCAGATTGCAAAACAACACGTGAAGCAGATTGTGATATGGGTCATGGACTGGTAATATCTAACACTACAGTCCACAAAAAAGAATCCTACAGTCACCCCCCGCTGACCGCGGGGGTTAGGGACCCACCCCACCCGCGATGCATGAAAATCCATGATATGCGGAAGTGGGGGTGGGGCCTGGGGGCAGGGGGGTGATTGCGTTGCTGTCTGAGGCTTCTCGGAGAAGCGCGGGGGCGGCACAGAGTGACCCGATCACCCCCTGCCGCCCCCTACATGGCTCCAAGGCTTCTTGGAGGAGCGCGGGGGTGGCGCGGAGCGACCTGGTCGCCTCCCGCTGCCCCCCACGTGGCTCTGAGTCTTCTCGGAGGAGCGTGGTGGTGGCACGGAGCAACCCAATCGCCCCCCGCCGCCCCCCACGGCTCTGAGGCTTCTTGGAGGAGCACAGGGGGCAGCATGGAGCAACCCAATCGCCCCCTGCCGCCGCCCCCACGTGGCTCCGAGGTGCAGGTACTGCGATCCCGCGATGTAGTGGGACCGCAGTACCTGAACCGCGAAATGGCGGGGGGTGACTGTACTAGCAAAATATATTTTAAACAACATTTATAATGAATCTGAAGTCCACCTAAAGAGTAGATTTGCATTACTAAACCAGAACCAGATTATGAACCAGAAAAACAGTGGATTGAAACCAGCTAATTGAGGCTAATAGAGAAGGTATTAGGTTACATCTCAATCACATGTCTGGTCATATACCTTATTATACAACTGACATGCACCTGAACATGTTAGAAATTAGTCAAAAATTAACTACTGCAAGTTACCCAGATTTTATATGAACACCAGTAGATTTCTGATCACTAACATAATTTAAAGCATCAGTGACTTCTAGCCATCCATGCTTCCTCTAATGTCTGTCTATACCACTTGCTGGAGAACAAGAAATGGAAGAGAGTTGTTACTATAACCATGGTTGCTATTGATGGTGTTCATTAGAGATGGGCACGAAACGAGCCATTTTTCGTTTTCGTTTTTGTTTTTTTGTTTCGTTACGCAACGAAAACGAAATGAAATTTTTTAAAAAAACAAAACGAAAACGAAAACAAAATGACCAAATTTGCCGTGTTTTTCGTTTTCGTTGCAGCAGATGCATTGAACTAAAAATAATGCTAACGAAACAGCAATTTTTCGTTTTCTTTTTCCTTTTGTTACCTAACGAAACGAAGATGAAATTTTTTGCAAAAAAGTCACGAAAACGAAAACGAACCGAAACGGACCCCTAAACGACCAAACGACAAACGAAACACCATTTTTTTGAGTCGTGCCCATCTCTAGTGTTCATAACTTTCACTACCATAAGCCACGTGACTCGTAATACGGATGGGAAGTGTGTTTGCTCAATTCTTTACTCTCATTGATATAAGCTGCCTCAACTTAATGTGACTGTGCGACAAATAATTTCCAAGGCCTTCCATGTCAGAAAGGCCTTTAGCCTAGCTTAGCTTAGCGTGATTCTTATCTTCAATAAGAATGAAATCCTGTTGTTGTGGAAGCCTGCTGGTCTGGATGGTGAGACAAAGAGACCTGTTGTTGGGTCGTGTTGAGAAACCAAGCGCACAGACTTGGATGATTGGCTGTGGAGACTTTGTTTATGTGCCTGTCAGAAATATTTGTAAATTTGGTGGACACAAGAGCCTTCTCAATTTTATTTTATTTTATTTTATTTAAAAATGCGTTCAGTTTGTTTTATGACCTCATTCTTCTTTAATGCTTCTTTGTAGCGAGGGGCACATGGCTCTCCTTATGACTGCCCTTCAAGATCTGGCTGTTTCAATCCAGTTTCAAATGGTGCTGGGCCTATATTTTATCTTGTCTGGTTGTTAGCTGTTGCTGATCTTTTTATTTATTATAACCATTAGACTGGGATTTCATGTTTCTGTTTTAGGAAATGCCTGTATAGAAGGGTCTTCTCTTTAGAGATGGCCTGAAAACATGCTTGAAAGGTAAATAATTGCTACGTCAGAATCACTTTAAAATATATATTTAAGAAGCAGTACTTTCCACAAACCTTCCTAGCTGAATCAAAATATCTGTAGTGATTCTTAGGGGCTATAAAATGAGTGCCAGTTTCCTCCACCCTACCCAGGATGAGCAAAATTCCCAGACTGAACTTACTCTGGAAGAAAGATGGGAGAAACTGTGTTTTAGAGGAGCTGCTCAATAGACCCTTTTCTAGACACAGCTTTCCGAGAATGATTGAAGCTCAGTGAAGTCCATTCTTTTACCTTCCTCATGCGGCTTTGTCGCTTTCAAACTATCGAGTAAGAGAACTGGCAGCCACTCAATGAACCCACTGTTAAGCTCACATCAAATGGACAGACTGTGGATATGCATATCCATTGTTTTTCAGACTAACTAGTGAGAATCTGAATTCATCTTCTCTGACTCCACAAACAATGCCCATGGTTAATGGAACATTTTTACTTCCCATCAACCTTCCTGCCAGAATTCGCAGAATGTGTTAGCTTGGGTGGTCCTCCATTCAGAGTTTCCAAGTGTCCTATCCCTCCCCCTATCAACAGGATTTACCACTGGTGGAAAAGGAATATAGGAACACATGGAAGCATGTACAAAAAGCAAGTTGAAATATGTAGGCAGAGTGAAGAAATGCCAAATGGACCTGGGTAAGGGAGTGGGGGTGGTATATGACCCATGTTTCTTTTTTTGAAGAATGGAGTGTGTGAGTTAAGCAGTTTTTTACAACTGCCCTTCTTGCCTCTTACTAGACTGGCTGCAATACCATCTACTGTAGCCATGGGTTTTAAGAACATCTAAAAGTTACATCCTACTAAAGCACGTCTTTTACCATGTTTGAACTTCTGGGACCTGCTTTGAAGAAGAGTTATGTAAACTCAAAAGCTTGCAATGTTCCTTTTTTTAAAACAGTGGCCTATAAAGTTATCCCCTGTAACCTATTTTTGCAATTGTGTTTTGTAATGGCCACACAGCTCAACCCCTTTTTTGCTTTGATGAGGAAAGAGGATTGCTCCAACTATGATGTTAGGACAGATTCTCAGCAAAGCAGCTTGTTGAGTCCCACTCAAAAAATAATGTGACCAGTAATAATAACAACGAACATTGATTGAGATATGCCATAGGAATCATAATAATTTTAAAACATTTCTGAATTTACTTTTCTATGCCAGATTTAAGATAGAACAAGGAAAATCTGCTTGTCAGTGAAAATACAGAGCCAGAAGATTATTCATAGAAAGGTTCACTATTAAGAGTGATGTTTAACCCTCTCTGTGCCTGAGGTGCTTTCAGTTTCATATCTAACTTGTGGTATCCATTTTAATAAATCGCACTGTTGAGGGGGCATTAGCAAGGGTGGAGGTCATCAGTCAGAGAAGAGGTCCTGCACATATTTCATTGCCAATTCTGCCCTGCAGAATCTGGTCTGGTCTCTGGGTGCTTTTGCGAATTCTGTTGCATGTACAGTATATACTGTGTATATATGTACAATGATAATGCATTATTATTGTTGTTGTTATTGTTGTTGTTAAACAAGCAGATGTCTCATTCACACGTTCCTCTTTTGATTAGAAAATGGGTTGGTAATTTGGCAACTCCTTCAGGCCAAATAGCTCAGCCTTCAGCCTGAATAGGGATGATGTAAAACATTGTTTGCCTCATCCTCACCGACAAGGCTCAGGGGGAAAAACCCAGCATTATTCTCTTTGCCATTAAGGAGGGTCTAGACTTTTCTGACATTCTCAACAGAGTTCTTCTATTGGCAAGAACAATATTTTGCACAGAAAAATTATTGTGTAGGGTTTTTTGTTTTTATTTTTACAAAATGGCCATTTTATACAAACTTCTGCAGTTTGCCTAATTTTCAAAATGACATGAATTACTCATAAGCATGGTACCCTCTAATTTTCATCCCCACTGTTCCTATGTGTGTGCATGTGCTAAGAACTTGAAATATTAGGTGGGTTGTTTCTCTCTTTGTCAATAATTAGCCAGTCCCTTTGTGCTTGGAATTTGTGTGTGTGTTTTGCTTCCCAAAGGGAAGAGATAGTAGAAACATCATATACAGAGGCCACAAAGAGAGAGAAAGAGCTCCTTGTGGCTCTTTTGGCTGAAGGCACAGAACCTGGCAAGGAATCCAGAAGAATGAGAAATTTAGTGAGCATTCTTTCAACCCCTATCCCTTAGACTAGACATGGACATGAACCTTGGTTTGGAGAAACCTCTCTTAAGGAGAAAGGTGGGGGGGAATGTAAAGATTTACACACACACACACACAGAGAGAGAGAGAGAGAGAGAGAGAGAGAGAGAGAGAGAGAGAGAGAGAGAGAGAGAGAGAGAGAGATACCTCGGATAAGGAATGCCCAGAAAATCACTGGGATGTGTGTATGTTGGCATGGCTCCAGCAGGTTGGAAGCGAGCCTCCCTCTCATCCCACCTGAGCCACGTGAACATGCACTGATCCCTGGGAAGTGTGCATGTTCAGGTGGCTTGGGCAGCTTGGAGGAGAGGTGTGCCTCTCTTCCAACCCAGCTGGGCCACGCGAACATGTGCCTATCTTGTCCTCCTCCTCTTCGGTGCAGCAGGAAATTCAAAAGGATCCAGCCCTCCACCAATCTCCTTCTCAGCCAGGCAAGTGTTGGGTGACACACACACACATACAAACACACACACACACACACACACACACACACAGAGAGAGAGAGAGAGAGAGAGAGAGAGAGAGAGAGAGAGAGAGAGAGAGAGCTCGGATAACGAATGCCTCTGATAATGAATAATGTGGTACCTTGACTTAATGAGATTAATTTGCTCCGAGGGTATTCTCAGAAGTCGAACTACTCGTAAATCAAACAGCCATTTCCCATAGGAAAGCATTGAAAATCAGTTAATCCATTCTAGAGGTTTTCAATGCATTCCTATAGGGAGTCTATCCCAATCCTCCATCTCAATCAAGGGCAGCCAAAGTCTGCTTTCCCCAGCCCCACCAGACAGCTGACTTTGACAGGTTGAACCTAAAATCGTATTGGGGATGCGGTGGTTATGAACACTGCTCTCTGCTTCGCTCTACAGCTGACTTTGACAGGTTGGACCTGTCCTGCGGAGTGAAGAGCAGCGTTCACTGCCCATCGCCACCTCCCCCTTCTTCTTGGTTACTTTGATCTCTGAAAAAGAGATTCAAGCACCCAAGAAAAAGGAAGAGATGGTCATCGCACCTCCCTTCCAACCTGCCCAGATTGTGCAAACATGCACCCATCCCAGAAGATCCCTGGGACACCCGTGGAGCACTCCTCCCAGCCAAGATGATCCCTGGGACACTCTTCCCTTCCAACCTGCCAGAACCATGCACGTTGGAAGGGAGGAGCTAGGGTGTGTGCATGTTTGGGTGGCTCAGGTGGGTTGGAGGTTAGGCGTGCCTCCCTCCCAACCCGCTTGAGCCATGCGACCATGCACTGATCCCAGGGATGTGTGCATATTCAGACAGCTTGGGTGAGTTGGAAGATAAGCACACCTCCCTCCAAACCCGCCTGAGCCACGCAAACATGCACTGATCCCAGGGATGTGTGCATGTTCGGGAGGCTTGGGCAGGTTTGGAAGAGAGGTGCGCTTCTCTTCCAACCCGCCTGGGCAGTGCAAGCATGCACCCGTCCCATCCTCATCCTCTTCACCGGAGTCTCGGTGCTGAGACTTGGGTGAAGAGGAGGAGGGATGGATCCTTTTAAATTTCCCACCGCATGACCATCCTTCCACCAAACTCCTTCTCAGCCAGGCAAATATTGGGTGGTCCTCGGATACTTGCCTGGCTGAGAAGGAGATCGGTGGAGGCCTTTGGGGAGGAGACTTTCGTGTCTGAAAATCACAGTCACAGGTCTACATCCTAACAGCTATGCCATCAACCTTGTATGTATGGCGCTGCACCAAAAGGATTTCAGCCAGTGATTACTATTATCACGTTTTCCCTGTCTTTGATTAAAAAAAACATACTGGGTGAGATTTTTAGCTCCTTCATGATAACAAAGGCAGCAGCTCTTGTTCCCGCAATATGAAAGTCTTATGTTTTACATTAAAAGGCTTTAAAAATTACAAAGTTGTCTGCACAACATACAAGGTTTTCCTTTGTAAAATCCAAGGTTTTACTTTAGAAAACTTGTTCCGATAAAGTACTGATATGTGAAAAATGCACAGAAACTCTCAAAGTCTCAGCTAATCAATAGAAATCTTGGGGGGGGGGAATTATTTACCTGCAAGAATGAAATAAGCAAAGACTTTCACCCCTACTAGAAAATCAATTGCAACTATTAATATGATTCGTGGAATACACCTTCGATGCCTGGCTTGCAAGGATGTGGTTGAATCAGCCATTGCAAGCAAGAGGATCCCCCTTACATGAGGTATGTATTTCTCGGACCACTTCCATTTTTCATCACATCACTATCAGCAAGTTATGTAGACTATCCAAGAGAAGTAGATCAGTGTAGTAAACTGTGGAGGTTTACAGCATTATTCAAGGGATTAAATGGATTTTGCCACATCCATTTCTTCCACATGTTCGCTGGTGCCAGTCATCGTTATCTTCAGAATTAGATAACATATTAGAAGCCAAGATAAGTGTAGCATGCTGGAAATTTCACACCTTTCAAGACACAAGGGCAGGATGCCATACTTGGGTGACATCAGAATGACACAGATTTTCATTTTTTACATTAAATCATTAGAAAGAATTCATCCGTTGTATTATAAAAAGTGTGGCGAGAATATAGTTTAAAATGCAAATATCCACACATACTTTATACACTGCTATATATCAATGGTGTATTTGAAGCAGTTACAAAGCAATACACACACACACACACACATACACACACAAGTACAGTGGTACCTCGGATAACAACTGCCCCAGATAACGAATAATTTGGATAACAACTGCAAATTTCCGGGTATAGGGCTGCCTCTGATAACAAATCGCAATTCCTAGGTATAGGTCTGCCTTGGAGAACGAATTTTCTCTTTGGGCTGCTTTGGATAACGAATCTTCCTATGGGCTGCCTCGGATAACGAATTTTCCCTATGGACTGCCTCAGATAATGAATTTCCAGCATGCATCAGTAAAAAAGTTATCCCAGGTGAAATTGCATCTGTACCTTTAAAGTGCACTTTTTAAAGAGTTTTGAGCAAAAAACCCGGCGTCTGTGCCTTTTTCCTAGGCTCCAGAATGGATTAAACAGTTTCCCATTCATTCCTATGGGAAACTGCGTTTCAGATAACGACGTGTTTCGGATAACAACTAACCTCGGAGAACGAATTACCGTCGTTATCCGAGGCACCACTGTATATGGTCACAGTAGGGATGTGAACATAGAGCAGTATTTCCCAACCTGCTTTCCCTTGGAAAAATGTTTAAAATAAGTTTTTATATGAAAAAATCATATAGAGTAGGGAAATTTGATCATACTGGAGCTACTACTCGGGGTGGCAGACACAACCACACATAACGAGAATAGAGAAACAATAATAAAAAAAACTTTGGAAGAGAACGATTCTAGGACTGTGATACATATGATCCTATCAGTAAAACGGTTTTAAAAACTCACATTCTGTATCCTCCTGGCTTATGTGAAAGTGAAATGAGAGTTGATACCCATTTTATAAAGCTTGGTCCTGATGTACAGAATAACTCTTGATTGGTGGATGTAGCCACACTTTCATATTCTCACAGTGCACTGGTTTACAGTGTCTTCTTAGAAAACTGGAAAGGGAGGTAGCCTCAGGCACCCAGAGTTGATTGCAACAATGTTAGTATAGTAAGGTAAATACAGTACAGCCAAGTGCATTAATGGGGGGGGGGGCTACTAGAGGATGCCTTGCCCAGGCCCCCTTCACTCATGGGTTTGGCCATGCTGGTGCAAGTGCATCTTGGCATGTAACATTTGACAGAATCTACTGACTTCTGAAGGCATCAGGAATGGGATGTGTTTTTATCTTTTACCCATTGTCAGTAGTCCTGATCAGCTATACTGGGCGGTGCTTCTAGTCCTTGGGGATGGGGGGGGGGGTTCATTGGTGTATGTGAAAAGAAACAGTAGGTTGCTTTCCTTTATCATAAACTTCATCATGAAGCAACATGACAGTGCTTCGGCATACTTCATGTATTTCAAAACCTCATTCATTCATTTTCAAGTAAGCATACTTGACATAGAAAGGGCTTTTTGAAATTCTAAATTAAATTGGGATTTCTCATTTTCTAAAAATAGCCTTAAATTCACATTAGCTTCTCTGGAGAGCTGTGCCGTTTGAATTTTTGTAATACTTTGAGTAACATAAGTAATCTGCAATTTATTCAGTCATAGTTTATTAATTTCCAGTTCATTAGTGCACAGCTCATAATGTGTGAATGCAAAAATTAACTCTCTAGCTTGGTGCCAGGAAATCTGTTCAGTCAGTGGGGTTTTATAAATATATTGATATGAGTAAAATTTCACAGAAAGAAATTGGATACTGGCAAATAGAAGATCTGCTGAAGCTGCTTGAGCAAGTGCTAGATGATGCTAGGCAAAATCAGCCTTTCCCCTTATACAATGTGATTCTGCCCTTTCTTAATCTCTTCATGTACGTATGAATTTATAATTAGCTATGCCAGGTTTGTGTGAGAGTACTGCACGCCTGTGTAGGTGATGTGTATGGGTGGAGTGCTAATGTGATTAACAATTGAACGGCTGAATGCTGATTGATTAGCATCTTTAGAATGTTGTGAGGATGTATCTAGTCTGTGTGACAGTTGTTTCTAAGAATCAGTTTAAGAGTTAGATCAGAGAATTTGAAAGAGGAAGGAAGCCTGTCTGTGGGTTATTAAGGAGAAATATAAACTGCTCAAATTTGTTAGACGGAGTCTGTTTTGAGAGCCTAACAGGTATGTACCAGACAGAGAATCTGTAAAGAAAACACGCCTGGAGTTGTTCTCTGAATTAAGCTTGGCGGTATATTTACATTCCACTATTATTTAAATTTTTTTCATTTACAACCTAGAAGATACGTAGCTTTACTTTCATATCTATTACCTGTGATCCCTCAATGAAATTCTTGTTAACTTGTTTAGATCAAAATGATGTGAGAATATAACCCTTTGTTATGTCTGTGAGAATGGCTGAAATCCATAATACAGCTATGCAGGAGGGAGGCCAATGGCCTAGCATTCGCTTCCTTCCTGACAGCAATTAAAGAGTCTCCACTGTGATTCTTGTGGGTGTGCATGCCAACTGCCTGGAAGGAAGTGAATGTTTTACCGCTTGCCTTGTACTTGTGTTAAATAGGAGAGGGTGGCTTCCAGCCAGCATCTCAATGGTAGCTTAGTTACTATACTTCTGCTTTTATTGCTCTTAACTGTTTGGCTTACATAGTAGTTCATCTTCTGGTCCTCACTGACTATATTCACTTTTGATTTACATTTTCCATTTTGTTTTAACAAGAAGTGTAAATGATGGAATCAAACTAAATGAAGGTTGAGAGGAGTTCCTAGTAATGCAGATATATGAGATAATTGACATTAACCAAAGAAAGAGTGCATGGCCATATTAAATCAGTACATTTCTGAAGAACTTTAAAACTCTCTGTGTGTATGTATGTTTACATACATGCATACAGCACAGAATCAATACTGTGGTACCTTGTATAAAGGAATTAATTCATTAATTCCTTTATACAAGGTACCTTGTATAAAGGAATTAATTCATTCCAAATGAAATTCTGTTAAGCAAATTTTCCTTTGTACAAATTTTGCATAGGAATGCATTGAAAACGGATTAATCCCTAATCGTGACCATTTTTCTGTTGTATGGATTCACCCCATAGGCGATTCTGTTAAGCGATTTCCCCCTATCTCCGGAATTTTTTTCCTTTAAGTGGATTTACTGTTAAACAAACAGCTTGCTATACGAGGGTCCACTATACACTGGTATCATAGAGAATTTTTTTGAATTGACCATACTTATTTGAATTGAATTGGGTTTTAAGACTTTAGTAGAAATGAAAAGCAGAAAAATGGAAGATGTGACCCATAGAAAACCAAATGTGTTCCATCTCTCCTTTGCCATTTGTAAATTCAGTGTGTATGAATGGTGTCCAAACAACTTGGCTGTAGTTCTCTGTTAATGTTGTATTGATCTTGATTTTCCAAGTCATTTCTATACACAAGGGACAAATCAATAATTTGAATGGACGGAGAATAGCTTTAAATTAATTTAATTTGGGGTGGCAGACCTCCATAATTATAGGACTGGGCCATCTCTGGGCACAGTTTGCTGGGCTCGTATGGGATCAAGTCCAGCTACTGTCAAGGAGTTACAGTGGAGTTGGATTGAGGATCCCCACGTTCCCTTGAACTCTACAGTTCTAAGGTGATGATGATTAAAAAAATAAATTCCCCACCACTAGCTTCGAAACCAGATACCTCAACCAGCAGTTTTGGTTGTTAAGAGCTCTAGGGGGATTTGGGGTATAGGATTGGGTGATCTAGGATCTCGAGTGAGCAACCATGATCCTTCTGAGGCTCTTGAACCGCAGCATCCCTAATTCCACACAATTGGCTATGCAGGCTGGGGCTGGTGAAAACTGAAGAGGACCAGATTTCGAAGGCAACTGTTGTTAAGCTTGTGGGGTCTGAAAGATTCATTTGATACCAGCCATTATTACAGTCTTGCTAGTCAGTTGCTCCATTCCTGTGAGAAAAAGTTCTTTGTTGTGGTTGGGTTGGTTTTACTAACCAGCAGAACTTGAGAGGCAAAATATTCTGCATGTTTATGTTACTGTTCCTTTGGCCACTCCACATTTGCATGTCAGTGAGCACCCACTTGTCTTTTTCTGTCATGTAATATCAGCCGCATTCTAAATAGTGTGGCTGATACTACAAGACGCTTGCCTTAATATCTGAGAGTGGGATCAAGCCCTTAGTTGATGGCTCAGGACAGAAATTCACTGCTGATTCATAACGCTGCATCTTACTGTCAACACAGACTACAATTTTATTCTCCACAATGCCAAAGGCTATGTGTGCACTTCTTTCTCTTCCTTCTTTTTTGAACCTATTGCTTTAATATACTATAGTATAAGCTGGTAGATGTGGTTTATGAAAGCTTCATCTCGTCACTGGTCACTCATACTTGCTTACGGAAAAAATAATTCAGTACTCAAAATTATTTAGAACTACCTCCTTGCTCAATATATTTTATTTGAACATGTAATTTCAGTGATAATGTTGAATATAGATCTGGATATACTGGCCATGATCTGTTCCTTAGCATAGTAAATCACACTAGTGTGATCCATTGAATCAATAAAGATTTATTGACTCATTTCCTCTGCAGATTCCTTTGATTCATATAGGCCTACTTTGATTGTGTCTTTTTATGCTAAAGTAAGTTAAAAATTACAGAGGAGCTGTGTTATTTTGTTTTGGTGGGGTCTTGCGCGATTCACTTCCCTGGGACCCATGAATGAACAGATTCACCATCTCCATAACAAACTCTTTATTGTCAACATTTCTAACAGAATGAACAACTTCAGAAGGTTCTGCAGACCCTCGTAACTCTTCATAATTCACAACATAAGTCCAACCAGGATATCCTGCCCTCACGGGCTCTGAAGGTACATTAGCTTCTGGAACTGCTCGGTGTCCCAAGGGGCTCGAAGATGGGGTCCACAGCCTGTGCACAAAGTACCACAACATGGGTGACGCACCCAATCCGCCATTTGCTCCCACCAGTTGGCGTAACCGCATCCCACAGAAGGGTCCCTCTTCTAGGGAGCCAAGGGGTTGTGGAACTATCCATTCCTCTGTGGTTCCTCCCAAGTCTCTTCCTTTCCCGCCTTTTTCTCCCCTTTTATCTCACACATACACCCTTCCCCGGGCCCTGCTAACCCCTCCCCACTTGGCTCTTCAGCCAACCAAAGCCCCTCCACAGCAGCTCTTCTTTCTGTTCCCTGACTGACACATGATTTCACCACCTGTGGTCTGCCACTAACACTCTTTTTAGGTGACGATCCCATCACAGTCACATCCATTCCCCTTCTTTGACAGCTGTCAACAAGACCAGGCAGTACACCACGCTGCTGTTGGTCTTCAGGGAGGCTTCCCTCACAAGCTGACACGTTAAAACCCTACTTATTTAATGGGTCAACTTTACTGTGATTTACTATCCTATGCAGCAGAGTTTTGGCCACTCTGTAGACACATATGACTCTCAGGAGTCACATGAATCCAAGGTGCACCAGCAGATGAACACTTGCACAGTGGAATTCTCTTGCCTTTTTCTTCATTGCAAACAACCTGACAGCCTAGTCTTGGGAGCTACAGGACCCACTAAAAGATGATGCAGTGTTATGTAGGGTGCATACGAGAAGTGGGCACTTTGTATTCATATCCATAGGATACAGCCAACCATTCACTGGCTCAGCACAGAGACAAGGAAGGTCTGGCAGGGCTGGTTCCAGGATTGGAATGGCGAAGAGGAGGATGGTGCCTCCTGCCATGCAGAGCCTGGTAAGTGGCCAGGCTGGTTTGTGGGGGAGGATACTAGACTGCAGTGGCAACTGTGGTGTCACAGTTCATGTTCATATCCTACAATGTGTCCAATTCTAGTCTATACTATGAAGGTTGAATAGCCAGCAATTGATAGAGCAAATTAAATCTCAAATAGAGTCATCTGAATCAGACAAAAGCAGTTGGCTTTTGATTTAAGCCTCTGCAATTTGCTATGATAGTCTTTTTTCCATATATTTATTTGCCTAAATCTTTTCTCAAATTACTCTAATTTGTTAGAATTATGCTCTATAAATCATATAAGCCATATATTAACAGACTGCAGTAGTTATTCATACAAAATCTAGCTTTAGGTTTTTGATGGTTTTAGAAATGAAATGTCTTTAACTATTCTTTAATAAGTAATCTAGTTTTGGCTGCCCAATTAGTGCTTGGAGAAAACTGGAAGGAAATTAGTCTCATGATAATTTCAGCTTGACTAATTGAAGTCTGGTCCATTTAGAGATATGGCAAAATTAACATTTGTTGTACACGTACAAGGAAATACATACTTTGACTTTCTAAAAGAGCTGGAAGCCATTTGTAATGCATCTGAAGTTAGTTTTGAGATAACAATATACATTTGTGAAAATCCTTGATGTGATTATATCCTCCTCGTATGACCCTGTTTTGCATGTCCTCTTTCTCTAAATATGATTGAAAGTATAGTCTTTGTTTCTTTCTAACAAGAATATGAAGAGAACATTCCCCCCCAACATGAAATCCTTAATTTCTTTGTTCCTACTATTGGTGTTACACACACACACACACACACACACACACACACACACACACACACACACACACACACACACACATTGAGAGAGAGTGAGTGTAGAGATAGATAGATAGATAGATAGATAGATAGATAGATAGATAGATAGATAGATAGATAGATAGATAGATAGATAGATACTGTATATACTGTATATAATAGAAAGCTCAGTGGTTTAGGTATATGGCTATGGAGATAGAGGTTGTGATTTCATTTCCCTTGCCTCCACGAAGAAGAACCAGCCTGTTAATGATGGGCAAGCTGCCAAGTCCTAAGATGTCCCCCAGAAGATGGTGAGCTACTGAGTATTCTCTACCTAGGAAATCCAGGAAAGGGTCGCAAAAAGTCAGAATTGACTTGATGGTACACAATTTTTATTACTGATATTTTATCCCAGATCCATCTACATTTGGAAACCTTCAGTAAGACCAGAGCCTCGTATTAATAAAAGCATGATCCCCCCCGCATCATCTCACATGAGACATGCCTGATAAGTCTCTCCATTGCTTTGTATTGTTGTTCCTGCAAAATATCCTCTCTCTGCTTCTCTCCCACAACACCCTGCTCTCCATCTTTGATTTTCTAGCTGGTGTCATTGTCTGAATGAGAATATACACCCATTCCTATCATGTTTCTTTTACTATGACAAGCAACCAGATGCCAATGATGCCCCCACCCACTTCTGGCTGGGTGGGGGCAACGTTGGCATATGTGCACCTTTGTGCTTCCTTCCCTGTAATAGATACTGTAAAATGTCTGTCTTTCAGACAGTGATCTACTCACTGGTTTATTCCTCCATAACAGAACACAAGTTGCATATCGTCTGTGGGGAAAAGATGCTGGTGCAGACAGCGTTGGGCGAGCATATAAGCACAAACAAGAATATTAGCATCTCTGTGATTGTGATGTGGTGTGTATGTGTGTGTTTGTGAAAAATAGTATTCAGTCACTGTTTTTTCTTGGTAAGCAAACAGTGAGAAATATACCTGGATACCAACTTGAGGTGCATATTGAGAAATAAACCTCTGATCTCAGCAAAGATTTTGCTTCAGCAAGAAATGCTTAAACGGGATTAAAAATTTGCCCTGGCATGTGTAGGTGTTCAGATAAAAGACGAGAGATTCTGGTTATTAACTTACTCACATAATTAAATCCTTAAATATCCATTCTGAACTTGCTGCCCCCCTATTTGGCAAATCTTTTCCTTCTGCCTCTGTTACATAAAATGGATAATATTAAATGGTTTGATGGATGTTGCATGGCAGATAAAGGTCAGGAGCTTTGGCTTTTATATGTGTGTGTGTGCATCTTAAGTACTCCCTCTTCTGTTGCAGAAGAGATAGTGCTGGCTGTTCTTTTGGGAAAGGACCAGCCACGGAACAGTAGCATCACAGGGTAAGTAAGGTTTCAGTTCTTCCCTTCCTCTGCTTCCCTAAAATCCCCTCCCTCCACTTCCTTCTTTTCTTTGATTCGAGAAAGTAGGCCAGCAATTGATTGAGGGTTGGGATTGGCCAGGCTGTGAAGCTTTGTGTCCTCCGTGGCAGTGGGCCAGGTCGAGCTACGACTGTGCCTTACACCACTGGCTCCGACTGCATAAAGGGGAACATTGTGTCTTTTGGAAGTGGCATTGGCTCCGATGCTGGGCTCTGTGTGTGAGAAAAGGAAATGTTTTGTCCATTCATGACTTAGCAATGCTTGGCAAAAATGGTGCCATATCCATGGCAGCAGAAACATCGCTCACACACATTCTCTCTCTCTCTCTCTCTCTCTCACACACACACACACACACACACAGAGAGAGAGAGAGAGAGAGAGAGAGAGAGAGAGAGAGAGAGAGAGATAGAGAGAATACAAACAGACTTTGGATCTTGGGTAGGGTTTGGCACACCACGCTATGTGAGGGCCTCGATAGAATTCAGGAATGGAAAAGAGCCATTCAAAGCGAGCATTTTTGTTTTGTTTCCCATGCTCAGAACAAACGAGAACTGTTCAACACTCGGAAGTATGATTATCCTTTGGTAGGCTTCCTTTTAAGCTGTTGAGAGGGATTATGTGGATCGTCGGTAGCACCTCTTCTCCCAATAAAAAGGGCCTAGATCCATGCTTTATACAGATTGAAGAAATACGCATTGAGTTACTTGAAGTCCTAATCAAGGATATTCAAAGAAAAATCTAATTTAATGTTGCATTGGTTTTGGAAAAGCAAACTTAGTTTTTTAATCACGTGTAGGTAAGAATGACGCTGTTCTTCTTTCCCTTCAGCCACCAACCTTTCAGAGCGGACATGGGTCTGCTGACCTTCAGGGAAGAGGAAGGATTTTAATTGCCAACAGAGTTTGTTCTAATAGCAGAAGGGCACCAATGGAGACAATCCCTAGTTTCTAATCTCTTCTATAAATTAAAGACATTCTGATTTTTTCTGTTCAGCAAAATGAAGATAAGTGTCATACCAATGGGCTTTATTAAGATGTCAGTTTTGAGTCGCTAGTATGCCCATATACGTTTTGAAACAACTGCATGCAACATTTTGCAAATCCATTCCTCTTTTACACTTAGCTCCACTAAATCAGTAGGTGGAGGGAAAAGGCCTAAAGAACTGAAGAAGGGCTTTGTTCAAATACTACTTCATGAGTGTTCAATTGTTGGTCTTACATGTCTGGGGAAAAACTGCTATTCTTTGGCGATCTCATAAGATAGATTCAGTGATTCTGGTATAAATGAGAAAAGCATGCTCTACCTGTGTATATCCAGCTACACCCAGCAGGAACCCTCTGGGAGGAGCCTTTAAACTGCGGTACTATGCAGTTAAAACTATGTCCACAACCTGGGGTTCAGTCCCAGGGATCTGGTTCAAGGTTCTCTCGGCTTCAAGCACTATGGGACAGAATATAAGTAGCACACTTTGCTTTGCTCTCCCCCCCCCCCCCGCAAGGGGAACTCTTGCGTAATACAAAACTCTTATCTTCTGACAATAGCATTTCCCAAAAGGCTTAACTGGTGCAGACAGACATAATTTACTATTGTTGCTCTCACCCCAGCCTCCCCTCCTTGGTAAACCCATGGAAACCATCACCAGTTCTCTCAGTACCCTTGATGTCTTTAATTTCATTTCTCAAGAAATCATTCAACAATGTCTATTTTCTCTCCCTCTCCCACTTTTCTCAGTTGTAGTATGAAAAATAGGGTTCATTTTCACTTCTTCCTCTAACAAGCAGAAACCTAGCCTTTTGCTTTCTAATCTAAAGGACTAAAAGGAACCTTGAATATTTAGGAATCATTATTACATACATTTGGAACTCTAATATTCAGATTCAGATATATTTGGGACAATCTGAATATGCCATTATTCTGAATATTTCTAAATTCTAATTTGGATCCTTAATAAAAGGATCTATGTCAGGATAGGATTTGAAAAGTCAGGGCCTTCCAAATTGACAACTACCACTGCATTTTATACATATAGACACATTTCACATGTGCTGGATTTTAATTAAGCATTTAGACAACTACACTCATTGTGAAGTAGTATAGATTTGATTTCCATTCATCTGAAGAAAGTGTTCCAATATTCTGTTAAAATAGCATGGAACTTCGGGGTAGAGTGCTGAGCGGGGGTGGGGGGGATGCACTGTACTCTAAGGAGTATATATATAAAGTAAATGGTAAAACTGTGAGAACTGTTGTTGCTAAATTGGTTAGGCCATTCATCTCCCCAGTATACCTGACCAAGTCATAGTTTAACTCAATGGGATAAATCTTCTGCGTTTATGTGAAATTGCATTGGTAGACACTACATTTGTCACAATAGATTTTTTTTCAAATGCAGCCACATCTGTTTTTAGTTTGATGTATTCTAACATTTCTGTCACTTCATCAGTCTGTTTGAGATCTTCATATCAATACCAGTGCATTGCTTCTGTATGACAGCAAATTCTGGATTTCTTGTGAGGCATCCCTGAGGTGTCGTGGCTTTCCTTTCTCTTTATATTATTTATCTGGCTTTTGTTGAAAGGCAAAATTGCATTGCCAAAGCAATATAAGTAATGTTCGGACTTGACTGAGCTGACACTTGCATGACTCAAATCAGACAACATCGATGTGTGTTTGTGCGTTCAAAGTAGGTTTACAGTGCATATCAAGACTTCAGGAAACAGCTATGAATCAAAAGTTCTATACAACCTGGGAGTATATTCTATTGAACGTCTGAGTTTTTAAAACCTCACATGCTGCGCCTTGTAGTTAAGGCTAGGAGGCACTTTGGAGGACCCGGAGTAACTGTCCATCTGTCCATCACTAAGCAATATTTTCCTCCTCCCTCTGAATTAAAAAAAACTGTTATCTCCAATATTGGTGAGATTAAAGTGGTAAACGTTTCATGTCTTGTAAATTAAAAGTATAAAGATAAAAAGTTGTTAATATTTTGTTCTCCTTTTTGTTTTGCTCTGGTTTTGTGAGGTATAGCGATTTAATAAGGCCGTAAGGGTACAGAAGTGCTCATATCGCTTTTTGTTTTGTTATGAAGGGTGAGGTGTACTCTTTCAGAATTGTGTCGAGCATATGAACCATACATATGTCAATGCCTAAATGGAAAAATAGTTTCCCCCCCATTAGAAAATGGTAAAACATTTATTTACAGTAATTACAGTGTTTAATTAAATGACATACAGTACTCTACTTAAAAGTCATGGCAAATTGAGCTTTTCTAGATAATGGTTGTCTGGAATGTTTATGGGAACAATTTATTGAAGGGTATGACTTAAAAGATTAAGAAGGAATCCAAGCCTGCTGAGTGTGTAATTCATGCCAAAGCCACACCTCACACAGGCAGAAGAAACTCTCTGTATCATACATATACTCTAAATGTTGTAGCTGTCTTGCCCTTCAGAAATCAAACCATGATTTATTAACAATGATTACATCTATTGCAGGCATGTCCAAACTTCGGCCCTCCTGATGTTTTGGACCACAACTCCCAAAATTCCAAGCCTGTATTTCCAATGGCAAAGGACTGTGGGAGTTGTGGTCCAAAACATGTGGAGGGCTGAAGTTTGGACATGCCTGATCTATTGTGTCGTTCACGTCTATCAAGTGGACTTGACTGAGCAAATGACTCTTGCCAGTCTTTGAAAGCATTTCAACAAATCTGAAGCCATTTTTTTAAGAAAAAGAAAACAGTTTGAAATTTAGAGTGCAGCTGTTCAAAAATTGCAGAACAGGGAAATAAGTCTTTGAAAAGCAAAGCAAAACTGTGCTGCATATACACTACCCCATGGCACTGAAAGCACTCTCTGGGCAGTTTGCATTTTTGAATTGTGCAGTTTTCTAATTGCTCCTGCCTCCCACCGAGCTGGGTGATTACTGCCTCAGAAATTAACTAAGGTTTGTAATTATGTTAGGAAATAAATTGTATTTTGGATTGTTGAGCAAACAGGTATGATCTGCTTCCTGGTGATCACATGATGTGTAGGACCACGATCTGTGCCCAAGCTGGATCTTTCTGACCTAGCTGGGGGGCCAGGCTGTAGCCATTCCTTAACAGCTGGAAAGGTAACTTAAAAGAAGATTGCACCTACAAAACAGTCCTTTCCTGTGCCGTTGGATGTGTACTGTTTGCTACCCTGATTTTCACATTGCTGCTAAAAGTCATGCTCCTTTCATTTTTATAGCCGCTGAATTTAATAGAATTGATTTAGGAGGGTGACCTCAGTGGAAAAGACAACACAGGCAATAATTCTGTAGTTCTAGTGATTTCCTTGATAAAAGGACCAGCACAAGGTGATGTTACTTTTCTTGATTTTAGGCTATAATTGTTTTTACCTGTAGAAACAAGAGAGTTTTGTAGGCATGCTTTTCAAATGTGTCCAATGAGTAAGGAATGGGTTTTGGGGAGAAGGCTTTGTTATCCATACACTCATGCATTCATATATATACATATGTATACATACATGCACACATAAGAATACACAAAAGCAGATATGCACATGCTATACATACATCTATCACCGGTGGAATAATACATATTGACCAAGGTATATCATTCTTTTGTCCCTGAAGACATGAATATCAGTGCACTTATACATAACTACATAAATTTCAGGAATGATAAAGCAGTTACCACCACTTTAAAAATCTCACTATGATTATGTTTTGTGTAGAATAACTGACATTCCTCACTTTAAAAAATTAAGACAGTTTATTTAGATGTCCTCCTCCCCAAACTGTCTTGAGTGAATTGGCATCACTTGTCTTTATACAGCATCTGCAGATCAACTTCAACTTTGGGCTTGCTAGTTTATAGTAGAACTGCCATCCAACACAGCAAAAACCAACTGTTCTTCGTAGGAACAACACCTCATTGCATTGTGTATTGCTCTACATTTTTTTGCCTAAGTCAGTGGTTCCCAAATGGTGCAGAATCCTCTCATCCTTCCTACACTGGGGCTGGTTTTGTTTGATGGCCAGGACTGCCCAATGGCAAATTGCAGGACCAGGGCTAGGAATGACAATGGGGCAATTAGAATATGGAAAAGACTGTTTGAGGAGGACGCTGCAGGCAGAGTGAAGAGTAAAAAAAAACACCAGTGCCCTCAAGGAAGCATATACCTGTGAAAGAAAGAGGGAATGCCCTGGAGGTGGGTGGAATGCCTCTTGGAGAAGGGGTCTTTTGGGACTGGGCCAAAAATCTATCTAGTTCAGAATTCTGAACCTGTCGGATGCCCTCTTTCCTTATATAGGGACAAGTGCACACATCCCATCAAAGTAGACTAAGCATATTATTTGAGTTCACAGCTGGAAAGGACAGTATTCCCAGAACCGCTGCATCCAACATCTCTGTGATATCCAAAGTTCCAACAACTTTGACTTGTGATATGGTGGAGGAAGGAAGTCACGGTTCTTGTTCAACAGAATCTCAAAATATGCCCCCCCCCCCGGCTTCTCCCTGAAATTATGTTGAAGTGATTTCTCTTGCCTTCAATCGCCAAGAAACCTTGTGGATACTGTAATGGCCAATGTATTTCATGATTATTAAATGTTATTTTGTTTTAGCTGTATAGGATTAGATATAATTTATTCCGGGCAAGTCCTGTCAGACATGACCCTGACTTACTTATAACCAACAGTCAAGGGCTTTTAGTTATTATTAACAGCATATTCTACAGCTATTAGCTGTCTTTTAGAATGAAGAATTCAGTAAATTGAAAGAGAATGGGGGCTCTATGTTTCCTTTATTGCTTTTTTTTCACAATACAGAAATGAACACTTTGTGTCTCAGGCTGCAAATATTCTGACACGGTTGTGATCCTGAATGCTGTATTTTATAGGATGCTCAAGGTAACACCACTCTGCGCTCCCCCCCCCTTATTGTCTGTGGAGGGTGTCCTTCACAGAAAGGCAAGGACCTTTAAAGTGATTTCCAGGCTTTCAATCCTCCTCTATCAGCTGCCTAGTGCCTCAGGCTCATCTAACTGTGATATATGGTAAATATTTTCCCTGCCAGGGAAAGTGCTCAGTGCTGTTTCTGTGCATTGATTGAACGCATTAGGCTAATATTTATCCATTTGAAACCTGGAGATTTAACAGTGCATCCATTAATAGCTAGGCACCGATTATACAAAGTAATTATACATGAGAATATCAAAGAACATTAAGCCTCTGGTGGAGGAATCATCATAAATGGTTTAATGGTGATTAAATCTGGGGAAACTGGAGTTGTTCATGCTTCTTATTAAATTTAAATAAGCACATGGCTCCCTTTGCATTATGAATAGATGGGGTTTCCAAGATCAATCCATCAGTTTCGTGACATACGGAATCCTGGAGGGTGGCCTCCTATTTCTTTGCTCTAGAAGATATTTGTATGTGTCAGGTTAATCACTCTATATGTTGTTGTTGTTGTTGTTGATCCAAAGTAAAGTTTTGATGAAAGTATTGAACAAATGTTGCACAACTACTTATTGTCCCTTCAATCAACTCTTGCTTCAACACTGAGATAAAAGTATAACTACTGTACTTGGTATTACAGCTTTTCCATTATCCTCCCAGAATCGTTTTCAAGGTCATGTCTCTGCTAAGGAGTTGCCTTGTAGTTGCGGGAAACCAGGATTTTACAAAAAGACTCACCAAGGCTACCTCTGCCCTCTCTTTGGTGTATGTTTGTTTTCTCCTATCACACATAGAGATGGAAAGGATAAGGATGTAGGCCTGACTAAAGCAAAAGCAAAGTGTTCTGCTTATATACTGCCCCATACCACTACAAGTAGTCTCTGGGCGGTTTACAATTTTTTTTAATTACAGTGTGCAGGCTACACATCCCCCCCCCAGCAAGCTGGGTACTCATTTTACCGACCTCAGAAGGATGGAAGGCTGAGTGAACCTTGAGCCTGCTACCAGGGATTGAACCCAGGTCGTGAGCACAGTTTTACCTGCAGTACAGGCATTTAACCACTGCGCCACGAGGCTCCTACTTTAGAAGTTTAAACCGTTAGTTTCTAAACCAATCTTACTGCTCTCACAGTAAGATTACTGTCATCCTCACAAGTGAAAAGGGAAAAGTCTTAAAATTCTCCTCCTCAATGTTTCTGACTTACGTTAACACTTTCCAGGGTTTCCCAGGCAGAGGGTAATCAGAAGTGGTTTACCATCCCCTTCTTGTGATGGTACCCTGGGACTGTGCCGCTTGGCCACACAAGCTGGCTTTCTTCCCAGCAGGCACAGTGCAGGTACCCAAGCCACTGCACTCTCCAGCCAGCTAGAAAGGTACTGACACTCAAAACAGCCTTCATCCGGAAGAACAATGCTTCCTGCAAATTGCACAGGTGTCCCCTCCCTTCAGAACTGCTATTTGCATACCTGTAAACTTGCAAAAGTGTGATTGCTGCTCAGGGACAGTTGAAAAGCTGAAGTATCGGGTGGTCTGTTTGTACCTTTCCTGACACACAATCATTCTGCCACGTTGGCTGTGTGTTTGCTTTGCTTCTCAATGGGAACAGATCCTAATTTTGTACAGATATATTTCCGGAAATTTCTGGGTCATTGATGGGCAAGAAGGCCTCTGCCTGGCTCTCAAAAATGCCATGAGACTTTCAAACCCTTCTCGAGACGTCTTGTAAAGCCGGCCTAAATGGGAATGTGGAGCGTGCCAAGTATTCTTCACATCGCGGAAACAGAATAACTTCACAGTTATTCATTCGTAGCATTTTTTCATTGTCTTGTTTGGGCAAGACACTTGCATTGAAATGCAGAAAGCTGGGCAAGTCACTCACTCTGACAGAATTTTCTTGGCCAGGGACCAATTACCTCATGTTTACTAATGGGAACTACAGGGATTCTGCATTAAAGGCCAAGGGGAAGGGAAGACCATGCTAAGCTGTTTAATTTATTTTCCTCCCCCTCCCCCCCATCTTCAAGCTTTCCCGTCGCTGCTCAAGCTTAAATTAAAGGTTTATTCAGATAGTAAAGGTTCAAACTCCTAGTCAGAACCACGTGAGACTAAATGCCTCCTAAATGTATTGAACTAGTAATTAAAATTAGCACCTTATTGCACTAATTCCATAGGCAAGGGCAGAGCATGCTAGTAGGATAGACTGAAGACATTACATTAATTAGTAGAACAGAACAAAACAAAACAGAGACCAAAATCCCCTTGCATTAATGTTGGATGGAGAAAATTTTTTTACATGTTATGTTTCAGTAGCCATGTAGAGGAGGGGCTACGTTCAATCCTTAAGTGTGGTTATTTGATCACATTCTGGCTCCCGAACAGGGCTAGTACATTGAGCATTAATGCAAAAGGCATAGGATTGACAGATTAAGTGGCACATTGCTTAGGTTTGTGCTGTTGATTTATCCTTTAAACGCTATAGCCAAAAGCGCATTGGTGTTCCCACAAGGTTTGCTGCGGTTAATTGATGAAGTGCCAGAGCACATTTCAGTTATATTACGGAGACATGACTGAGTGTGCAACCAAGACATACCAGACCAGACCCTTGTCAGTTAAATGAAGTTGGCTGCAGATTTTGGCCTATGGATTGTTCTTCTAGATTGGAAATGGTGAATAGGTCATTGTGGTGTTGTGGCACTTAGAAGTCCCTGGTCACTTGCAATATTGAAGTGCAACAATAAGTGGCCGCAAAGATCATTTGGTGAGCGAAGGGTGGAGAATTTGCAATGGGAAATATTTTGAATGCTTCTGATTGCATGCAAACATTTTTCTTAATAAAATGGCTGGATTTTCTGCCTCCCCCACTTGTTGAAAATCAAAATATGTACTCCTCAAAGAGCAGCAACAGAGCACTGATTTTATGTTCAAAGGCCAGGGAATCTCATGTTCAATCCTTGCCACCTCCTGTTTAAAGTCCTGTGAGTTACTTCAATCGTATTTTACTGCTGGTTTGTTTAGAAACAGGGTGGACTTGATTTAAATCACGATTTAAATCACTAGTCAGTAAGGCTCGATTTAAATCATGATTTTAAACATAAAGATTCATTTTGCTGGAGTTTTTTCAATCTTAATATTTACAACCAGATGGTTTCATTTTTAGAATAATAACTTTTCAGATTAGTTTTAAAGTTATATTAGAAAATTACTGATTTGGTGGTTATATACCATTAGATATACATAGATAATTATGAAATTATTGCAAGGTGAACTATCTCCAGTTTAATAGGTTAATCATTCATATTTTGACAACTGTTCTGTTGTATTTTGTCGGAAGGAGAGAAATAATCATTACCTTAATAATAACAATTTAAATAGTTTTATTTAACCAAAGCAATAACATTACAGGCTTTTATCCTCAAGGGAGAGAGTGAGAATAATATGGTAACCCTCAGGCCACTATACACATAAAGATCTCAAGATGTGGAGTACTGTGTTCAAAAGGTTTGACTTTCATTTTACTGCTTGTCTCTCCCACCTCAAACAGGATAGTAATCGTGGGGGACTTCAATTATGCCCACATTGACTGGGCCAATGCGAGCTCCGGGCAAGAAAGAGAAACTGGGTTTCTCGACTTGCTGAATGACTGTGCCTTAGAGCAACTTGTCATGGAGCCCACCATGGAGAGGCAAAGAAAGATTTTGAGGAACGCATGGCTAGCAATATAAAGGGTAATAATAAAAGCTTCTTTAAATATGTTAGAAGTAGAAAACCTGCCAGAGAACCAGTTGGCTCTCTGGATGGTGAGGGAGGAAAAGGGGAGATTAAGGAGGACTTGGAAATTGCAGAGAAATTAAATGAGTTCTTTGCATCTGTCTTCACAACAGAAGACCTTGAGCAGATTCCGCTGCCTGAACGGCCCCTCTTGACTAAAGAATTAAATCAAATACAGGTTAAAAGAGAAGATGTTTTAGGACTAATTGATAAATTGAAGATTAACAAGTCCCCGGGCCCAGATGGCATCCACCCAAGGGTTATTACAGAACTGAGAAATGAAATTGCAGATCTCTTAACGGTAATGTGCAACTTGTCTCTTAAAACGGCCACAGTGCCGGGGGACTGGAGGATAGCAGATGTCACACCAATTTTTAAAAAAGGAAGGAGGGGGGACCCGGGAAACTACAGGCCAGTTAGCCTTACATCTGTCCCAGGGAAGATGGTGGAAAGCCTCATCCAAGAGAAAATCTTAAAACACATAGAAGAACAAACTTTGCTGAGAGAAAATCAGCATGGCTTCTGCAAGGGTAAGTCTTGTCTGACAAATCTTGTAGAATTTTTTGAAAAGGTCAGCAGGCATGTAGATTTGGGTGAACCGGTGGATATAGTCTATCTGGATTTTCAAAAGGCCTTTGACACAGTCCCTCACCAGAGGCTGCTGAGAAAATTGCACAGTCAGGGGATAAGAGGGCAGGTCCTCTTATGGATTGAGAACTGGTTGAGATCCAGGAAACAAAGAGTAGATGTCAATGGGAAATTTCACAATGGAGAGAGGTGAAAAGCGGTGTGCCCCAGGGCTATGTCCTGGGACCGGTGCTTTTCAATCTGTTCATAAATGACCTGGAGACAGGGATAAGCCATGAGGTGGCCAAGTTTGCAGATGACACAAAACTTTTCCATGTGGTAAAAACCAGAGAAGATTGTGAAGAGCTCCAGAAGGATCTCTCCAAACTGGGGGAATGGGCTACAAAATGGCAAATGCGTTTTAATGTAGCCAAATGTAAAGTAATGCATATTGGGGCGAAAAATCAAAACTTTATATATCAACTCATGGGCTCTGAGTTATCCGTGACAGATCAGGAAAGAGATCTTGGTGTGTTGGTGGACAGCTCCATGAAGGTGTCTACCCAATGTGTGGCAGCGGTGAAGAAGGCCAATTCCATGCTAAGGATTATCAAAAAGGGGATTGAAAATAAAACAGCCAACATTATAATGCCATTATACAAAACAATAGTAAGGCCGCATCTGGAGTATTGTGTACAATTCTGGTCACCGCATCTCAAGAAAGACATAGTGGAACTGGAAAAGGTGCAGAAGAGAGCGACCAAAATGATTACTAGGCTGGGGCACCTCCCTTATGAGGAAAGGCTAAAACATTTGGGGCTCTTTAGTCTGGAAAAAAGGCACCTGAGGGGGGATATGATTGAGACGTACAAAATAATGCAGGGAATGAGTAAAGTGGATAGAGGGAGGCTCTTTTCCCTCTCACAAAATACCAGAACTAGGGGACATGCACGCAAATTGAGGGCTGGGAGAGTAAGAACAGACAAAAGAAAATTTTTTTCACCCAGCGCGTTGTTAGTCTATGGAACTCCCTGCCACAGGATGTAGTGATGACATCTGGCTTGGATGCCTTCAAAAGGGGATTGGACAGATTCCTGGAGGAAAAGTCCATCACGGGTTACAAACCATGATGGAGATGTGTAATCTCCAGGCTTAAAACCAGGGTACTTCAAGGGCCAGATGCAGGGGAGTGGTATCAGGAGACAGATATCTAGTCTCATGCGCTTCCAAAAGCATCTGGTGGAGCCACTGTGAGATACAGGAAGCTGGACTAGATGGGCCTTTGGCCTGATCCAACATGGCTCTTCTTATGTTCTTATGTTCTTATTGCTCCTTGTACAGACCTATTCCATTCCAAACAACCTTCTATTCATTGAACGTCTTGAAACATAGCACTTAAGAGGTAAGGGGGTTGATTCTGTGTACATAGATTTGCAGAGGAACAATGGGATTAAGGTATTTTTTTCTCAATTCTGATGTTTATTTTATAACATTTTCTGCTATGAAGGAGGCATGTTATCATTGCAGACCCAAATGCACAGTTTTCAAAATAGCAAAACTAAGCATCATTAATATCTTCCAGATAGAAAAATTACCCCAAATAACCAGAAAGCTCTGTGAGAGCATATTGTAAATGGATTTAATTATGTCACCATAATTAAAAACTAATTTCATGATGAATAACCTTTGAATTTTATGTATCTTAACTAGAAACATGGTCTTTAGAGAGATTTTTCCTCAAAAGCATTTAAATTTTTTTAAAAGTCTAATTTTTTTATTTTTTTAAAAATTATTGATTTTTATCCACCCTGTTTAGAAACTCTCAATAGACTTGCAAATGTCATGAAGCTGCCATGTCTGCTTCTACTGAGGTCAGCTTTGCATTGTGCTCTTCCACTGTGGCAGCGTTGAATCGATCACTGGGCTTCCTCCTAGGAAAAGTGTTTATAAGTGTTTTGCATCCTGGCTGCAAACATGCAAGTGACTGCAGATTTACTCAGAATTATATCATATGGTTTTCATTAAATTTTGCTCCTTCATGTTTGAGTTTTTGTTTTTGTTTTTGCATTTCTTTTTCTTTTAAAGTGAGATGTATAATCTGCTTTTCTTCCTGTAGGTTCAAAGTAATATATGTGGTGCTGCTCTCCATTTTAATCATCACAGGAACTATGGGAAGTAGCTTGGGTTGAGAGAGACTGAAGATTTTAATAAAGCAACTTACTCAGAAATATATTTATTTTGTGCCCTTCATTCATGGGAAACTTGGGTTAAAGATTACAGCAATTAAGTTGTTTTTGTAAATTCTTTTCCTCACTGCCTTGTAAAAGAGAGTAATAAGCTTCACTGGCTCTCTGTTTTCCATGTACTATATATTGTAAAAATCTTGAATGAACTAATCTTGATATTTTTCAGCAAATTAGCACTGGTTATAATCACTACCTCTGATTTTAGTGGGGTTCACTTACTATGGATATTCTAATGAAGTAGCAGAATGAATTAAAAATCTATTTAATCCATTTTCACCTCCAAGTGCTGCTAGCCAGTCAGCTTTATGCCTTCATGGTACTTTCCTAGCTAGCTCCAGTGTCTCAGCAACTGTACTGTAGTGACGGCGGATAAGGAGGTATTCCTTCTTGTCTGTTTCTGTTCACCAACCACAGCCTTTTACTTCATGCTGCAGTGCCTTAGAGCTTCCACTGGATCTGCTAGTGTGGGGGTGATAAAATACAATTTGTGTGTAAGGGGTTGGACTTGCTGGGAGAATTCTTCCTGAAGTTTCTCTCATAAAATTTGCTAGCTTCTCATCTGCTGCTTTCAGTTGCAGGAATGTTATGTTCTGTCCTCAGCTTGTTAAACTACGCTGTCGTTGCAGTTGTGTTGGAGATTGTTGTCCTATTGCCAGTGATGAAAACAGAATCAGCAGCCTGTTCCTTCACCTCCTGTATATCGTCTGTGGAGGGGAACCCATATTGTCCTTCACCTATTGTTGCAAAATATCTTGGCTCAGTCCTAGGCCTTACTCATGTAGGAGATAGTTCTTTGAATAATAGCTGTTCATCTGTGAACTTGGCATCTCTTTCCTTTTACATAATTAAGTACATAATTAAGTTTTATTTGCATCCATTTAAATCTGAATGGCAGCATGCATTTGTCTGTTTATTTACAATTACATATTATAATCATGTCATTCATTCAACATATTCATGTGCAACATAGTCTTATTGAGCAGCCCTAGAACTCTTGTCTCCAGATTTCACATAGCAGCCATTAATTGGCATCAAAAATGCTTGGGACCAGAGATGGGCACGAAATGAACAATTTTTCATTTCCATTTTCGTTTTTCGTTTTGTTACGCAATGAAACAACAAATGAATTTTGTCTCCAAAATGAAACAAAACAAACAGAAACACCGGACATTTTGTCGTGCGTTTCATTTTCATTACTGCAATACAGTGAACTGCTTTAAATGCTAAAAGAAATCACAAAAATTGAAATAAATGGTAACAAAACGGTAATGAAATTAACAAAAACGAAAATGAATTTTTTGCAAAAATTCACGAAAAACGGAAACAAACCGAAATGGACCCTCCAAACGACAAACGACAAACAAAACGTCATTTTTTTTATTCGTGCCCATCTCTACTGGGGACCACGTATGGTCTGTTCCCTGCAAACCCCCTGAAATTTGGAAAGGTTTGGGTTCAGGGAGCTGAGATATGAAGCTCCAAATGGGGTGTGGGGGTACTTAATTGAATGAGTGTGTTCGGCGTGCTTTACCAATATGGAATTAATTTACCAGCTTCCCCTCTGCTCCCTGACACCCAAACCGTTCCAAATTTTGGGGGGTTACAGGGAAGGGCCTGAGGAAGCTCCCTTGCCACGTCCTCTAGAACGAATTGTTTTGTTTTAGAGGGGGGAGGTGGTATTTTGTTTCATAATGAAACGCTGGGTCGTGTTTCATTTCATTACAAAATGTTTTGTAACCTTACGACACGACGAAACAGTGTGTCATTTTTTTAAGGTGCCCATCCCTAAATTGAAATATTAGTTAGTTTGCTTTGAGTCTCTCTCTCTCTCTCTCTCTCTCTCTCTCTCTCTCTTACACACAGAGAGAGAGAGAGAGAGAGAGAGAGAGAGAGAGAGAGCCAAGTGAGATTTATAGGAAATTGAATATTTGAAGAGTCTCAGTCATCCAGGTGCGTTTATCTGGGAGTTGAGTCATGGCTACTGGACTTCTTTTTTTGAGAGATAGAAACGTTTCGCTGTTCATCGATGAAGCTGTTTGGATGAACAGCGAAACGTTTCTATCTCTCAAAAAAGAAGTGCAGTAGCCATGACTCAACTCCCAGAATATTTGAAGAGATTTATTATTATTATTATTATTATTATTATTATTATTATTATTATTATTATTATTATTATTATTATTATTATTATTATTATTATTATTATTATTATTATACCTTACTTTTCTTCCAGTGGAGTAAAAGCAATTATCTATCCTCATAGATAATATATTGATTTTATTGTTGTTGTTTTTGATGTTGTATTCAATTGTTTTGTTTGTTTGTTGTAAACCGCCCGGAGTTCCTTTTGGAAGACGGGGTGGTATATAAGCTTTAAAAATAAATAAATAAATAACTCTATGAGCTAGGTCAAGTTAAGAGAGGAAGTGCCTGGCTCAAGCTCCTGTGAGTTTCATTAACTCAGAAGCAAGATTTTCCAAGCCTGCATTGTTTAATTGTGACACCCACACTGGGTCTCAGCATTGCATTGTACCCTTTGCATCTCTGATCCTTATACATCTACCAACAACTCCTTCAGAATAAAAATGTACTTTATTCATATCAGAGCATTGCACAATTTAAAATTATGGACGTGTATGAAATATAGACAAAGTTCGGGCAATTGTATATGTCAAAATGATTCGACCTTCATTTTTTTTACCAAATGTACATCCTTTTCATTTCATCATCTAAAACGTACGATGCATGTTTATTGTTCAGTGTGTTCCAGACAATGACTTAATTTATTGCCATTTGATCTTGTTAGCCTTCAATGGAGACTGAATTGCAAGATGAGATCATAATAGCTGGTTTAACTTATGATCAAATGATCTCACCTACACATTTAGTTTTATTTCTCTTTTCCCTTTGAAGGCATATTGAAACTTTTTTACAGATGACTTTGAATTACACTGGTATAGCTGTCTGTCTTTTCCCCCCTGCACCTCTATCAGTAACAAACTGCCTCTGACAAAATGTACATTCACAGTGACAGAGAAAGCTCATGTTACTTATGGCATGTTGTCATTACTTATGAAACTGGACATGCACATTGGCCTGCAGAGGTTACTTCTTTGTGTTCAGAAAAGCAAGGTGTAGGAGTATTAGGGGTTTTAGAAATCTAAAACTGATGTAGCACTATGTTTAACCTAAAATTGAATCAGCATAAGTAAGAAATGCTCATAAAATCACATCCCAACACTAGGGAGCTTCTTTTAGAAATAAGAGATGGACTTTTCTCTGGTGACAAAATTACAGTACATGAATATTTGCTATGGTTGTTTACTTTGGTTTAATGCATATTTCTGTTATGTAATCATACTTGCAATGTTCAGAAAACCTAAAAACATAACAATGCAGACAAAGCAAACATAGCATTTAGAAACAGAGTGGGGCAATTTTGCTAAGTCAAGAGGCCAATATCTTGTCTATCCCTGCCAACAAAATTGCCACAGATACACGTTCTTGCTGGAAAATTTGTAACAATTTTATGGGATTTTTATTTATTTATGTATTCATTTTTTGCATCATCCACACCCAGTGGTGCCTGGGCTTGTGAAGACTTGCGCAGACAACAAACAACAGCAATTGTGTGCCAATAATTCAGATCTGACTTATAGCAGCCCTTCTCGGGGGTTCTCTAGGTGGTCAGTACTCAGAAGCATTTTACTGTTCTTTTCTTCTCAGGGCATCCTGGGACTGTGCAGCTTGCCCAGGGCCACACAGGCTGGCTCTTCTGGGATGTCCAATGGTGAACTGAACTCCGAACATTTGGCTCTGTAGACAGATACCTAATTCACTGAGATATCCAGCCGGTTCAGAACATTAGAAAGAAAAGAAAAAGGGAAGTTTATCAATTAAGCCAGTGGTGTCCAAACTTTGTCCCTCCAGATGTTTTGGACGACAACTCGTTTGTCCTTGGCAATCTGGTCTTGGAATTCTGGGAGTGGTGGTCCAAAACATCTGGAGGGCCAAAGTTTGGACACCCCTGAATTAAGCCAAATATTGTACTCACAAGCTCAGCCTTCAGTCAGTCTGAGACTGGCCATTTTCTTCATCTTAATGTACATAATCTAGGAATAGGAATGTATGTCTCTCCAGATTTTAATTGACTCAAGTTTCCATCAGCACTTGGTAGGAAATGTATAGTAGTTTGTGCCTTAGCAGATTGCAGCAGGTGTATGCCTGTAATTGGGAGTAATCTGTCAGGAGGCCCATGAAAAAGTATAACAAAGAAATAAAGAAAAATCTTTATTGTTGTAGTAAATCTATTTATAGAACTGCAAGGCTACAGCTTCATCTTAGTATGGGATTTGTTGCAGAAGTAGAATAATGCAAATGAGCTTGGCCCTTTTTGCTTTGGATGCTAAATCCCCCCCTCCCGGGGCTACTGGTGGGCTTTACTTGTCTTAATCTGGAGTAATTTTTATTATAACAGTGTTTTCCCCCATGTGGTCAATTATTTCATTTTCTGAAAGGATGAGAAGCATAGCTATGTGTGTGGGGGGGATTTTTATGTGTCTTATCAATTCCCTACATTTTTATTCCCTCTGATCTTAGGTTGCTGTTATTATGGGAAAGGGGGGTTACAAATTATATAAAATAAAATATAATTCGGGCTCCTTGGCCGTGTTCTGGAAGTTTTTCTTCCAGACATTTTGCCAGACTCTGTGGTTGGCATCTTCAGAGGGCAAGGAGCTCAGGGAACTAGGAGTTTTCCCTTTGCTCTGGGTTATAAAGTGAATGAGACTGGGGTTTTTAAGGTTGAGGAAACTTGGCCTATACAGGAAAATAGGTGTTAGTCATTGTATTGTGGTGAAGCAATTAAGAAGTTGAATGCAATCAGGCGTACCAACGATCCTTGATGGGTGTCGTTAGCTGTTCTATTGTGTAAACTGATCACCTTTATGCCTGTGTGGGGAATCATTGAGCTTTGACCTTTTGAACTCTCAGCTTTTAGTACTGGAAGCCAGGCTTTTTTTTAGACTTTCTTTTTTGTCGAAACTGTGCTTATGTTTGTGGATCTCAATGGCTTCCCTGTGTAATCTGACATAGTGATTGGTAGTGTTGTCCAGTACCTCTGTGTCCTGGAAGAGGATTTCATGTCCAGTTTGTTTCAGGCTGTGTTCAGCTACTGCTGATTTTTAAAGTTGTTTTAATCTGCAGTGTCCTTCATGTTCTTTAATTGTTGTCTGGATGCTGTGTTTTGTGTTCCCAATATATACATGGCCACAACTACAAGGTATCCGGTATACTCCTGCAGTGGCGAGTGGGTTCCTTTTGTCCTTTGCTAACTGTAGCATCTGTTGTATTTTGTGGTGGGTCTAAATACTGTTTGTAGGTTGTGTTTTTTCAACACTTTGTCCATGCTGACTCCTTTTATATATGGCAGAAATACTTTGTTTGTTGGAGGTTGTTTTTCTTCTTCAGTTTGGTGTTTTTTCAGTTTGGTGTCTCTTTTGATTTTGTTCTTGGAATAGCCATTTGCCTGTAGGATCCAGTTCAGGTGGCTGAGTTCAGTGTTAAGGAATTCAGCTTCACGGTTTCTGTTTGTACGATCTACAAGAGGTTTGATTATGCCTATTTTCCTGCATAGGACAAATTTCCACAACTTTAAAAACCCCAATCTCAGTCACTTTATAACCCAGAGCACAGAGAGAACTTCTAGTTCTCTGAGCTCCTTTGCTCTCTGAAGATGCCAGCCACAGAGTCTGGCGAAACGTCAGGAAGAAAAACTTGCGGAACAGGCCATAAAGCCCAAAAAACTCACAACAACTATAAAATAAAATAGCTTTTAACTGAGAGGTATGGAGCATCTGAATCTTGCACACTTTTGTGGCATGCAGGTCCTAATCTGAGGTGGCTCATAACCACAAGAGGGGACCACCCCATGCTGAAACAGTGAGTTGTTTATCCTCAGATCATGAGCCACTACTAGCCCTAATGAAAGGATTGCTCCACTATCAGCTCTGGAAGGAGGCTTTTCTACTGATCTTCTGTTTATATGCAACTTCACTTTATGTATCTTTTCTTACTATTTTGTTTATAGAAAAGCTGTACTTAAAGAATTTATCTGCAAAAGTATCTATCTGTTTTCCTTTTTATGATGCAGGAAAGGGGTCATACCTACAGTAAAGCGACTGATTTGCAACTTTTTTAAGTCCACCGAAAGAAATTCACATCATTACACCAAGGTATACCTGGTAAAAGAACCTATTCCATTATGATGGTATAAACACATTTTAAAGAAAAATCCCCATCTGTGGTTTAGCCCTCCAGTCTGAAGTTTCATAAAAAGGGAAATTCTTCTCACCATGAATAAAATGCAAACTGTACTTTAAAACAAAATTTTAATTACAGTTGTCACCACACAGCAAGAAAGCTGTCACCAGCCAGAGGCATGAAGTCACATAATTTGACAATGACAGGTAGCAAACCAGATGTAAGAAGCTGTAAACAAATTCTCAACCTGCTATAACATTGTTCTAATAATTCTTTTTAAAAGTTTATGTTTAAAATTAAAAGAAATTTATGTTTAAAATTAAAATAAATTTATTTTTAAAATTAAAAGAACATGCAAAACATTTATATAATAAACTCTCTCTACTGATCAATTAAAATAATGGGAGTCAGCTCATAGAAGCCCAGTGTAGAATTAGTATATAGTGTGATAGATTAGGCTAAGGAGATGAAGGTTCAAATCTCTGCTGGATGATGGACATTTACTGGGAGGTCAGTTTTTATGACCTTGGCACCTATGAAAGTCTGCTTATTGTTGTTACAAGTTGGTTCCAGGTTGACGGGACATTAGAACATAATATCTCAATCAGTAGTTTGTGCAGCAGTAATGGGACAAAACATTAGTGTAGGTGTGGAACACCAGGTGAACATAACAAGTACAGTACTAAGAATATATCTTAAATCTAGAGATGGGCACGAAACAATTTTTTTCTTTCATTATTCGTTTCATTGCCTAACAAAATGAAAAACGAAGTGCCCTTAAAAATGAAATGAAACAAAACGAAAATTTTCATTTCATTATGTTTCATTTTTCATTTTTCATTATTTATTTTGACAAGCACCAATTGTCAAAAAATAAGTAATAAAAATAAGCATGGATCACCCAGCTGGTTGGCAGGAAATTTTTTTAAAACTGCCAACTGGCCTCCCCATGGACCAGCTGGTTGGCGGGAGGCAAAAAAACTGCTGACCAGCCTCCCCGCAAGCAAGCTGGTCCGTTACAATGTTACAAGCCTGCTGCCACCGATGACCCTGACCCTGCCGCCCCTGTCGCCCTTGCTGCCCTCGCCCCCCTGCCCCCCACTGCCGCCGATCCTGATCCTCCCGCCACCACCGTCCCCATCACCATCACCCCTGCCGCAGCCGACCCGACCCCACCTCCGCCGCCATCACCGCTGCCATCCCTGCCCCTCCCACCACCACCGCCAATGACCCTGACCCTGCCACCCCGTTGCCCTTCCTGCCTTTTCCCCCTGCCCCCCCTGCTGCTGCCGATCATGACCCCCGCCGCCGCTGCCGTCCCCATCACTGATTTTGGGCACTCAGTGCCAAAAATGTTCACCATCCCTGGTCTAATATGTTTGCATCCTCATCTTTGAATGAATGTCCTTTGTCCTTCAAATGAAGGTACACTGCTGATTCTGGTCCTGATCTGTTACCCCTCCTGTGCAGGACCATCCTCTTGTTTAGTGGCTGTTTGGTTTCTCCAATGTAGAATTCTGTACACTCCTCACTGCATTGGACCGCATATACTACATTGCTCCTCTTGCATTTTGGTGTTTGGTCTTTTGGGTGCACAAATTTCTGCCTTATTGTGTTTGTGAGTTTGACGTGAACGGGTATGCAGATATATTGTTGCAAACTTGTGAGAGGGGAATGCTATAAAAAAATGAAAAGATGGAAACAGAGTTTCCTTTTTCATTTTTAAAGGAGCTAAACAACAATAATACAGTATGACACCGCTTATTATGCGCTGAAATCATTAATTGCTGATTCACTTATCCATGGATTGAGGGAAAAACTATTTAAAAAATAATTCAGTAGCCGCAAAGTAGGCTGCTGTCACAAACAGTAACCACAACACCAGTGGCAAAGAGGGCAGCTGGGCACCGGCGGCAGCAAGAAAGGAAGAAAACAAGAGAAAGCTTACCAATGGTGAGCCCTTCTCGCTGCTGCTCCTGCAGGCCGGTCCCTCAGCTCGGCAGCAAAGAGAGCGGCTGGCCAGTGGCGAAGAGGAGGGCTCGGCATTGGTAAGTTTTATTTTGTTTTCTTCTCTCCCCACTGCCGTCCCCACAGGCCAGCCGCTGAGCCAGGCTGCTAAGCCTAGAGGTGAACAGCACAGCTGGCTGGCGGCAACAAGGAAGGAAGAAAACAAAAGAAAGCTTACTTATTCCAAGCCCTCGTCACTGCTGCAGCCGGACTCGAGCGTTTGGGGGGTGTCAGGGGCAAAAGCTTTCGCCCCAGCACCCCTGCCACCACTATTATCCTCGAATAAGAGCATTTGCTCTCATCTGCGGATTTTGCTATCCATGGGGGGACCTGGAACTGATCGCCCATGAATATGCTGGTTGTACTGTAACACCATAAATAAAGTAATGGAGGGATAGGACAGGAATAGGTATGGCCTTACTCGATGTTCACAGAGTTTTGTTGGCTGAATCCTGTCAAGAATCTGAACCATTCCACCTCTCTTTTCACCAGATAATTTTCTGATCATTAAGGAAAAAACTTGAAAGGTATTATCAAGTCACTTCTAATGTATGTATGTGTTAATGACCTCCAAAATGTCATATTATCAAGAGCTTCCATCCTGCAAGCTGATAGCATCTCATGTTAGGTTGTCCTCCCTTCCTGCTGTCATCTTTTCCTAGCAGTATGGTCCTTTCCAGTAAGTTCAGCTCAGGTCTTATAAACTAGAAGCTATGGATTCTTTTACTGAGACAATCTGTCTTATATTAGGTCTTCCTCTCTTCACCCTGTCCCCCGTTTTTACCAGCAATATTGTCTTTTCTGATCAGTTCTGTATTATTATTATTATATATGCACGATAAGAGAGCCTTTTTGAAACCTTGCACTCAAATTCATACAGCTTTTGGTTTGATATAACTCTTCTTCCTCAGCTTATCTACTCAAAGGAAAGAGTTTTGAAGTTGGAACCTAGCTTTCTAGTCTGCATTCTACAGTATGGTCATGGCAACACTAGTTTGTTTGTTTGTTTGTTTGTTTGTTTGGAGTATTTATTTAGAGTATTTTTACCCCACCTTTCTCCTTAGAAAAGGACCCAAGGCAACTTACAGCAATGAGGGGCAATATACAGTCCTGTACTAGAGATGGGCACGACTTGAAAAAAATTTTTTCGAGTTGTCGTTAGTCGGGCCAGTCCCATTTCGGGTCGTTTCCGATTTTCGCGAAAATTTGCAAAAATTAGTCGGTTCGTTTTTTCGTTTTTTCGTTGTTGTTAGTACTGGTTTTTTGGGGGGGGGGGTAGCGGGCTCCTGGAGGCACCTCTGTGGGGTGGGTGCCTCCTCTGGCCCGCTATAAAGGGAAAGTGGGCTCCTGGAGGCACCCGTGGGTGCCTCCTGCCACTAGGAAGGGGAAGCAGGCTCCAAGAGACACCCCTCTACATGGGGGTCTCCCTTCCTCACCTGCTGCTGCTGCAAAATGCTATGCAATAGCCATATGGATATTGCATAACATAATGTGCAGACAGTGAGACCAGTGTGAGAGTGATAGGGTCATACCCGCCCTTCACAAGGCTCTGGCACCACCATGTCTCACACAGAAGGGAAGTGTACTTGCTGCGTGTAGTGCAATGCAAGCAAGTAGATCTGGCTTTAAGGTGGCTTAGTGCAAGAGCTAGGGTTAGGCTAGTGACGGGTAAGGTTACGGTGGGCTAGTGGGTTGCACCTCTGGGTGCCTCTCTGACCCACTAAGAAGACAGTCTGTGACGTATGGGTACGGAGTCAAGGGTTAGGGTTAGGGCTAGGGCAGGTTTTAGGGGGCTTTTTGGCACATCCCAGAAGTCTCCATGGCCAAGTGGCCATGCGACTGGTGGGATGGCTCCAGAAATTTGCATGGTTGTCCACTCCCACATGGCTGGCCACTTGGCCAGCCCATCATTGCGCACTGCGCAGGTGTAAATAAAATAAAATAAAATAAAATCAATGGAGGACAGAGGAGGAGAGGAGAGACATTTTGTTGCAAGAAAAAATCCACTGCTACTGTGAAAAATCTGGCAGTTTATAAATTTTCGCGTGTTTCTGTTGTGCTTGTGTGTTTTTGGACCACGATTTCAAAAACAATATTGCGTTCGCCGCCCCATTTTGGATCCCCCGCCCGCACCGCATGGCATGGCGATGGCGACTCGCGAGTCCGGCTGCCCAGGACGGGGGGGAGGCGGGACCCCCCCTCCAGAAACCACCCCTCCGGTAGGTGCCCTGCGCCCTTAGTCAAGCAGGCATTTTTCCGCCTGCTTTTTTGGCCCGGGAATGGGTGGGGGGAGAGTTTAAAAGTTTTTTCCTGTGCCGTCCGTGCCGCTTGCTTGCGCTTTAATTGCGGCGGCCGGCGGCCGGCGAGACTGGGCTTTTTGCTGGCTGCGAGCCTGCGGCGAGTCCCACCAGAGCAGCCGAGGACGGGGGATGAGGGGGGAGGCCGGGGACCTCCAGAAACAACCCGTCTGGTAGGTGCCCTGAGGCACGGCAGGCATTTTCCCGCCTGCTTTTCGGCCGGGAACCGGGTTTTTTTAACTTTTAAAAACTTTTTTTCTGTGCCGCGTGTGGCATCGCGCGATCTCGCGATGCAAGTAACGAGCACGACAAATCAGACCAAAATTGTTCGTTCGTCGGTTCGAGCTCGAAGTCTGGGGGAGTAATTCCCGTTACCGTTTCCGTACAGTAACGGAACCGAGTAACGGAAACGGAAACGGGAATACCGCTAAGTCGTGCCCATCTCTATCCTGTACAATTAAGACTTGTTTAAGCATTGAGAACAGGGAATTGAGGGACATATTACAGCATTACAAGACAACATTACAATGCAAGCAGTTAAAAAGAGAGTAAAATGCTATGTGCAAGTTATGAGTGATGGAAACTAACACTGAAAGCATAGTGTCAGTGCAATGATGCAAGGTTATAAGTGGTTATAAACACAACGTCTATGTGATCATGTATGGTAGATTCATATAAAAGACACATAATAGGTAGTCCATCATTCAGGGAAAGCTTGTCTGAAGAGAAAGGTCTTTGCCTGTTTCTGAAAAGACAACAGAGATGAGGTAGTCCTGGCCTCTAGTGGGAGGGAGTTCCAGAGTCTGAGTGCAGCAACAGAGAAGGCCCTTCTGTGTATTACCACGAGCCATACCTGTGAGGGTGGGAGGATGGAGAGAAAGGCCTTTCCTGAGGACCTTAACACCCGAGTTGGTTTATACTGTGAGGTTCAATCTTTGAGGTAGCTAGGAACCAGGTGCGTTGTAGGTTAAGGTCAGTACTTTGAATTGTGCCCGATAGCTGGTTGGTAGCCATTGAAGCTGCTTTAATTGGGGTGTAATGTGATCTCTGTAACCCACTCCAGTCAGCACTCTGGCTGCTGCATTTTGGACCCATTGAAGTTTCCTGAGACTTTTCATCAGTAGTCCCACACAGCGCACATTACAGTAGTCTAGCCAGGACATCACTAGGCATGTGTCACAGTGGCCAGAGCTGGTTTCTCAAGAAACAGGCATAACTTGCGTATTAGCCTTAATTGTGAAAATGCACTCCTGGCCACAGCTGTGACCTGGGCACCCAAGCTCAAGGATGAGTCCAAGAGCACCCCCAAGCTATGTACCTGTTTTTTTTCAATTTGAGGGTGACCCCATCCAGTACAGGTTGCATCCCTATCCCTTGTTCTCCCTTTTGACTGATGAGAAGCACCTCTGTCTTGTCTGGGTTTAATTTCATTTTGTTCATCCTCATCCAGTTCATTACTGCAGCTAAACTCTCATGTAAAGTTGAGATAGTAGCTCCCTTGGAATCTGGAGGTGACGAGAGGTAGGGCTGGGTATCATCGGCATACAGGTAGCACTTAACCCCAAAAGTCCTGATAATCTCCCCAGTGGTTTCATATAGATGTTAAATAACTTAGGAGACAGAACAGAACCCTGGAGGACTCCACAGGTCAGTGGCCATGGTGTCGAACATGAATCACCTAACATCACTTTCTACGTTCTTTCCTGTAGGAAGGACCAAAGCCACTTTAATGCAGTGCCCCCAATTCGCATTTCAGAGAGATGAGTCAGAAGGATGCAAAAGCAGCTGAGAAGTCTAGTCAAACCAAAAGGGACACAGATCCCCTATCCATTTCACTGCATAAGTCATATACCAATGCAACCAGTGCCATCTCAGTCCCATAGCCAGGCCTGAAACCAGATTTAAATGGATCCAGGTAGTTTAACTCATTCAGAAACGTCTGGAGCTGTGAGGCCACAACCCACTCTAGGACTTTCCCCAAGAATGGGATATTCGATACTGGTCAGTAATTGTTCAGTATTGTTGTATCTAAGGAGGGCTTTTGTTTTAACAGTGGTTCAATTATTGCCTCTTTTAGGCATGCCAGAATCCTATCTTGTTGTAAGGAGACTTCCTAACCAGTCTGCCATACCTCCTCTGGTAGCTTTTATGATCCATGAGATGCAAGGATCCAACACAGATGTGGTGGCCCTAACCTCCCCAAGGGTCCTGACCACATCGTCTGGCTGTAGGAGCTGAAAGTAACCCATTAATACAGGAGAAGGAGGGTGGGGTATTTTATTTACAGGCTCTGCATCAATAGCAGCATCCAAGGTGTATCAGATCTGTTCAGTTTTGCCTGCAAAGTGTTGTGCAAATTCTTCACAGTGAGATACAGAGATTTCAGAATTTACCTGAAATATTAAAAGGGTGTCATGGAGACAAAGATGCTGAGATGGACTTCCAGCCTCACGCGAAAGGATCATGTGTGCAATCATGACATCCGAGAAAAATATGGCATTGTGCCTATCGCTGACAAGAGGAGCGAAGCCTGGCTGCATTGATTTGGACATGTCCTGCGTGCTGATGAAGAAACTCCAGCCAAAAAGGATCTCACCCTGGAGGTCAAAGGATCCCGACTGAGAGGACATCCAAAACAGTGCTAGATGAACACTGGATGAATGACATGAGGTTGTCCTAGGTTCACCCAGACCTACCACATGACTGTGTTAAGTGGAAGGCCAAAACAAGAATAGTAGACCCCACCGCTAAGTGGAACAAATACTAAGAAAAAGAAGAAAAAGACATTAAATGATACACCATTGTATCTGTTGCATGCACTCACACTTTTGCTTCACTGTTTCATTAAATCCAAAACGGCCAGTTTTTTTTTAAGAGCCAGTAAATTCAGTTTGTCCAAAAACCTTCTGGCTTATGAATGTGGGATACAGTATTGTTTTTCTGTGTCCCTAATTCAGTATGCCAGAAAATGGCATGTTTCTGCAAAATATCATGTATGTATTGCCAGCAGGGAAAAGGATACCAAGCTTTACATAGCAAAGGGAAGTTTGAGTGTTGACAATACCAATGACAGCAGTCAAGACAGTCTACATATTGTGCTCACTATCAATGGCATGTTGAAAAAACAGCCATGGCAATTGCTCTGTGTTTGGGTGAGAAGATATTAACTAGTGAAGAAAGGAGTCCCCTTCTGGAATTTTCCCTTGCTTGGTACCACCTTGTGAGTGGTAATGATTGTCAATGTCATTGCTAATTAATGTTGTAATTATTATTAAAGATGGAATTCTGCCAAGATGAAATACAAAATAAAAAGACCAATACAAAACAGTAAGAATGCAATGCAATTAATATAAAATCATTATTGCACTGAGGTTTCATCATAGTATTGCAGTACTATGCACATATTTATATTTTATATTTGAAGTGGAAATAAAATACTTTAAAAGGCTTGAGATAATACTTAGTAAGGGCCAAGGTGAGGTAATACTTTATGAAAGCCCAACTACCCATTACACTGAACCACAAGTAAGGTCAGCTTGATGAGTATTCTCCATCACAAAGTACATTGTGGTAGGAGGAACCTTAAGAAAATAGCAACAATGATTTGGTCATTTCACAAAGCTGCATGTTAGGTTACAAAAATATTATCCCAAGCAATCTGTGCTGCTGTTTTATTGCACTTCTTAGGGCTGCTGACCTGTTTTGTCACAAAAGCAGTTCTCAGACCCTCAGGGTGGAATAAGATGAATGATGGGGTTGAGAGGAAAAATTGTTGGCAGGGAAAAGGTTAAACGATGCAGAATTGTTCTGTATTTCCAATGAAGTGCATTTTGGTGCAGAGATGTTTCAGCAGCCTCCGAGTAAAGATCGTAACGAATGAAACAGGATTTGGAGAATGGACAGTGACCTATTGGGTGAGTCATCGTCACTTGGTACTTTTCCTTGAGCAACTACATGGATTCGCCTGATCTGTCTGTCATGTTGGATAAAAGATGCACAAACCAAAATTGTCATTTGCACGAAAGTCTGTCCTAATGACTAACCATTAGAAATATATATGTATATACTTTTCAGAATAAAATGAAATAGCCAGTTGTTTTTGAGCTATGTTAGCACACCAGGCTATTGAACCCTGAATGCTTCTGCTTCCCAAAATCTTCTCATTTCCAGTGATGAATTTTATGTTTCCGGATAACTTCAAGCACCAGAGTTAATCATCTGAATGCATACTCCAGATACAGTATAAATGATGAATGGTCCTTCTCCTTAGAAAAAGAATTCATTTGTCATGGCCTAATTGTAAATGCCTGACATGATGCAGTGCTGGGGAGGGGTACAAATCTGTTAAGGGTTATGTCACTGCAGCATAGATTGCTCAGGATAATATTTTTGTAACCCTAACACAGCTTTGCGAAATGATCAAATCATTGTTGGTGTTTTTTTTAACAGCGTTTATACACGACCCCTAAACTCCGCCGCAAATGGCTGCAAGCTCCGGAGCTTAAAAATGTTTCCCCACCAGCTCCGGAGTTTGCAGACAATTAAGTGCGACCCCGCCCACCTAAGCGCGACCCAGCGCACTTTTCTTGTACCTGCTCTTGGGAGGTGAAAAATATTTGATGCGGATGTGCTGGGCTCTCCTCGCTTCTTTTTCTTTTTGTTTTTTGCCTCCCGCCCCTTTAAGAGGAACCAGGAAGTGACCGGGGCTCCCCCCCCCCGCAGCTTCCACCAGCACCGGGAGGTAAGGCTTTATTCTTTTGTCCCTTTTTTCCTCCCTCCCCTCACGCAGCCAGCAGCCAGGAAGTTCAGAGGGGTGGAGACGCACGAAGAGCGACAAACCCCTAAGATCTCTGGTCCGAATTTAAGGGGCCAGCGGATCTTAGGGGTCGTGTAAAAGCGCCCTAAGTCAGCAGTTTAGCTATAACTAAAGCCTAAGGGGGGAAGGTTAGTAAGACGCGCATTGCTAGTCAATCAGCTTTCATCTCCTTGAATATCTGAGTTCCCAAGAGTTACCCAAACGTCTTTCTTCAAAACATGAAATGAAGTATGATTACAATGTGCACAGAAAAGCCAGCTAATGCTGACACCCAGTTCTGAGTGGGAGAAATCTGTAGCCACACCAGTTTGCTATACCCAACAAACTTACCAAATGATGGATCCTATAACAGTGATGTAACTAGACTTCTTCAACTTAGGAATCAGACTTCACACCAGTCACCACCTGTTTGCAAAGAAAAGGGTGTTCCAACTGACCTCTTGAACTGCACCTAACAGCAGTGATTTCTGTCTGAGAATCTGGAAACACTGATATTTAGGATATGTTAATATTATTATTGGTAAATTTATACCAATAAAAGGGTAAAAAGTTAAAAAGGATTAATATTCTTTCTTGTTAGTAACACACAATGCTGTGTTACTTTTGAATTTAATGGCAAAATCTTGGCCCTCCAATACTGACCATCTCTGAGTAACAAATAAATATAAAACAATATTAATGATATAAACAAAATATCATATTTCATCTATGCAGAGAAAGAAAAAATAAAGTTATGTTGTGCAACAAACCCCACACAAGTCTGCAGTCCACTACAGGGAATGCATGTATAGGCTATACATTTCTATTCCCCATTGCTTCCCCCAAACCTAAGTTTCAAATCCCAGAAATGAGAGACATTGTGATTTTTAGGTATACACCTAATATGTGAAGAATGAGTGGGGCAAAACTTTATGTAAACCCACATATTGTATAGATATATAATCTGGAGCTAGGCTTGATGTATTTCCTTGTCACATAGGGTGATATCATACTTGTTGCAAAATTCTGAATTTCTAATAAAATTCCATTTTGCTACACAGTAGAAATACAGAGACCCACAGAGGAGAATAGATACAAGTTCCCCGGAGTCCACCACTTCTTCACTGATGAGCATTTAAAACTGCAATAACATATTTACTGAGAGATTTGTGGGAGAAAGAATAAAAATATCCATTTGCAGTGGACCCTTGTATAACACAGCTTGTATAACATAAAATATGTACAAAATAAAAAAATCCGGAGATAGGGGAAATTTGCTTAACATAATTGCCTATGGGGAGAATCCGTACAACATAAAAATGGGATTACTCTATTTTCAATGCATTCCTATGGGAATTTGTATAAAGGAAATTTTGCTTAACATAATTTCATTTGGAACAAATTAATTCCTTTATACAAGGTACCACTGTACTTACATTTGCTTGAAATTACAGATTTGTGTGTGTTACATTGTTTAGTGCACACATACTTAGCAACCAAATGAACAGACCAACAACAAAAATGGTTGCCATCAAATCAGGAAAGAGAGGGATAAACACTCAGCTGAAAAGCAGTACTGTCTTTGAATTATTCCTGGAAGGAATAATTTGTATGGAATAGAGAGACTCTTTCGACAGTTCAAGAGAGTTGTACAAACTACAGACGACTTGTAAAGTTGCAAACAAAAATTCTCAAGAGCAATACCACATGAATTATTTCAAACATCATGGCTGGTTAATGATGGGGTGAAAGGTTTCCACTTGTTTCTGCTTATTTTAATGCCTTTGACATGCTACAATTTTTATTGTTACTAGCTTCCTTCAATACCATTTGTGTTAGAAAGAGAAAAGATAAGTTAAATAAATAAATAATATATTACAGACACTTAACAATACAATCAAATTCAGAAAGCTGTTTCTCTATTTGTATAACAGCAAGGTTTATGACTACCATGGGATAAAAGATAACAATGAGAATTTCTCTAAAGACTCTCCTAGAAAAAAAAATAGCAGGCAAATGATACTCTTCAGCCAAAAAATAAAAATAACTAGGTTCTGAAAATGCCTAGCAAGTTGAACCTACACCAAATATATCTGAATCAGAAAAGCACTGTTGTATTCACCAATATGAAAATGGTTTAAAGGTCTTTTACAAGTGACAGGTCCCCGTGAAAGAGTCCACATTTTCAGTACAGAGAAAGACACATGAAATCATTACACAAGCTGGTTCCCGAGAGGCTATTCCAGTAAGTGTTTAAATGAGAAGATGCCCTTCACTGATGGGAATAAGGGGACATTTTGATTAATGCAACAGGCAAGCTGTGGAATGCAACAATATGCATTAAAATGGCATGTGTTAATTTAGAATCTCAGAAGCCATTAGGGTTGAGTGCAAGGTGGAGTCATTTTGACTCTCAAAAGGTTATTCATCATCTAGGGAAAACAAAGGGAAAGTTTGCAATGATTTGCAAGATTTCCAACACTGCAAAATATATTCAAAATGTGTTTCTTTCTATTAATAGGAACTGAGATCACCCTAACGCAAAGCAAATGGTCACTTGAATTAATGGTAATAAAGTACTGTGTGTGCTGGTTGCCAACATGATGCAGTGAGCAAGTGTGAAAGTTATGTTTCTCAGGTAATCATTAAAATATCCATTTTAAGTGCAAGTCCACCTCCGCTAATGGAATTAATGATGCCTTCCAATGAACAAAGCAAAGCTGAATTAAAGCACAGTATGTCAGTAGCAATGCTCCCAGATTTTGGAACTCCCTCCCACTGGATGCCAGGACTGCCCCATCTGTGCTGTCTTTCTGGAAGCTGGCAAAGACCTTCCTCTTCAGGCAAGCTTTCCCTGAATGAGAGACTTCCTACTATGTAACTTTATATGGATTACCATACAGGATGGCATTGACTGATTTCATAAGAACACCAGTGTTTTCCATGTTACTTTCCACCACTCATAATGTATTTTTTCTTTTCTTTTTGTGTGCTCTTTGTAGCTCTACTGTTACCTTTTAATGTTCTAAGATGCCTCTTCAAACGCCATGTTCTTAACTTGAATATGTCTTAAATATTCCGGGCTGTATAGTGCCCCTCATTATTGTAAGCCACATTGGGTCCTTTTCCAAGGTGAAAGGTGGGGTAAAAATATCCTAAATAAATAAATAAATAAATAAATAAATAAATAAATAAATAAATAAATAAATCATGGGCCAGCAGATATAAGGCAACATTATTAGGTTCTCTCCCTAGCTTACAGCCCAGTCTTCCTCATGCTTTCCAGATATTTTGGACTACAACTTCCACAGCTCCTGGTGTGATGGGAGTGAAAGTGCCAAGCACTTTTTATTTGGGGAAGGCTGCCAGAAATCCATCAGCCCTTTTCCTCAGCTATTCAAACCTATATGTATCTCCCTTGCTTTCATTTATACGCCACACAAGCTATCCAGTGTCCCATGCCTGACTGCAACAGACAGATTATGAAAGAGGAATACAGTAAAATCTTGGTTTATGAGTTCTCCAAAGTTGAGTCATGGCAACTGGACTTCTTTTCTTATGAGATCAAAATGTTTCGCTGCTCATCCAAGCAGCTTTGTCAGATTGACAAATTAGCAGTGAAACATCTCGATCTCACAAGAAAATAAGTCCGGTTGCCATGACTCAGCTTTTGGATAACCTCCCCTGGATGACTAAGAGTCTCCACAGACATCTTGGTTTACAAGCATAATTCATTTTGGAAACATGGTTGAAATCCAAAGCACTTTTATATCAAAGCAAATTTCTGTATAAGAAAAAATGGAAACTCAAATGAGTCCAAAAATATTCATATGAACCCCAATACAGCCCAAAAATATTCATATAAAATTATTACAATAAAGCAATAAAGAAAATACAAAATACAAAGTAAAATAAAATGAATTAAAAATATAAAGAAAAACAAAACTCTAACCTGCACTCACCTTTGAAAACCTTTATCACTGCTGTGAGAGAGACTAGCAGCCATCAACTTGTCATTTTTCCTTCTTTCCCAGAGGGAGCGTGCTGGCAGATGGCCTCATTGCCTTCCCTTCCTCTCTCTTCTCTCTGCTTTTGAGGGTGCCTGAAATGGAATCTTCCACACATTCACCCACAATCCAGCAGAAAGAGAACCACCATTGGCTCACTTGAGATAATGTGACCTGTTCCATTGTTTGTTGATCAAGGCAGCATTTAGAAGGAATGTTTGCTTGTCTTGCAAAACACTCATAGACTAAGGTACTCGCAAACCAAGGTTTTACTGTACATGCATAAACAGGGCTTTTTCGTTCAAAGTGAACCAATACACTTAACTGTAAAACAGTTCCCCTGGGTCCCAGAGGAACCTAACAGGCACCCATTTTTATAGAGTAACGAATTGGTTTGTTACTGTTTTGTTTCATATGAAATTTTTTTATAAAAATCATTTCTAACAAAACAAATTGAGTCAAGGGGGAATGAAACGAAACAAAATGAAACACAGTTTTTCTGTTTCATGCCATCCCTAGTTGCTAGGGAACAACCCTGCAAGAGCCCTATTGTATTTATCCCCTGCTTGTGGACTTCTCAGAAGCCTCTGTAAGAAACAAGATCCTGAAGTAGATAAGTTTTTGGCTTAATCCTGCACAACTCATGTTCTTAATTTGTCTGAAGCCTATACAGACATTCAGACTTCATCCTCAGAGTTCCCAACTGTACAGAGGTCTTACTCATATTTAAATAAGAACTCCCCACTCAAAACAAGAAGCTTTGGGATTGAATAAAAATGGACATTTGGGGTAGGGTTTGAGAGCTCACCTAAGTCCACAGCCTGCTTCCCACCTTATAGCTCTTATAGGGAGAGGGTAAACACCTGCATAGAAACTCTGTAGTGTATTATGGAGTGTGAGATCTCCTACTTGTACAGCTTCATATATGTTGTCCAGCTACCCCTTAATTACTTTGTTATTTAATTACTCCACATTCTATACCACTGCATATTTGATACTCCCAGAGAATCTAGCAGTACAGCTGTAATAAAGCAATATAAAGAAGAATAGTAAAAACAATGGTGGCAGCAAGGCTCAAATTAGACACTACAGTTAGCATATCAGTAGAAGCAAAGCTTTTTGAGGTGATAAAAGGCATTTGATTGTCCTAGTAGGAACTTGCTTTCCTCAGCATTTTACAATTGATGTTCCTTTTATTATGATGGGCCACTAGGCCATACCCGCGGGCTTCATTTGGTGTTGGAGGAGTTGGATGCCTGGAAATAAAGGAAGTAATCCAGAAGTGTCCAATCATTTAAATATATTTTGAGACAATAGCCTTTCACCTAGCTCTCCTATTTGTTAGCCTGTTAATCAAAAATATTTCAGCAAAAGTGAGCACCCTAGTATGATTTGAGTTGGAATGTTCTGTATGGAGATCCCAATAAGCAAGTGGCAGTTGCTCTGCTAACTGTTGCTATGAGATTTAAGGTCCTGTAAATTTTGAGTTAGCTTTCTGTGCAAGTTACTATTATATAGCCTTGGCAAGTCACCAATGCAGTATACGATTAATTACACAGTTTGTCACTAAAATGTAGATTACTTTGCAAGGAAGCCTGTCACTTCCTTTTGAACAAGTAATATTTAGGGCATTTGCATGTTATACGCAGGGTGTTTGAAGTGCCTGCAAGACAGTTTATGTGCTATGATTAAACAGTAGGCCCCGTCACCTAGGAAACAAAGACCTGAAGTTATTTGCAAGCGGCCTTCACTGGCAAATAACAAATGTATATTGGGGGATAATAAGAACTTATAATATTTGCAAATAGGATAATAATGTATGTAATGAAACTTGTAATTTAATAACTCAAGCTTGTAAAGGCACCGAGACTTTCAGTACTACATTACCTGCGTTCCCTGGGTAGTGACCATGGCTCATGGGCAATGGCGCAGAGAAGGAAGAATGAATCTTCTCTCTAGCCAGCCACTCATTTATATGGTCTCACACTGCTTGCTATGTTATTCTCTGCTTTCTTCTTCCTAATGCTTTATTTTACTCATGCGTCCCACTATATTATTCCCTTCATTTTCTGCGCTTGCTGCCAGATGACCTTCTTCCAGCATTTCCAAACTTTCCCAAAACATTGTAAAGCTATAACAGACATTTGGCAGGGGATGGAGGGCCAGTTGTGGACATTTTCACACAGGTTGTGATTTCCAAAGAAAGCTGTAGGTTTGTAAAGACTCAATGACTAATGGTCGGATAATCCTCTGTCCAGTCCATTCATTGGTATGTCAAGTCTAGAATTGACTGGGATACCAAGCCAACAGTAGTAGTAGTAGTAGTAGTAGTAGTAGTAGTAGTAGTAGTAGTAGTAGTAGTAGTAGTAGTAGTAGTAGTAGTAGTGGTGGTGGTGGTGGTGGTGGTGGTGGTGGTGGTGGTTCTTGTTCTTGTTCTTGTTGCCATTGTCATTCCCATTATCATTGCCCTCCTCCTCCTCCTCAAGTAATAGCAGTGAATCTTATGATATTTTATAAACTGGCTTTAAAGATTTCAAGGCTACAATAAAATAATACTGTGTCAGAATGTGGTGTGTGTGCTTTCATAAATACTATGCAATTAAGTATGGATGTGGAGATTGATTGCTGTGCAGAAAAACATAACAGCTCTCTGAGGAAGGACAGTTGGCTGTGAGGTGATAGCACACACACCATAATTTCCAGGATAGCTTTCTTTTCAGCTCCCCTCTTCTTTTTAGATGATGTCATCTCTCAGTGACACCAAGTGATTATTAGTGTCTTGGCCTGAGACAGTTGTTTACCTGTTCACCATGGCCAATTCTGAGATAATTGAAAGTGTACAAGATTATAAAGAAATGTTTTTTTCTGAAGCAGGGTTAACGAAACAATGTTTATGCAGTATGTTCTCTAATTATGTTTTTAAAATATACAGCATGTCTCACAAGAACTTTCAATGAGAACAGTATTCTGTTAGAGTAAAAAAAAATAAAAAATCTCTGAGTAGCATGATATTTTTCATTCTCAGTTCTCAATTGATGTGTATAGTTTTGGTCTAATCATTATTAAGGTTATGATGTTCACAGTGGAAGAGCTTCCAAAAGGAGCCAATCAAACTGTGCAAAAATCTGACCCCTGACCATCTGGGTTTTTATTTTGTTAGACAGAGGTAGCATATGCACACACAAAAATTAAGTTCAAGGAAACCAATTACATTCAAACTGTTGAGCACTGCTGCTGACAATTATTTTGCCTGCTACCTTAGAATCCAAATGGCAAGTGCTTGTTAATAATGTGTTCTTTAATAATTGCTTGAATCTGAATGTTTCTCATTCGTGGCTCTGAAGATATGGCATTGTTGTATATTCGCTTTCCCCTTCCTCCAGACCTGTTGTATTGTATGTTGGAGTTGTTGTGATCCCCTCTTGAAGAATACCTTAAGTTTTCCTTTGTCCTGAGGAGTGGCAAACAGTCCTTTTGGGTGTTGCTACCAGCACAGTCTGTACTAGGGATGAAAGCACTCACTTGATTTGTTCTTTCTTACAAGGATGAAGAGCTGCATCATTTGTTTATTCTGCTACAAATCCAATGTTTTACACAAAATTGCATCATTTCCCACAGAACTGATTAATTCATACAATTCACACACAATTAATACATTTCACAAATTGGTTGAGGCTATACTGGCTGTGTAAGGTGTATTGACTGAATACTGTAATTTTACCCTGCAAGGCCTAAGCAGGGCAGTTAATGGAGAAAGAAAGAAAGAAAGAAAGAAAGAAAGAAAGAAAGAAAGAAAGAAAGAAAGAAAGAAAGAAAGAAAGAAAGAAAGAAAGAAAGAAAGAAAGAAAGAAAGAAAGAAACAAGGAAAGAAAGAAAGAAAGAAAGAAACCTTGTAGTAGGCATTAAAGTATACAGTCCCAATAAATCAAAAAAAGGAGTTGGGAGCAAATGTTAACAAAAACTGGCTGTAGATTTACTTAAGAATCATTGGAAGAGACGTCAAGGGCCATCTAGTCCAAACCCCTGCCATGCAGGAACCCCCATCACAGTACCCCCGACAGTATTTCCGACAGATGACCATCCAGCCTCTGCTTAAAAACCTCCAAACAAGGAGACTCCGCCACCCTCTGTGGCAGCATATTCCACTGCCGGACGGCTGTAACTATCAGGAAGTTCTTCTTAATGTTTAAATTGAATTTCTTTTCCTGTAGTTTGAAACCATTGCCCTGAATTCTAGTCTCCGAAGCCATGGAAAACAAACCAGTCCCCTCTTCAACATGACATCCTTTTAAATATTTAAACATGGCTATCATATACTCTCTCAGCCTTCATTTTGTAAGCCTAAAAATTCCAGCTACCTAAGCTATTCCTCATAAGACATTTTTTCAGACCTTTAACCCTCATGGCTGCCCTTCTCCAGACCTATTCAAGGTTGTCAACATCCTTTTTAAATTGAGGTGTGCAGAACTGGACACAGTACTCCAGGTGGGGTCTGACCAGAGCAGAATAGAGGGGTACTATCACTTCCGTTGATTTAAACACTATGCTTCTTTTGATGCAACCAAGAATCATATTGGCTTTCTTGACCATGACATCACACTGCTGACTCATGTTCAATTTGTGGTCCACCCAGACTCCAAGATCCTTTCACATGTACTATTCTCCAGCCAGGTGTCTCCCATCCTATATCTGTGCAATTACTTTTTTTAACCTAGATACAGAACCCTACATTTTTCTCTTTTGAAACCCATTCCATTAACTTTGCCCCAGCACTCTAATCTGTCAAGATTGTTTTGGATTTTTATCCTATCCTCTTGGGCAGTGGTGGCGAACCTTTGGCACTCCAGATGTTTTGGACCACAACTCCCATAGTCCTTTGTCATTGGCTATCTAGGCTTGGAATTCTGGGAGTTGTGGTCCAAAACATTTGGAGTGCCAAAGGTTCGCCACCACTGCTCTAGGGAATTAGCAACCCCTCCCAATTTGGTGTCATTTGCAGACTGACACCAAAGAGTATGTCATCAGCATACTCTTGATTCCTCCATCCAAGTCATTAATAAAGATATTGAATAGCACCGGACCCAGAACAGAACCCTGAGGCACCCCACTGGCCACGTCTCTCCAAGCTGAAGAGAAGCCATTTATGATCACTCTTTGGATACGATCAGTCAACCAATTACAAATCCACCTAAAATTAGCACTATCTATCCCCCATTCTACTAACTTATTTGTGAGTATGCCATGGGGAACCTTATCAAAGGCCTTACTGAAATCTAGATAAGCAGTATCCACAGTCTTCCCCCCCCCCCCATTCATCAGTCTTGTAATTCTATTAAAGAAAGAGGCCAAATTAGTCTGGCATGACTTGTTTTTAAGAAACCCGTGTTGACTTCTCGTAATGACAGCATTGCTTGTTAAATAATTACATACTGCCTGTTTAATAATCTGCTCTAGGATCTTTCCAGGAATTGAAGTCAAGCTGGCTGGGTGGTAATTATTTGGGTTCTCTTTTTCCCCTTTCTGAACATGGGGACAATATTTGCCCTCCTCTAGTCAATGGAGACTTCCCGTGCTCTCCAGGACTTCGCAAAGATTATTGCCAATGGTTCTGAAATTACTGCTGCCAGTTCTTTTAATATCCTTGGGTGTAATTCATCTGGCCCCAGAGATTTAAATTCATTCAATGTTTCCAGGTGTTCCTGTACTACCTCCCTACCTATTCTATGTTGCAAATCCCATCCTACCTCATCTACTCTTTGTCCCAACTGAACTCTTTTTTCCTTTTTGGAGAAAACTGAGGCAAAGAAGGTGTTGAGTAGTTCTGCCTTGTCCCTGTCTCCTGTTAGTAACTGGTTATCTTTGTCATGCAAAGAGCCTATCATTTCCTTATTTTTCCTTTTGCTGTGGGCATAATTAAAAAAAACAAACCCTTTTTACTATCTCTAATATTTCTGGCAAGTCTAAATTCATTATGTGCTCTTGCTTTTTTGTTACCACCCCCCTGCATACATTAGCTGTTTGCTTATACAGTGGTACCTCGACTTACGGTTGCTTTGACAACTGAATTATCTGACTTATGAACGCTGCTCTGTGCTCCGCATGACAACTGACTTTGACAGGTCCAAACTGTCCAAGTCACCTGTCATGCAGAGTGGAGAGCAGTGTTCACTGCCCATCAACACTTCCTCCTCCTTCTTGGTTAGCGTCCTCTCGAGGAGAGTTGTCTGCCCACAGGGCCCTTGATAAATCCTTTTTGGCCATCTCCCCAAGCCCCTCATCTGGGTTCTCCTCTCTTCCTTTGGATAGAGAAGACCCTGGCTTTTTGTCCCCCAGGTTGGTAGTCCTGCTCCTTGCAATTTTTCCTTCATTTAGAATAGAAGCCCTGTCTGAGAAACCATGTCCTTGGAGTGGGGCTTCCTTCCCAATTTCTCCATCTGCCAGCTCATTCCACCCACCCACCTCCTGGCTCCCAACCCCTCTTTGCTTCTGGTGCCAAGCTCCTCAGGTCCTGGGTGATAATATGATTGCCAACAGAGGCATCCTGTCCTCTCTAAAGTCCTACAGCTGGAAAACAATTAGGATGGTGGAGTAGATGGCAATTTCAGTAACAAATTATTTCTTGGAATCCTTCAGACATTTGAGAGGGCAGCAGAGCCACTGTAATTGGCTGTAAACATCATGTCTTTAGCTGGCCCACTGCTAGGAAACTGCAGTCCTCTTGCAATCTTGCAGTGCAGTTTGTGAGGATTATTCCTGCAGGTGAAGCAAATCACTTTTCCAATATGATATGTGTATTGTTGGACTCTAAAACATCAAGTGCCAGATGAGAGGGTGAGTTAATTAGGAATTATATGCTTACCTTTTGGCGGTACTTGTGCAAACTGCAGAAACTGGGGCTTTTTATTGTATTTTATGGTTATTTGTAAGTGGTGCTCATTAAGCAGATAACATATCTAAGCTGGTCTCTTCAAGGTTCTTCTCACAGATGTTTCTGAAAGCTCCTGACCTGCATATATTCAAATGAAATTATGTTAAGCAAATTTTCCTTTATACAAATTTCCCATAGGAATGCATTGAAAACAGAGTAATCCCTAATTGCACAATTTTTATGTTGTACGGATTCACCCCATAGGCAATTCTGTTAAGCAAATTTTCCGTCTCCGGAAGATAGATAGATAGATAGATAGATAGATAGATAGATAGATAGATAGATAGATAGATAGATAGATTGATTGATTGATTGATTGATTGATTGATTGATTTTATGTTATACAAACAATTTGTTATATGAGGGGTCCTATATATATACACACTTAACAGAATTAGACACAATATTTAAAATTATTCTTCTCTTTATTGTGTAATTTTTGCCTCTTTGTATCTTCTGTTTTCTTGGTTTTGTGATATTTTAAAAAGAAAAATATAGTAAAATGAACATTCTTTCAGGGGCTCGGAAGAGAGGGAGTGGAAAAGTGGTGTGTGAAAGAAAGTAATAAACCCATGTACCTCCCACCCATCCTGTTTTGTTGGGTTAGTTAAAGTCTGCCCAGTTCTGTTCTACTGCTGTGCAGCTGCTCAGATATGCAACTGCTTCTGGTCTGATTGTCTTCCTACAAGAAAGGAAATTATCAAAATGTCAGTTTTGCATGTGGACAGAAAATGGGGGGAGAAGACCCCCCCTCCATTCCCTCATAATTTATTCCTTGAAGCAGTATATGTACCTTTTCCACTGGAGTGAACCTATGAAGTGAGATGTTTTTAAAAATTATATTAAAAATAATCAACCATCATTTTTATAGGGAAACTGACTCTAAAAAAAGATTAATGAAAAACACTTATTGTATAGCATGGATTTCTTTGGGAAGACAATACTGAGTAATTCAAATGAAGTACTGATTTGGATACTGATAAAGCTGTGTCTGTTGGAGTGTCCCCTTGTTGGATTTCCACTCACGGGACACTCTTGTGGGTTGAAGAAACTGAGCCTGGTAGATGTATTAAATATTTTTGCTATAAAAGCATTAACTTAAAAGATACCAGAGACTGAAAAGCAGTAGTCAAGGACCATGTGCAGAGGCATAGCTAGAGTATGGAGCACCCGGAGACAAAATCAGTTTTTTGTGCCCTCTTCCCCCCCCCCCCCCACAACCATGTATCACCCACACAGCATGACCCCTGCGCTCTTGCTCGCTTGCTCTCCAGGAGCCGAGGGTGCAAGTCGGGCTCCCCGGCGGGATGGGTGCTGACTTCGCTCCGCCTGCAGCATGGGGCAGGCAGATGGATGGATGGAGGAGCACTTTGGCCGCCACACCCAGGGAGGCCCCAGGCACTGAGGGCCAACCTGTCGAGGCCACCCACAGGCAGTGATCACCATGCCTCTCTCTGACGAAATCAGGCATGGGTCTGGTCCGACAGCATGCACTGCTGCCAGCACCCAAGAAACCACAGAACCATGCCTGCTTGCCAGCTGAGGGGTGCGCTCCCACCAGATAGTGCCTCTCCTCCTTTCCCCCAACTAAGGATTGCTAAACCTTAGCCAGGGGAAAGGAGGACTGCTAGAGGGATGGCACACGGCTTCCTCCTCCGTCCCTCCCTCCAGGTGCCCCCAGATTGCTGCACCCGGGGCAGATGTACCCTTCTGCCCCCCAGATACGCCCCTGACCGTGTGGAGAAAGTGGGGGGGGACCAGTGGCAACAGTTTTCTGGCTTTATATCATTCCCTGTCTTGTTCTGCGGTTCCAAAAGGCTTCTTAGGATGAAAAGGATTCCTAAGGATCCCCAGAACATGGCAAGGAGGGGAGGGGGAAATTGTTTCAATGCCCCTGGAATGGCATGGCTATGACTGATTATATCACTGGAGTTGCACAGAAAAACATGCATCAACAGGGTTCTCCTCTATTTTAATTTTTTTAAAACATTTTTTCTTTAAGAGACATCACTTGTCTGGATTAAAACTTCTCTTTGAGAGCAGCCCAGTTTAACCTCCTCCCCATGAAAATATATTTGTTTATCTTACAAAATGGAAGAAGTCCAGGAGACTGAACCCCATGGTACCTTAATGCAGGAATTCCTTATATGCTGTGCCTGTGTTTATGGCCAAATTCAGACCCGAGAAATCTTACATGAGTCTGCAACAGCTTCATTTGTGCACAGTATTCATGGCACAGGAGCTAACACTCCCCTAGTCCTACTCTCCACCACCCCCCTCCCATTTTATGTCATTGTGACCTTAGAAGGAACTTGGCAGAAATCAGGAATTTCAAAAGCGATCATTATAATGTATATTGCAATAGACCGGCATATCAAGTTTTACGCTGCTATCAAAGGTTTCGCAGATTCTGACTGCTCATATTATACGGGTATTAGAACTTGAGCTTTTACTATTCCATGCATAAATGTTAACAGGAAACCGGTCTGTGATATGTAACCAAAAAAAAAAAAAAGCAGTGTTGTAATTAAAAAGCTCAACCTTTATCTACAGTGAATGACACAGGCACTTGCAATTTCTTCTAAAGTGCAAACTCTCCAGCTGTTATTGTTATTAGGGGCATGTTTTCCCCTAATTAACTTTTCAAGGATAATTTCTAGTTTTAAGTGATTAACTTGGTTACCCTATTTAAGTCACTTGGCTGGATTCACGGTAATTTTATCTGAAGCAGAGACAAAAAAGTGATCTTTTATTAAGATGTGAGACTGTAATGCACAGTAATTGGCTAGAAATGCCAATTAATGGCATGGCAGTCATGAATTCTGATGTCAGCCTTTTCCCGCTATACTTGCTGGTGGAAAGGGCATTACATTTTTGAAAAATACAACTTGCACCACTTGTTATGACTAAGCTGTGCAATTACCTGGCTTTCATGGATGACCGGTTGAGCCATCGCTCTGAAAGCAGAACCGTGCAAACAACAATATTTGAAGCAGAAGTTTGCTTCATCTGTAAGGGCATTAAGGGCTACACAGGCACTTTTCACCTTCACGTTGTTTGTCTTTTGCAAAAGTTGATCATCTCCTGGTTGTTAGCCTTAGTAATCTGCACATTTCGGCAATATCTATTGTCTTTAAGAGGCCACAAATGTGTTGAAAGAAATCTCACCCATAGTTGTTACTGTTGCCATTGCTGACCTTGCACTGTTATTTGTTGTTATGTGCAATCATGTGCAGTTAAGCCATCCTCAACTTATGGCAACCCCATGAATGACTGATCTCCAAAAGGCCTTGTCCTCAGTAGCCCTGCTCAGCTCTAGCAAATTCAAGGCTTCCTTTAAGGAGTCAATCCATCTTGTATTTGGTCTTCCTCTTTCCTCTGGCCGCCCACCTTCCCCAGCAATGACTTTTCCAGATAATCCCATCTCTCCTGTTGTATCCAAAGTAGCACAGCCTCCGTCCCTTCATTTTTGCCTCCAGAGATGTTTCAGGCTTAATGGGGAGAGCAAGACTGTAAGTAGACCTGCAATAAGTAATGGTCCATCTCTTGCAGTATGTTGTGTCCCACAGGAGCCAAATGGAAGACTATGAGTAGTTGCAGCTTGATGAGTGTTGAAGTCCTTTCCAGCGCTCTTGTTCTGTGATTCTATGAAGTCTACAAGGACGTCATGCATTCATGTAATCCTGGAGCCAATAGATAACCATGACTGCAGAGAAGCAGAGAGGAAGCAGGCTGTGAGAGGAAGCACACGGCTGTGAGAGGAAGCACACGGCCAGAGGGGATAGAGCTTACTTCCTGTCCTTGCAGGAGGTAAGGGGCGGAGTTTTATCTTTAAATAGCTGCTCCCAGCAGCATGCGCCTGACGGTGCGTGCAAACTGAAGAAAAAAAATTCTTCTGGGTATATTTGAGTTCCCAAGGCAATCTACTCCTCAGGAGATCCTACGCACATTAACAAGTGCTTTAGCGGCCCCTACACTGTTAGATCTTGAATAAACAACAAAAGAAGTAAATAGTCTTACTAGATAAAAAAAATTAGTTTAAGTTTACATTTTTGAGACCTTGAATACATTTTATTGCACTCGCTAAAATGGAGTTGGAGGGAGCAACTGTAGTTACCTGCAGTACTTGTGCCATGTTTGTCATCTTGACAGAGCGTGTGCAGAACTACATTGGCTGCAAGTGCAAGTTGGTTGCGCTATTGGAAGAGAAGGTCCAGCAGCTAGAGGCTCGCATATCGGACCAGCAACATATTAAGGAGCTTGAGCGGTTCTTGGACAGAGCGGAACGGACTATTCAGGTCCAAGAAGAGACAGGGCACACTTCTGAGGATGTAATCACTTCCCCAAACCAGGAGGTAGATGGGTGGAGGAATGTGACTCAAAGGAGTAGAAGGCCAAGGGATCGCTCAGAGAGTCTCATATTGCACAATCAATTTGAGGCTCTTTCCCTCAGCACACCTCATGAGGCACACACCGAGGAAGAATTGGTTCCACCTGAGGATCTCTCCCTCATCACTATTGATGAGATACAAGATCAGGTACGTGTAGATGAGCAGGCTGCAGGAGAGAAGCTCCTTGTACTAGGGGATTCTATAATTAGAAATACAGAGGGATGGATTTGTGAGGAGCATGATAACCGTATGGTCACTTGCCTGCCAGGTGCAAAGGTTGCAGTCATCATGAGAAATCTAGATAGCTTGTTAGAGAGAACTGGGAAGGAGCCAGTGGTCATGGTACACGTTGGTACCAATGATGTCAGGAAGGCCAAGCGGTCAGTTTTGGAAGCCAAATTCAGGTTGTTAGGTAGAAGATTGAAGTCCCGGGCTTCCAAGGTAGCATTTTCAGAAGTGCTACCTGTTCCTCGTGCAGGACCCGCTAGGCAGGCAGAACTCAGAAGCCTCAATGCGTGGATGAGGCAATGGTGTCGAGAGGAGGGCTTCAGATTTGTCAGGAACTGGAGAACATTTTGGGACAAGCCAAACCTGTTCAGGAGGGATGGGTTGCACTTGAATCATGATGGGACCAGATTGCTGGCACTCAACCTCAAAAAGGCAGCAGAGCAGCTTTTAAACTGATAACTGGGGGAAAGCCGACAGGAGCTGAGTGGCATCCGGTTCGGAACACCTCATCCTCGGGGAACGAGGTTGGAGTGGGTAGAGAATCACATAGAGATGACATAGCAGGTATTAGCACTGGGAGAATAATGGACTGTGACAGTTTGTCTACTGAAAATAAAAGCTGTGAGGGGAAAAGAACAAGGCAGCAGCTGTTGTTGCGGGACCCACTGTACAGGTGCCTCTACGCTAATGCTCGAAGCCTCCAAGCAAAGATGGGAGAACTAGAACATTTGGCAGCTATGGATAACATAGATATAATAGCCATAACAGAAACCTGGTGGAATGTGGAGAACCAGTGGGATACAGCAATCCCAGGCTATAAACTCTATAGAAGGGATAGAGAGGGGCGGGTTGGAGGAGGAGTGGCCATCTATATCAAAGAAGGGGTAAAATCCAGCAGAATGGAGATGGACAGAGGGTCTGACTCCACCATAGAATCACTGTGGGTTAAACTACCAGGTCCCAGGAGTGATGTGATAGTTGGAGTATTCTATCGTCCACCAGATCAAAAACTTGAGGGGGACCTTGAAATGAGGAGAGAAATCATGGAGGTGGCTAAGAGGAATAGGATAGTAATCATGGGGGACTTCAATTATCCCCACATTGACTGGGCCAATGCGAGCTCCGGGCAAGAAAGAGAAACTGGGTTTCTCGACTTGTTGAATGACTGTGCCTTAGAGCAACTTGTCATGGAGCCCACCCGAGAACAGGCAACTGTGGATCTAATACTGTGTGATACTCTGGACCTGGTCAGGGATGTGAATGTCACTGAGCCTCTGGGGAACAGTGACCATGCTGCAATCTCCTTTGCCATGCATGTCGGAGGAAGAGTGTCAACCAAATCAGACATAAAAACCCTTGATTTTTGAAGGGCAAACTTCCCTCAGATGAGAAAACTAGTTAGAGAGAAATTGAAGGGGAATGTTAGAAGAATCCAATCTCTTCAGAGTGCATGGAGCCTGTTTAAAACAACAATAATAGAGGCCCAGCACAAGTGCATACCACAAAGAAAGAAGAGCTCATTTAAGTCCAAGAGGACACCGGCATGGTTAACGAGTGGAGTTAGAGAGGCTCTAAAACACAAGGAGAGGTCTTTCTGTAAATGGAAATCCTCCCCAAATGAGGAAAATAAAAAGGAACACAAACTCTGGCAAAAGAAATGTAAGAAGATGATAAGGGAGGCAAAGAAAGATTTTGAGGAATGCATGGCTAGCAATATAAAGGGTAATAATAAAAGCTTCCTTAAATATGTTAGAAGTAGAAAACCTGCCAGAGAACCAGTTGGCCCTCTGGATGGTGAGGGAGGAAAAGGGGAGATTAAGGAGGACTTGGAAATTGCAGAGAAATTGAATGACTTCTTTGTGTCTGTCTTCACGGCAGAGGACCTTGAGTGGATTCCGCTGCCTGAGCCGCCCCTCTTGACTAAAGAATTAAATCAAATACAGATTAAAAGAGAGGAGGTTTTAGGACTAATCGATAAATTGAGGATTAACAAGTCACCGGGCCCAGATGGCATCCACCCAAGGGTTATTAGGGAACTGAGAAATGAAATTGCAGATCTCTTAACGGTTATATGCAACTTTTCTCTTAAAACGGCCACAGTGCCGGAGGACTGGAGGATGGCAGATGTCACACCAATTTTTAAAAAAGGAAGGAGGGGGGACCCAGGAAACTACAGGCCAGTTAGCCTTACATCTGTCCCAGGGAAGATGGTGGAAAGCCTCATCCAAGAGAAAATCTTAAAACACATAAAAGAACAAACCTTGCTGAGAGAAAATCAGCATGGCTTCTGTAAGGGTAAATCTTGTCTGACAAACCTTTTAGAATTTTTTGAAAAGGTCAACAGGCACGTGGATTTGGGTGAACCGGTGGATATAGTCTATCTGGATTTTCAAAAGGCTTTTGACACAGTCCCTCACCATAGGCTGCTGAGAAAATTGCACAGTCAGGGGATAAGAGGACAGGTCCTCTTATGGAGTGAGAACTGGTTGAGATCCCGGAAACAAAGAGTAGGTGTCAATGGGAAATTTTCACAATGGAGAGAAGTGAAAAGCGGTGTGCCCCAGAGCTCTGTCCTGGGACCGGTGCTTTTCAATCTGTTCATAAATGACCTGGAGACAGGGATAAGCCGTGAGGTGGCCAAGTTTGCAGATGACACAAAACTTTTCCGTGTGGTGAAAACCAGAGAAGATTGTGAAGAGCTCCAGAAGGATCTCTCCAAACTGGGGGAATGGGCTGAGAAATGGCAAATGCGTTTTAATGTAACCAAATGTAAAGTAATGCATATCCAAACTTCATCTATCAACTCATGGGCTCTGAGTTATCCGTAACGGATCAGGAAAGAGATCTTGGTGTGTTGGTGGACAGCTCCATGAAGGTGTCTCCCCAATGTGTGGCAGCAGTGAAGAAGGCCAATTCCATCCAAGGATTATCAAAAAGGGGATTGAAAATAAAACAGCCAACATTATAATGCCATTATACAAAACAATAGTAAGGCCCCACCTGGAGTATTGTGTACAATTCTGGTCACCGCATCTCAAGAAAGACATAGTGGAACTGGAAAAGGTGCAGAAGAGAGCGACTAAAATGATTACTGGGCTGGGGCACCTCCCTTATGAAGAAAGGCTAAAACATTTGGGCCTCTTTAGTCTGGAAAAAAGGCGCTTAAGGGGGGATATGATTGAGACATACAAAATAATGCAGGGTATGAGTAAAGTGGATAGAGGGAAGCTCTTCTCCCTCTCTCAAAATACCAGAACTAGGGGACATACACTCAAATTGAGTGCTGGGAGAGTAAGAACTGACAAAAGAAAATATTTTTTCACCCAGCGTGTTGTAAGTCTATGGAACTCCCTGCCACAGGATGTGGTGATGGCATCTGGCCTGGATGCCTTCAAAAGGGGATTGGACAGATTCCTAGAGGAAAAGTCCATCACGGGTTACAAACCATGATGGAGATGTGTAATATCTAGGCTTTAAACCAGGGTACTTCAAGGGCCAGATGCAGGGGAGTGGTATCAGGAGACAGATATCTAGTCTCATGCGCTCCCAAACGCATCTGGTGGGGCCGCTGTGAGATACAGGAAGCTGGACTAGATGGGCCTTTGGCCTGATCCAGCATGGCTCTTCTTATGTTCTTATGTTCTTATGACTAGTATTTGTTGAAAGCCTATTCCTCCATGTGCTTTTCCTATCTCGTTAGAAAACCATACTACTTGACATCCATCACCATACTTTGTAGAAATGAATTCCACCCACTGTACTGTGGTGAGAAATACTTCTGTTGATCTGTTCTGGATCTCTTACCATTGAATTTCATTTGATAGTCTCAAGTTCTCATGTTATCAGAGGAAGTGAATGTTCTTCCTATTCATGTTTCCACACTATGTGTAATGTTATAACCTTCTAATTACTGTATATTGTTAACTAAAAAAAACTCTAAAAATTTTTTTAATCCTTCTAGGGCAGGGGTCTGCAACCTTTAAGACATAAAGAGCCACTTGGACCCGTTTCCGACAGGAAAAAAAACTGGGAGCCGCAAAACCATTGCGACATCACCGGGCAGGCAGTGTGGAGCGGAGCGGCGAACCTGTCACAGTCACCTCCCGGAGCCGCGGCAAAGGTTCCAATGTGGCTCCGGAGCCGCGGGTTGCAGACCCCTGTTCTAGGGGCTTCCTTACAGCTGACTGATTATTTACTGACAATTTTCTGTTCTTTTTCCTGCAGAATAGCATCTTTTTTTGACATTTGATAACCATTTCAAGTGTGTTTGTTCCATACTTGTATTAATAATGCTATCAGGTACTGCATAAAGAATTAATTGTTCAAATAACTGCTTACACTGATTGCTGTGGATGTAAACTACAATATTTTGGAAATCTACAGAATGCATAAATGGAAAGAAGAATACTTTTCTTTTAATCTTACCAGAAGGTCTTAGATGTCTGTCTTCAATAATGGAATGTCTCAACCCAACCCACTCTAGAAATAAATGCTTTAAATGTGGAATTGTTTTTAAAATACCCTCCTATATGGAAAATGTTAGCATTTCCCCAGCAATATTCATACTTACACAATGATGGACACCCATAAAATGGATTGAATAAAAGTCAAGGTTTCCTAAGTCATTATCAGATGTAATATGTCTGTATTGCCACTGTTACTTTCTTTACTACTCAAACTTGTCTTTTACCACAAGGCAGTCTAAGGTAAAAACTGTCTGTCTGTCTGTCTGTATTTATTTATTTATTTATTTTAATTTATATATCACACCATCTAGTAACATGGCTACTCTACATTACCTTCTCTCACCCCTATAATTAATATAATTAATATTCTTCTAATCTCTCACTCCTAAGCATAAGTGATCCCCCAGCCTTCAACCCCAGTTTCCTCTCTCTTCCTTCTCCCTGCTCACCTTCACCCAGATCTGATATTTGTTTTCTGTCTGAGGAATTTTTACAACAAAGCCCTGAAACAACATACGCCCAATAGCTGCCTGCAAATATACCACACACCCAAGAGTGAATGCACACTTGGTATGAAAGTGAGATTTTGTTCAAAAATTATTTTTGTTGCCTTAAGTCCGAAGAACTAAAAAAATTGTATTAAAATATAATAATTCTCTTTAAAAACAAATAACACGTTTTTATCTTTTGTTTTGACTTCCAATCTGAATTGTTTTGTTTTCTTTTGTTTCTTTGGATTTTGCTTGGAATAAGTTTCTTTAGAGGCTCATGTACGTTTTCTGTTCCAATGTACTTCATAGGACGTGTTTTGAGACGGCCCTGTGTGGGCAACAGTATGGAGAATAAAAATGGCAGCTCCCACCTTCCTCCATTAATGACTGCTACTTAATTGCTGGTCCAGGGTTCAGAAGGCAAAAAATAACTTCTCCTGCTGGCTTGGCTTCCAATATGAATGTTTAAAGATGCATTCGGCAATGAGTAGTTGCTTGTTGTTGTTCCCCTGATTCTTTGTTGTTTTGTTTGCCTTTGTGCCTCTTGCTGGGCCTTGCCTTGTTTTTGCGTTGCTATTGTTATGGTGTTTTTACTTTTTAAATTATGTTTTCTTTTTGGTTTTAATTGCTTTCTGCCTATTCGTCTGGTCTTTGTTAATCACACAGAGTTCCTGAGGGAAAGTCAGTGCAGTCTAAAAATGCAGAAATAAATAAATGAGAAGTAAACAAATGGGTCAGTGCAGTCTAAAAATGCAAAATAAATAAATAAGAAGTAAAAACAAATGGGGGTGGAGGTGGGATATCTTGATTTTGTATGAAGATGCCTATTGGAAAATGGTTACCGTTTCTGAGGCATGTGAAAGGTGACAAGAGGAAATATTTTCAGTGATCATATATAAGGAATAATCGCTGGATTTCTGGGATAGTCCTCTCTCTGGGTAGTATTCCACTAAGACAGGCATGTCCAAACTTCGGCCCTCCAGATGTTTTGGACCACAACTCCCACAGTCCTTTGCCATTGGAAATTCAGTCTTGGAATTCTGGGAGTTGTGGTCCAAAACATCAGGAGTGCCAAAGTTTGGACATGCCTGCACTAAGAGAACTCCAAGGACGGTGATTTCCTCTGAGTTTGACTGGTCTAGAAAAATATCCAAGGCAAGCTTCTTTTCTGAGAGAAGCTCATTTCACCAGTGGGCTATATTTATTAAAATACACTCAGGAAATAGATTTGCCAACTGTTTCTTGGGTAAGCAAAGTCGTATGCAAATCAGTATCCTGATGAATTTACACATTGTATTTTTCCATCTATAAGACTCCCCCATGTATAAGCTGACCCCCCACTTTTCCAACCATAATTACAGTTTTGCAGCCATACCATTTTCTCCTCGGCTTACATCCATGTATAAGACAACCCTCAATCTTTAGTCTGTCAATTTTAGACAAAAGTATAGTCCTATATACAGAAAAAATATGTAGTTAAAAAAAAACGAAGTCAGCTTTAAAGTAACTAAGATCTCTGGTAATGGAGTTTCTTTCTTAATATTGTTTTGTTTCTGTCCCCACTCTTTTTTCTCTCTCTTGGAATCAAAAGCAAAAAAAAATGGCAATCGGTGAAAACCAGGTGCAAATGTTTTTTTTTTTTTTTGAAAGCTTGGAGCAAGTATTCTGAACAGGCAACTAAACCGTTTACTGGCATATTCTATTCTTTGGTATCCTCATGTCTAGTCGGTACCTAATAATAGCAACATAAATTAGCTTAAACTCTTCAGCTCCTGCAAGCATGATTTTCACTGAGGAGTGTTCCTTTGTATTATGATAAAATGCCTAATGAAATAGAATCTAGCATGTGAAACACATCTCAGTGCTGTGATCTACAGCCCAGAAAGATGCCAAGATGACTGATTAATTTTGGTGCAATCAATTACTAAAAATGCTGTTCATATGGAATTTATAAAATAGAAATCAAGTAATGGAAAGGCTGCACTTACCCTCCAGTTCATATGCAGACCTCAAGGCTAAAAGCTGAATCCTGACAAATGGTAGGAACATAATGATGGATGCAGGCAGCTAAGATATATTTTAAAATGGATCTGTGCACTTTGGATGTGATTCAGTTTGTTAGTTGGATCTGAAACCAACAAGAAATATTTTGTTTCTTCCATTAAACCTTCTATTTATGTAAAGTGGAAGACTTTATCTTTCACCGTTTGTGTAATTTTTTTGGTTTAGGATAATGGTGCTTAAAATAAAGAGAAAGCAAAATATGAAATCCATGCATGCCCTCTAGTCTTTTATATATTAGTTTGAATTAATAACAATTTCGTTGGCCTTAGAAGAAAAAGTGGATGTTATAAAATAAAATTGGGAATAAAATCAAAGGAGTAGAACAAGAGTGCAATGCTTTTGAAGTCTTAGATTTCTCTCCTGTACACTTAAGCACTAAAAATATCACTCTGTGCTGTTCTAAGCAGAACAAAATGAGGGCCAGAAAGGCTTAGTGAAAGAAAAAGGGAAAATGGCAATCAACTCATTGTACATTTATGCAATTAGCACTGCAAAAGCCAACATGCCTAGAACCTGTTCTTTGCAGTTCTCTGGGAAGAATTTCCTTGTGTAAAATATGTATAAATAGATTTTCCAGGATTCAGGTATCTTTGTTTTTACATGGAATAAATGGAGGGGGCGGGACAGGACCCTAGAATACAAACATATTCTGGCTTTACTTCTTATAGGTAAGGGAAAGGTTTCTTATAGTAACTACTGTAAATCTGTAACTGTTTACAAGAAGATCCTGGCTGTTAGTGGTCTAGTTTTGATTCTGCATAGAATTCTGCTGTATTCTTTCTGTGTATTTGGAGAATGTAGCATTATATCTTACTCAGCGATGATCTGATTTCTGAGATTTAAAACATCCAGTTACAAATTTAGATGTATCCCCCCCCCTTTTTTTTCTTTTTTCTTTTAAAGCAAAAGTATGGCTTCTAAAAGCACTAGGGTGGGACAGAAAATGCAAAAGAAGAAAAGCAAAAGGAGATTAAGACAAAATGTTGAAATGCGAAAAAGCATGGAACAGTGAATGTCGGTTCAACCCCTACACCCTACACCTGTATCTTTGAGGGCAGAAAAAATCAGAATCAAATACAGTAATAGGTTAGATTCTGGGTATAGCAAGTTTCATTTAAGTCAGGCATATCCAAACTTTGGCCCTCCTGATGTTTTGGACCACAACTCCCAGAATTCTAAGCTTAGATTGCCAATAACAAAGGACTGTGGGAGTTGTGGTCCAAAACATCTGGAGGGCCAAAGTTTGGACATGCCTGATTTATGTGAAAGTCTAGTTCTGCTTCACAGGTATGATAGAGTTTATGTTTGCCGTCTATAAGATGACCCCCAGTATAAGATGATCCCCACTTTTCCAACCCAAAGTTGCAATTTCACAACCATGTAGTTCTCTCCTCAGCTTACTTCCATGTATAAGACAACCCTCAATTTTTAGTCTAACAGTTTTAGACAACAATATAGTCTTATAAATGGAAAAATACTGTATTTATTTTATTTATTTTAGAGTATTTTACCCCGCCTTTCTCCTTGGAGACCTGGTAGGAGGTAGCCTGGAATTTTTCAAACACAAGTCTGAGAAATTTTAGAAGCCAATAGCTTGCTTTTTAAGACAAAATGTATTCAGAAGTGAGTCACTTTGTTGCGGATCCAGGCAAGAGACCCTGACTGGTTCTTTCAGCTATAATAAAACACTCCATATTTGATCTTCACACATTATTGAAATGGATCAATGAAAGGCCACTGCTTTGTTTGGTTACACTGGAGTGGATTTGGTGCAGCTTAAGGTGCACATACCTGTACCAGATGACCTGCCAGCCAGCTGATGTATACCTTACCACTTTTTCTGGGTAACAATCTGATCTACCTCCTGCTAGAGGGAACCTCATGATCCCTCTCATTGGGGCAGCTATGCTGGTCCTTTCAAGTTGGGCATGCCTTTGTCAGACTGTCAACACACACCTCACACACTTCCATGGATTTTAGCCTGGGATAGGGCTACCTGCCTACCTTCTTCACTAAGGATCTGATTTTATGAATAAAAAAGCTCCCTGCCGCAACCAATTGACACAGCATAAACTTACACACATAACAATCTGGCAGAACAATTCAAAATCATTGCATGGTGTTCATCCCCCTACACCAGGGGTGCCCAAACTTTTTGTAAGGAGGGCCAGATTTGGTGGCTGAGAATGTGTCAGGGGCCGGTTGCTCCCCGACCCTTTCACCCCACTTCAAGCCCCCCCCACTGACCCATAAGCCCCCCCACTGACCCCTTGTAACCCCACCCCACCCACAGGAAGGAAGGCAGGGACCAAGGGAGGGAGGAAGGTGGAAACCAAGAGAGAAAGGAAGGAAAGTGGGGAACAAGGAAGGGAGGGAGGGAGGGAGGGAGGTTGGGACCAAGGGAGGGAGGAAGGAAGGAAGGAATGTGGGGACCAAGGAAGGGAGGAAGGAAGGTGGGGACCAAAGGAAGCACAGGGAGCCGTGGCCACAGGTCGCCCCTGAAGAGGCAATATGTGCGACCTTGCAGCACCCAAGCTCCCCAGCGGTGGTGACGGCTTGTCTGCCAGCCCACCCCAAAGCTCCTTGGCAGTGGCAGAGGCCTGCTGGCCTGCCCACCCTCACACATTCCCCTGCAGTGCCAGTGGAGGCAGACTGCCCAGCCACCCAAGCTTCCCAGTGGTGCCGGTGTCGCTGCCCACTCAATCACTGCCCCTCGCGTGCGCCCAACCTCACAACATTCCCGGCCATTCCAGTGGCCCTCCTGTGTGCCGCCCTGCAAGTGCATGCCAAGCTTCACAAGGTTGCCAGCGGTGTTGGTGGCGGCAGCCCATATGCGCACCTAGCTTCACAAGGTTCCAAGTGATGCCGGTGGTGGCAGCCCACCCACACACCACCCCGCCACGCGCCCAGCCTCACATGGTTGCCGGCGGTGCCGGTGGCAGCAGCCTGTGCGATGGCTGGCCGGCCGGCCGGCCCAGCCCCACAAGCTTCCCGGCGGTGCTGGTGGTGGTGGCCTGCCCCCTCGCCCACCCACCCAGCCCCACAAGTTTCTGCTCACCGGCCGGCCAGCCAGCCCAACCCCTCAGTGGTGTCAGTGTTGACGGAAGATTTAAAAAAAAACATGGGGCAAAGGAGGGGGAGGGAAGGGTGGGCCAGCCAGCTGCGGGCCACTCAGAATGGCCTGGCAGGCCAGATTTGGCCCCTGGGCTGGACTTTGGGCAGGCTTGCCCTACACACTACAGTGAACCCCCCCCCCCCCCGCCTATCGTGGAGGTTAGGGACCCGACCTGACCCATGATAATGGAAAATCCGCAATATGTGGATGCAGTTCAGGTCGGGCCTGGGGGGCCTAGCTGGGGGGTCCGTATACTTACCCCCAGCCTGGTGCTGCCCCGAAAGGGCCTGCGAGGGCCTTCCTGGGCATTCTGGAGCCCCCAAAAGGGCCTCCCTGCGAACTGGAAGTCACTTCCGGATCACCAGAAATCATCTCTGAAATGATTTTCTGCGAACCAAAAGTGACTTTTGGTAAACTGGAAGTGACTTCCAGTTAATAGGGAAGCCATTTTAAGGCCCTCAGATTGAAAACTGCTCCCTTCCAGTCCTTTAAGCTACATTCTCCCAGCCCCTTACTGGCTAAAGGCCTTGCCCTAGCCAGTTTACCTACTTGCTTCACTAAGCTTGGCCAACATAGCTAATTTAATGATTTAGGAACATACAGGGTCCATATTAATGGTTGCTATCATATGGCCATACTTCATCAGACTGCAAGCTGGGCCCGGGAAGCCCTTTGGAGGCCCGTTAGGGGCAGCGCCAGGCCTATGGTAAGTATAGGAGGCCTCAAACGGGTCCATGCAGCTTTCCCCAGAAGCCCTTTGTTTCATATACTGCGGTCCCTCAATATACCGGGACCGCAGTATATGGAACGTGAAATGGCAGGGGGACAACTGTAACACTTCCCTAGTGCTACTACTAGGGAAGTGTTACCAGCTCAATTTTATGTCATTACCTCTCTCTTCTGTAGTCTATTTTATAGAGAAAATGACAAAATATGAGTAACTACTAACTTATACCATAAGAGCGAGCATGCCACTCTCTATGAGTTGTAAGACTGATAGATACCTTTTGTAAAATTCAGCTTTTATAATCTGAATCTGAACAGGAAAAAAAGCAATGCAGTCATTTGAGAGCAGATCGTTACAAACTGAAACACTATTGTATGTGAGTTCGTGTGGGTGGGTAAGAAGACTCTCCTTTTGTTAAACAGAAATCCCACACAAAATTTCACATGGCATATTCATGGAACGGTCTAATTGTTCTAATATATAAATGCAAATGAGGTAGTGGAGATAGTGGTTTAATGCTTCATCCCAGGTAAAAGGCATTTGGGAATTTCCACTCAGTAATTCAGAAAGAGGTACCCCATCACTCTGTATAAGCCTTCTTCCCCTCCACATCACCTCTCTCTGTGTGTGTGTGTGTGTGTGTGTGTGATAGAAACAATTTGATATCTAATGTATATTACTCTGAATGATATCATTGGAAGTGAAGCAGAAATTGATGTTTTTCCCCATTGACCCTCTCTTGAGCTTCTAAAGCTTCCTTTTTAAATGCTATGGTGTCATTACTTAATTGTAAAGATAAAAGATGGTAAGGGTTTTAAGGGGAAATCATTTTGAGTGTGGAAAGGGGTAATAGTAGAAAAGAGGTAAGGTTGATGAATGGGGAAAATAGGGGAAATAAGAGGTGAGTTGAAATATTCCTCTGCCTTTTCTTGGGGAGGGGGCATTTCTATCATTTGGTGGAGAGGTAAAGAACTGCCACAGGCAGTGTCTTGGGTAGGCTTTCCTGCTTCTCAGCCACAAGTGCCAAAATAAGATCTTCATGTTAATCTGGACAATTTCTGTATATGGAGTTAGGGGAGGATGTTGCCATCTTGTCCATCAGTTCAGGCAAGAAAATGTCACAGGCCAGCTCTGCCATCTATTCAATTTATCTGTTGACAAAGCAAATCTAATTCACTCCTTAAATATCTGCTTGTAGTTGGAATGAAGGCACTTGGGGAGAGGGTTGACTGAGAGGTATTTGGGATGAATATATTCTCAGGTTGAGGAGAGGAAGCTGGGGTTTCAGAGGATCCTGTTGCTAGGAAAAGCTAAGGTGAACCAGACACTATCCTTATGTGGGAACCCTGTTTGTATCCTGGCAAGTTCTGGAATATAGAAGTCTGACCAGCATCTTGTCTTCTGCTATCCTGCAGTTCTGTGAGGAGTGGAGGAGAGTGTGGGAAGACCAGTCAATCATTTGTTTGCAAGGTCTGGGAGCAGGAATGCCTTTGCCTGGAGGACAAGAGTATGGGAGATTTCACTTCAGTCCACTTCAGTCCACCAGGCTAGGACAAAGTGAGTGCCCTGGCTATCTGTGCAGAGACTTACCCTCTCTCCCCATAATTAGTTTACTGTTTATATAGCATGTGATGTAGGGGAGAATATTTTGTATAAGTATGTGGAGTTCCATGTGTGTGTCATTGCAGATTAGTTGACAGCGAGGGCAGTTTTGCTCATAGGAATAGATCTCCAATGACGGAATGCAGTCCTTGCCCAGATAAGGGTCCTCCTCCTGCAAGGAATGGGAGGTTGACATGGATGGGCCCATCTTTTTTTTTATAAATTTTTATTGGATTTTTAAGGGGGGAACAAAGGGAAGGAGTATGGGTAAGAGGAAAAGGAAAAAAAAAGGGGGGGGATACAGTTTTTAAGACTTACATTGAGTATATCAAGCAAAATAGAAATAGTAATTAGACATATTGCTAAAATTGCCAGATGTTATCACAATACTAATAAATTTGTTACTTCTTGCCATCTTTCCCGAAAGATCTCGTCGTAGTCTCCCTTTAGATAACCAGAGAGTTTATCAATTTTGATGCATTCTCTTATCTTTCCATGAAGATCCTTCTCTGTTGGCGTGATTGGTTGTTTCCAAAGTTTCGCGTACAGTATTCTTGCAGCAACAATTACATGATGAAGTACATATCTCTGATCATATTTATATCTACTATATTTAACAGAAATAGTTCTGGTCTAAACTCTATTTTAATTTTCAAAGATCTTTCTAAGAAAAGTTTTACCATGTTCCAATACGCCTTAGCTTCTTTACAAGTCCACCACATATGATAAAAGGTTCCACAGTCATAATTACATTTCCAACATTTAGGTGAACAATTATACATCTTGGATAAACGATGAGGCGCAAAATGCCATCTATAAAACATCTTATAACAATTTTCCTTGAACGAAATAGATTTAAAGATTTTAACTGTATTCCACAAAGAGTCCCATTTATTTAAATGAATAGTATAGCCTAAGTTTTCTGCCCATCTTATCATACAGTCTTTAACCAGTGTATCAATCATTTTTTCATTTAACAATATGCTATAGAATTTACTAAGAAGCTTGGAGTCACCAGAAGAAAGTATTTTATCAAAAGAGGTATCAGTAGTCATAAAACCACCCTCTTTGGAAAGCTCTTTGAAGTGTGAATGTATTTGTTGATATTTCCACCAATCCAGATTATAACCTTCTGATACTAATTTCCCTAGTGGTTTCAATGAGAAGTCATCATTCAGAAGGTGTCTGTAAGTTATAACATTTGAGATTTCACTTGCCTGGGAGCTGTAAATTGCTCCCAGTGGGGATAACCACATAGGTGCTGAAATAAATAAGATGGGCCCATCTTAGGAACGTTGCTACATCCCCTCACAGCTGGTACTGAGGGATCTCCCACATGGTGGCTTTGTGCCTATGGAGTATATACCCATTTCTGGTTACCAGCCCTTGCGTGGTCCAATAATGGCCTGGAGAAGGGAGGAACTGGATTGCAGGTGGGTCATCCAATACAGGGGCCTGCTCCTTATGCTGCACCAGTAATTGTGGCCTTTTTCTGTTGCTTATCAGATCCAAAAAAAAATTAAAAACATTGATGGGAATGTAAACTTTCAATTGTTTTGCTCTCGTGGCAAGAATAAAAAAAATCAGAAATCCATGCCATGGATAAGATTTAGATAGTTTGTGTACATTTTTTGCATTTTAATATATTCTTGCAATCATCATCATCATCATCATCATCATCATGGGAGTGATTTTTGGACAGAAAACCTTGTGTAAGAACCTAGGGTTTCCCACAAAATACAACTTGATATTGGAATTCCTTAAACCTCATATGCTGTCCCTGGAAGGGATCTTTCAGTGCTGGGGTGATGGTCAAAGTGCAAAGGTGTTGTTAGTCTGGGCAGACTTGAAGCTAGTTCTGTTCTGTGGGTCCCTGCACTTGTGCTGTGCAGTCGTGCAGCCAAAATTCAAAACCTTTGAACCGTTTATGCTCCACAACCTGAGGTGATTTTGTGCTGGATAGCTCAGTGCTTTCGGTATCTTGCTGCAGAACCACAGGTTGGGAATTCTATAGCTTCCCTTCTAGCTCATCAGTTCCAAAATGGTGGTGGTGGTGAAGATGGGGGTGGTGGAGGTGCTGGTCTTTTTGCTTTTGTATAGGAGCAAAAAATCTCTCATTGGTTGCCCATTTTTGGATCCTTTTGTGAATATTCAGTATGTCCTCATGAAGGAAAGAAACCCCATTATGAAACAATTTAATATGTGAGAGTAAAAATGAACACACAAAAAAGTTGGAGGAGATAGGGCAGTGCCTCGTTCTTTCAGCCCAGCAATCCGATTTGCAATAGTCATACAAAATGGATAGGGAGAAAAAGGGAATAAATTGCTGCTGATCTTATTCACAAAACACAACATCTCCCCCCACCCAAGCTGTCCTCCATCTTTCTTGAAGCCTTAGTTTGTTTCCCTAATACAATCCCCCCTTCAGCATTGTTGCTGCTCATGATCAAAGGCTTTGTCATATCTATATTTGGGAGGATGGTTCCATAAAGACTTAATGAAGACTGCCAGAGAAGAGCCTGGTTTGATGATTGTATTGTAAACAACAGTCCACCTTGTGACTGACTCTGTAGAGTTAAATGACTGTTGGGGTAGAATGAGATATATTGTAGCAATACCTGAGATGTGAAATGTATTCTTTCTAAGCAAACATCTGACTTGTAACCTTAGAAATTGAGAACATCTGATTGAACCATAAAAGCTGCTTTTCAGGCCAACTATAGTTGCATACTTGACATTTAAGGATCCATTATGCTATTAAATAAACTTGAGAATTGATGTTTCATCTGAAAATATTGCTCGGTTTTATTTAATTGAACTTAGGAAATAAAGGTTAAGATAAGATTGTGATTAGCCATTTAACTTACCACTCAGGTCTTGTTCTGCGCCGGCTTGTTTGGCACTGGGACCCCCCCCCCCCCGGTTAAATAGCGTGCACTATCACCCAAGCATCACGAGGTGCATGAGGAGGTGGGACAAGGTCCCTATTTAACAGGGCCTCACCACCCATGTGGCCTCTTTGGGAGCTTTTACATGACCCCTAAAATCCAAGGCAAAGGGCTCCCAGATCCGGAGCTTAAAAATGTTTTCCCACCAGCTCCGGACTTTAAAAAAAATTAAGTACGACCACACCCACCTAAGCGTGTCCCAGCGCACTTTTCAAGTATCTGGTCTCCAGGAGGTAAAAAATATTCAAATGTGATTTGTAAAGCTGTGAATGCTGGGCTCCCTCGCCTTCTGTTTGTTTTTTATCCCCACTGCCCCTTTAAGAGACAGGAATCAGTACGGGGCAGCTCGGGGCAGCTTCCACTGGCAGACGGAGGTGAGCCTGCATTTTTTTCTCCCTTTTTTTCTCCCTCCCCTCACGCAGACAGGAACAATGGAGTGCAGAGGGGTGGGAACACAGGAAGAGCGACAAACCCCCACGATCTCTGGTCTGAATTTAAGTTGCCATCGGATTTTAGAGGTCGTGTAAAAGCGCCCTTTGTCTTCCCAGCCGGCAGAAACCCACCCGCCTACCACCTTCAGAAAACTAGTGTGGCATGTGGTCGCCATAAGGGGCCAGATAGGAATTTTTGGCTTGCCCCCCAGATTAGCCAAGGGCAGGCAAGGATTGTTCCTCTGTCCCACACTGGCACATGTAGCACAGCATTGGCCATGCTGGTGGGTAGTGCAGGGAATGGAAGCATCTGGTGAGTTCCAAAATGATTAACAAGTTATGCCTGCCCAACCTCATAGCTCTGCAGATCCCCTGATCATGGAGCCAGGGGGAGGCCTTCGTAACCTACCAGGGCTGGGGCCAGCCATGTGATGGTGCCACACCATTGGTGTGTGTGTGTGTGGTATAACTTCAGCCAGCTAAGGGATGCCCCCCCTGCAGGGCTGCAGAACTCACCTGCCTTGATGATGCCATTGGGTGAGGTCTCCAGAGACCTCAGGGCCAATGGTTCCCCACACTACGGCAGCCTCCTCTCAGCAGTAACTACAATATGCATTGGATTCAATAAAGTGTGGCCTGAGTTTCAACCCAATAAGTCATCCCACCTGTTTATTTCACACTGGGAGGGTAAAGTCTTTGCGCATGTTGAAAGCTGATTGGCACAACCTATAATCTGAAGGTTTAGCCATGGAGTGGGGGGATTCATTTTAGACACCAGCACACATCTCCGCTATTTTCCAAGCTGACAATAAGCTGTAAAGATATACAGCATTACACATGTATTTGGATCTTGGAATCTAGGTTATAGTAAATTTATTTCTTGTTTTGTTTCCTACATTTGTGTCCAGCAATGTCTTTTTTGGGGGGGAGGGGTAACACCTTGAAATTTGAAGGAAAATATTTTTCATGTTTAAAGCAATAAGTAGTGCACGAATGCACACTAGACTTTGCAGACAAGAAATTCACTGATACATGCTTAGGCAGCATTTTTGTTTCCTCACTGGCAGAGATAATAGCTCTTGCACAGAGCTACTTTGAAATATTCTCAGATATTCTATTTGCACAATAAAAGCAATACATGAAAATAAATTATTGATCAGGAAGCATGGCTGTCATCTTGAAATTCAGATTACAAACATAGGCAGCATTTTTTATTCTTTTATTTCCTGCAAACAATTCAAGGCTGAGCCATTTGAATAACCTGCTTTCTGGCTACCACACACATGTTTTGAAAAATCTGTGGTGCCAAATGAAACAGTGGAGCATTAGATTTAAAGCAAAAGGCTTATACGCATAGTCTTCAAGCTGGAAATATCTTTTTAAAACGGGCCAAGTTAATCACTAAATAGAACCTATTTTGTTTTCTGCCAATTTATTGATTTGATTTGACTCAATATATATCCCATCTGTCTTCCAGAACTTGGGTACAAGTGGCTCATAATAAAATTAGAACAAAGATAGGTTAGAAACAGACGCAAGCATACACAAGGTTAACATGTTAAAACACAATTAATCTATTACATTGAATTAAAAACTAATTCTGAAACAGAACAACTTAAAAAAGAGCACAGCCCAAATCCATTAAAAGCACTTGACTAAATTGGCACTCATCGCATTTGTTTATGCAGTGTAGTTGAGCATAAAACAAGTCCCCATTGCCTTCAATGTGTCTGTGGTTGATTCTGTGCCGTCCTGCATCCATTCTGGTCATTGGTGGACAACATTCAGCTGTTGGATGCTTCAATAATATATCATGCTTCCCAGCAGTGACACTTCTAGGAATGGATTATCAGGTGGAATTTTGGGAGGCCCACAACCACTCTTCTCAGTAGCAGAATTATTTGACCAGTCCCCTACTCCACCCTGCTCGTGTGCTTGTTCTCTGTAGCAGTCGCTTCATCAGCCCTCCCTTTCCCTCGTAACACAATTTCTTCCATTAGCTCATGGGTGGGTCAGCCCCCTTGTGGAGGGAGCTGAAGTCTTGTCCAAAGTATTTTATTTCTCTATATGAGCTCTATGGACACCTGGGCCCAAGGGCATGTAGGGAGATTCAAGATGCTGGCAGTGACTGCAGCTGATTTATTCTCTCTCTGTGTGTGAATAAAAAATTATCAAGGAAGAAGAACTGTGAGGTAGCTGCCTGGTGAGGTAAGGGGGAAATGAGCTGGAGGAGAGCAAGAACATGGGCAGTAGATGAGAAGGAGGAAGAAGAACATACTGTATGTCCCAGAATATGAGGGACTGTATGTCCCAGAGTATGAAGAATGCAGGAATCTTGAGGGTAGATGGAGAATGGATTGGACGGCAGCGAGTAGGGCTGCGCTTAAGCAGCTGACCAGCCATTATGTTTACGCGATCAGGGATGCTAGAACATCTCATGTCTCCCTGAGAATTGGTGAGGCCTCGAACTGCCAGTCGGAGTTGCTCCGGGTGGTTTGGGACCTCTCCAATCCTGGTCAGCCCGAGGCTCCTCCTAGTGAGTTAACTAGCGAGCAATTTGCAGCCTATATTAGATCTAAAATTGAGGCCATCCATTCCAATCTGGCCTCCAGTTGCGCTAATCCCTCCTCTTTCATCCCAGGCGCCTCACCTCCTTGGTCTCCCTGCCTGGTCGAGTTTGGGCCTGTGTTACCAGTGGAGGCCTCCAGGATTATGGCATATTGCCAGCCGGCGGCTTCCCCTTTCAACCCTTGCCCAGCTTGGCTTCTTAAATCCACCAGAGGGAACATGCCGGAGTGGGTTTCTTCTATTGCCATGGCCTCCTTCAAGGAGGGAATTTTCCCTTCCCATTTGAAGGAGACCGTGGTGAAGCCCACTTTTTAAAAGCCTGGCCTGGCATCGGATGACTTGTCCAGCTACCGTCTGATTGCCATTGTTCCCTTCCTGGGCAAGGTTGTTGAGATGGTGGCCGCCGTCCGGCTTCAGTCGTACCTGGAGGAAAATCGTATCTTGGATCCCTTCCAGTCTGGGTTCAGGCCGCTTTGGGGGACTGAGACTGCCCTGGTCGCTCTGCAGGATGACCTCCTCAGGGAGGCCGACAGGGGGTGTTCCTCCCTGTTGGTCCTCCTTGATCTGTCAGCGGCCTTTGATAACATCGAACATGGTAACCTGCTGGATCGGATCGCTGAGACTGGAATCGGGGGCCCAGCACTCTGCTGGCTCCGATCCTTCCTCGTCAGCCGGTCTCAGCGGGTTCAGCTGGGGGATGATTTGTTGGCTCCTTGGACACCCCCTTGTGGGGTGCCCCAGGGGTCAGCAATCTCCCCCATGCTGTTCAGTGTTTACATCAGGCCGCTGTCAGAGGTCATCAGGAGATTTGGAGTTCGCTGTCATCAGTATGCTGATGACACACAGGTCTATCTCTCCTTTTCTTCTTCTGCAGTAGAGGCAGTAGGCTCCCTTGATCTGTGCCTGGAAGCGGTCTTGGAATGGACCAGGATCAACCGGCTCAAGCTGAACCCAGAGAAGACCGAGGTTCTGTTCTTCGGGGCGCCCTCGTCCAGGTACAATGCCCCCTCCCTAGCCTGGGGGGGGTCCCTCCAGCCTACGGACAGGTCCAGGAATCTGGGTGTGGTCCTGGATTCAGCCCTCTCCCTGGATGCCCAGGTGATGGCGGTCTCCAGGGCCATTTTCTTCCATCTCCGCCGGGTCGCCCAGATCCATCCGTACCTGGATGAGTCCTCCCTGAGAACAGTTGTGCAGGCCCTTGTGATCTCGAGGATCAATTACTGCAACATCCTCTACATGGGGTTGCCCTTGACCCTTGCCCGGAGGCTCCAACAGGTGCAGAATGCAGCGGCCAGACTGGTGGTGGGTGCTCGTAGATTTGATCCCGTCCTGGTTCAGGCCGCTTTGGGGGACTGAGACTGCCCTGGCCGCTCTGCAGTATGACCTCCTCAGGGAGGCCAGCAGGGGGTGTTCCTCCCTGAGAACAGTTGTGCAGGCCCTTGTGATCTCGAGGACCAATTACTGCAACACCCTCTATGTGGGGTTGCCCTTGCCCCTTGCCCGGACGCTCCAATGGGTGCAGAATGCGGCGGCCAGACTGGGGGTGGGTGCTCGTAGATTTGATCACATCACCCCAGTTCTGGCACATCTACATTGGCTGCCCGTTGTCCTCTGGATAAGGTTCAAGGTCCTGGTTTTGATTTTCAAAACGCTTCATGGCTTGGGACCAGAATACCTGTCAGAGCGTATCTCCCAGACGTCAACTGAGGCCAGGCCCACTAGAATGTCGCAGGCGCACTCACTTAGGGTGGCCACACCCAGTGAGGCACGAAAGTCACTCACGCGCAACCGCGCCTTCTCTGTGGTGGGCCCCACGTTATGGAATCATCTTCCTAGTGAGCTGTGCCTAGCACAGTCCCTGCCCGCCTTCAAAAAGGCTCTAAAAACCTTGCTGTTCAGGGAGTCTTTTGGCAACCTTTTAATTTAATTCTAATTCTTTTTTTTCTCGCCCACGATGCCTCTTGCTGAGGGTCTCTCCCTCTTTTTTTAGTATTTCATCTGTTATTTGCTCTTGGTTTTATTCGTGTTTGTAAACTGTCCAGAGTTCCTATTGATGGGCGGTATAAAAATGCAACAAATAAATAAATAATAAATAGGGGGAAAGAAGGTTGGAAATGTGCTGGGGGAAGATAAAGAACATGGAAGGATTGTGCCAACGTGGAGAGTTACCAACATAGTTCCCAAGCTTCCTTAAGTGCATTTGCAATTCCCCCAGTGCAGGCCACAATTCTGAAGTTGTTAATTGCTAGAGACAAGCCAGTTGATCAAACATAACTGACAGTGAAGGATGGAATAATGGACTAGGTGGCCCATCATCATCTGGACAATGGTTCCCATCCTTTCCTCTTCTGCTATGACTCCCAGAAACTCAAGCCAGCACAGCCAGGGGTTGGGGATTTGGAGAGCTCTTGACCCAAAAATGTCACGAACCTGCATGTTTGGTAACTGCTGATCTCAACAGCCACACGGTCCCCAGCCCTACACCAGAGTGTTTGCTATAGCAGCATGGGCTGGTAGCTGACTTGAAAGCTGGCTTCGCATGAAGTCAGCTGGAACAACACATGTTGTCATTTGCATACTCTGATATATGCAGGGTCGGTACTGGCTTTATTGCGCAAGACTAGCTACTTGTGTGCTCCCCCCCCCCAAAAAAAAATCCAAAAAAACATTATAGGAAAACATGCCTCTCTCAGGTCAGTTTTGCACCCCTCTCAGATCAGTTTTGTGCCCCTGTCAGGGCTGCACTCTAAGTGGTCGCTTAGTTTGCCTAATGGTAGCTCTGGCCCTGGATACATGACACACTTTTCGTATCTTCTGAGCAAAGATTAATGGGACAAGAGCATGCCATGGTGAGCCTGAAGCCTGAGCACTCTCTCCTTCCCGTTCTTCCTTCTTTGTGGCTGTAAGAAACTATTACTAAGCTTTTGCTTTCTTATTCCAAGAATATTCCATTGTTGCACGTCCTGCACTCTGGAAAACCGAGAACAGGTTCTGCCCCTTCTCCACTTGAAAGCCTTTCAAGTAATTGAAAAATGCTATCATATTTCCTGTCCCCTCTCCATCTCCTTTTCTCAAGGCTAAACATGCCCAGTTTTTTTTCATTTCCACGTGATTAGACTACAAGTGAAGCCATTTTGAACAGGAACTTGTAGAGGTGTAAGCTGAAGATGCTGGTCAATGTTGCAGTTGTGGAAATGTTTGGCATTTGATATTATGACTCTTCCTGCATGTTTTGGCTGGATTTGATGACCCTTGGGGTCCCTTCTAACTGTACAGTACTGTGATTTTGTTATGCAAGTAAGGTTGCATAATCTGCAAGTAAGGTTGCATAATCTGCACATTTGGCTGGTCCAGATTTGGAACATGAATACATGACAAAGCTGTTCTGAGTTAGCCTTAGAGACAGTTTCTTGTTTAAAGGACAGACCTCAAGTCCATCATCTGGAAAAACCTTATATTTCTTCACAGTAGCACTTAGCTACTTTTGAGAAGTGGAAAGGGCAGCAAGGTTTTCTTTTGGCATCTTTTAAGTTATCTGCTAGTATTTTATTAACCGTAGATCATAACATGTTTGCTTTGCTTATTAGTTTTCTCTTTGAGCAAGAGGAATAAAACAAAAATCATTCTTCTTGTATGTCCTTGTTCTTGACAGTTTAATCAGAGAAATGCATTTCAGCTCTTCTGACATTTATTTATGGTAATGCAATTGATTTGGATTATGCAACTTCCCAATGAAAACCCTGGGAGTTAATGTTCTTTCAGAATTTATACTTAGTAAATTTAAGTGGATGAATGGAGGAAAGATTTTGGCAGGGCTCAGACATTCAAGCCTGCGTCTTGTAAATGTCAGTAAAGCTCAATCCAGTCTTCATTTAAGGAGACGGACTGCAGAGCTCGGTTTTGAGTTGTAGGTGGTCATGCTCTGTTAGCAGTTTCTGGTGGCTTCCTGTTGTGACATTTGCTGTTTATTTCATATAAGAAATTATAGTCAACATGCTGGCCTTCCCATGAAAAAGGAGCTAATTTCTTAGCAAAATGTAATCTAAATATGTCAGGTGGCATCATTAAAACAAATATCCATGCTTAAACATTTCAAAACACAACCCTTCGCAAGCCTCTACATCTTTAAACATTATTTGCAGACTTGTTTTTTTTTCTGTCCTGTGTTTAATCAGCCTGCTCGTGATAAACTCAGAAAGGGAAGTCAAGGTCTAATTTGATTTTGTCTGATGTGCTGTAATCTGTAGGGCTCCTGTGTTGACAAAAATCTACGCAGTATAAAATATGGTGCAGCTATGTTGTGGGATTTCATTTGAGATCAAATTCATCCTTTTGTTTCTTTACCCAGCCCCAAAAGGCAATTTTCTATATATGCTGCTGCCACCTAAAAAGGTTGTGACACCTACTAGATGTAAACATGTACATTAATTGCATATCTATTCTTCACCACAGCGTATGGAGACACTGTCCAATACTCTGAAAGGGGTATTGTAAAGGAGTTTTCTGCATGTTTTTTAAAAAGAATGTAGTTATTCTTGCTGAATACTGGCAAAGATTAAAAGGTGAGAAAATGTGTGGAAGAATCCAACTTCCTCACTCCTGCATTGTTTTATCACACCCTGACCCCAGGAAGAGGGCAAGGCAGCACCAAGAAGACCCCCCCCCCATGAGCAGGTTGCCTTCTCAAGGTCCAAGATTGGAGTCAAGTCTTTTGCGCATTATTCGTGAAGTTTCCCCTCCAACTGCTGTCTTCCCTGGCTCAATGAAGCAATTCACAAGGGAAAGCCTTGGGTTTCACACTCCATCTTTCCATTTAAAAAAAAAACTGTATTGCAGTCTTCCACACAGATATCTGGGAAGAAGTTTTGATAAAACTCAACAGGGCTTATTTCTGAGTAAACATGCCTAGTTTTGTGCTGTTAACCACCTTACAGCCTTTGTCCAGTTTAGTTGGTGCTTCTTTCCTAATGTATCCAGGCTTTCCAATTGAGTCTGATTTTCAAGGATGGCAGGCTGAGTTATGTTTATAGGGGGGACCCTTTGGTGCAAAATTGCAGATATTGTATTTACAGACCTTTCATATGTTAGCAGAAGACTGCATGGGTCCAAACAGTACATTTTGGTTATACATACATACATACATACATACATACATACATACACACATACAGTGTGGCACCTGGTCTGATCGCAAAAGCCTAACAGGCACCTTCTATTGAAATGGTGGTGGCTGTGGAGGGTTCTGGAGGCTGATCGATGTTGGGGTAGATCTCTCTCTCTCTCTCTCTCTCTCTCTCTCTCTCTCTCTCTCTCTCTCTCTCTCTCTCTCTCTCTCTCTCTCTGTGTGTGTGTGTGTGTGTGTGTGTGTGTGTGTGTGTGTGTCAACACTTTATCCTTAGTAGCAGTTTATACATGGATTTTGAACTGCAAATGGATCCAGCACCCCTTATATCAGTGTTGTAGAAGGGAGAAGTGTGTACTGTTCTGTAAAGCTAGGATATTTCATTAGGTAAATACATTTTGTCAAACGTGCACCATTAAATTCTGTATTATGCATAGAACTATTTCTCTATAAAATTGGCAAGATGTTTAGGATTTCATATCATTTCCAGCTCAGCCAAGACATTAATTTTCACCTGAGAAGATATGTCTTGCATAGCTTAGAGATTCCTTATCAAAAAAAGAGGCTCAAATGCATTCGTGCAATTGCACATTTGCAATTAATTCTCGCCACAGCTTTTCATTTCTTCATATTTTTCTCTTCCCTCTAAGACTTGCACATTTTAGAGCATGCCATCATTACTAAATCAGAAATAGACCACTTGCTTTACTCCTAGAAGGAATATTTTCATTTCATCACTTAGACCAGGCATGTCCAAACTTCAGCCCTCCAGATGTTTTGGACCACAACTCCCAGAATTCCAAGCCTGTATTTCCAATGGCAAAGGACTGTGGGAGTTGTGGTCCAAAACATCTGGAGGGTCGAAGTTTGGACAAGCCTGACTTAGACTGAACTGTTATATATGTATATGGGGCCGTGTACATCTCAAAATGAGAAATACAGTACTTGTTACAATTTGGTTTTTCTCAGTATCAGTTTGTTCTGATAATATGTTTTTATTATTTTTCAATCATTTTTAAAATCAGAACTGTAATTAGCTGTTGATTGATGAGTGCTGAGGAGTGGTGGACCTTCATAATTTACCTGTAATTTACCATTATCCCCTCAATAAATATATTGCATAAGAATTGGAGCCTAGATTATGCAGTCTGTACATCATCATCATCATCATCATCATCATCATCATCATCATCATCATCATCATCATCATTCTTGGGAGTTCGCTGGAAAAGTTCCACGAAATGATCTGGATTACAGAAAGGACAAAAACATGCACGCGTGCACGCACACGCACACACACACACACACACACACACACACACACACACACACACACACACACACACACACACACACATACAGAGGGAGATGCCTTTTCGGACAGCTGATCAGATAGACAAAAACTGCCTGCACTCCTCACAGAATGCTTGTTTTATTTTCTCTTATCTAAGTTCATAAGCATATATTGGAGCATTTATGAAAACAACAATTCTAATAGGATGCAGGTTCCCTTTAGCCCTTTGGCCCTGCTTCAAAGCAAAATGTCAGGAGAAATAGGTCACTTCCTTCTTAGATATGCCACATTGGCAAAAAGTCAGGTGTGCACTGCACTGAAACTTCCTCTGAAAAACAAACCTGCAAAGAAAGGTTCCTTCCCATCATCATCATCATCATCATCATCATCATCATCATCATCATCATCATCATCATCATCATCATCATCAAAAGCAGTAAAACATAATCAAGCTGGTTTGTTAAATACCTGTATTTACAGAATCCCAGAGAGAAAGGCAGAAATGTTTTTAAAAAGGAACAGACCTTGGCCTTTCAACTATTGAGCCATTCAGGGCTGTACCATATTATTTCAGTCAGTAGATCTATAATCTGCCATTAATTCTCTAACAAACTCTAGATGTGTCTGCTACTTCCATGGGACATTCTTGTAAGATCTTAAAAATCTTTGTTTAAAAGTCCATGGGGCTAACTTGTTTGATTAATTTTGGAAGAACGTGGCCAGTCTATCCCATTACATTAATGCTTCTCATTCTCAACAGCTGCTTTAAGTGGGAAATGTCACTAAGGGGACTAGTGCTAGAATTGCAATAGCCTCATAAAAACTGGATTTTAGTTACAACGGTTTTAATTGCATGGAAGCTTTGTTATGTGGCCATTTGTGGCTGATTTATCTCAACTTCAACCACTCCCCTGCCCTGTGAACACTCAATATGGAGCCTCAATATCTTCAGAAACAAAGTAGAATTATTTAACCCAATTCCAGGGAAGGAAAGAAATCTAACACTAAACACATTGTCTAGTTTAAACTATCTTAGTGTCATGACTACTGCAACACTCTCTACATGGGGTTGCCCTTGACTCTCCTCTGGTGTCTGCAGTGGGTGCAAAATGCCGCAGCCAGGCTGGTGGTGGGTGTGCGGCGTTATGACCACATCACCCCAGTCCTGGCTCGCTTGCATTGGCTACCCGTTGCATCCCGGATCAGATTCAAGGTCTTGGTTTTAGTTTATAAAACCCTCCATGGCTTGGGACCAGACTACCTGTCAGAACGGATCGCCCAGTGATCAACTTCATCCTGTCCAATTCAGCAGTCACGGGTGCACTCGCTTCGGGTGGCCACCCCCAGAGAGGCCCGGAAAACATCCACCCGGAACCGGGCCTTCTCGGTTGCTGGCCCGTCTCTTTGGAATCATCTTCCTAGCGAAGTGCGCTCTGCAGAGTCCCTGATGGCCTTTTGCAGAGCTGTAAAAACCTTGCTCTTTTGCGAGACCTTTGGTGACCTAGCTTAGTTTTTTTTTATCCCCCCCCCCCGCCATCTGTTTATTTAGTCTATAGAAGTTCCACACCAAGGGTGCACATTATGTTTTTAAATTGTTTGTTATGTGTTGTATGTTGTTGTTATTTCTGGCCATATTGATCGGTCCGCTGTTAGCCGCCCAGAGTTCCCATGGGAAGATGGGCGGGATAGAAGTCAAATAAATAAATAAATAAATAAAAATGACGTCTGCAGAGTAATAGTCCACCGAAGATGAGAATCTGGAGATCCCAAGCCTGATCTTCTTGATACCGGAGATCCTTGAACCTTGGGATCCAGAAGTCTGAGTCTATGGGTGATGTCTCTCAAACTGAGTCTGAGAAGGAGGTGGGATTACCGCCAACCTCTTGGGAGCAAAGACTGAAGGTGCAAACCTGGCTTGAAGCCCCAGAGTGAAATGCTTGGCTACAGGGGAGGTCCCCCATGTGTGGTTTCTTCACAAATGGGCCCTTTTCCCCAGGGAGACTCAGGGGCCAAACCCTGCAGCTTCATTCTTCCTTGAACCATATAAAAGGGGGAAGAGGCAAGTGGCAACCCTATTTTGAACAGAAGATGGAGCAACCCTAGCTCACCCACCCTATATATAATGGAATGTAGTAGGAAAAATGTTAGTTTGTGTATAATTGTATATGATGCATGTCACAACTTTGGAGGTGATTGGCAATTATATAGGCATTGGGACAGATCCAAGCGGAAAAATAGCAGGCGAGAACCTGCACTATGGAAGAACAGCTGATGAGGTCACTTCAGATGGAAAGGGCCGCAGGCTGAATGATCATTGGTGACAGCCAAAGGCGCTCACCAATTATTTATGACAAGGGCCACTGATTGGGCCTATGCCCCTCGGGGCCTAGCAACTACAAAGAAAATGGACATTCCCAAAAGGATCGTAAGGAACACGGGGCCATGAAGGGGCAGGCAGGCTCCTTGATGCGCTTGATCCAACCCCATGACTCAGCCAGAGTGCTGCTTGGTTTAATCAATAAAGTTTGTGGCCTAGAGTTTTCCCAAATATATTGGTCATGTCTGGTTATTACTTGATACATCCAGAAGCAAAAGGCTCAACTATAGGCAACAATGTGCAAGCTTATATCCCACTCAGTTCAGTCTGAGTCAGTTTATTCTTTTATGACTCTTAGTCAGAAAAGAATAAGCAGAAAACAAATCGTGAGCAGAAGCTGAAAAAATTAGGTGTATTTCTTTAGTGTGATAGTTGCAAACTGTTTATTATCTTTTTGATAAATGTTTAGGTAGAGTAGTACAGATGTTTACAGAGTAGTACAGATTTATAATCTATTTCTTGAAGATTTGCAAGGATATGCAAGAGGATAAAAATCCTTTGAAACCAGCTGCTGGTCCTGATCATATTTCAAGGCACAAGGATGAGAAGAAATTTTGCCAATATCATCTTTATAGTTGAGTCGATCAGAGCTTGGAAATAATGCATTCGTTCAACATGTTAATATGAAAATCATATCATAAATCAATTGATGCATTGACATTGCAACATTCTGAAAATATTTATTTTATTGCTAAAAGCCTTTATTTCAATATATATATATTTTCCTCAAGGCTAGATGCATTCTTCCTGTTTACCATACAAATATTTGTTTTACAATTAATACATTAGTTAATATGTTAGGGCATATTTTTAAACTTAATTTAAAATTTCATTTATTTAAAAAAAACAACTTCCAAAATTTCCATACATACTCACATTCCTAGGACATATGAAAGTATGTGCCTATGTCCTGACCATATGTCCAACATAAATTAGAATAGTTAATATCCATACAGTTTAGTTCAACGGTATTAACTAGCATCTCCAAACTAATTTATAAAAAGAACCTTGACCTTTACAGACAGACATTTCAAAGTTCTTTTTTTTCATATATCCATCTGCCTCTCAATATCTATTTCTCCTCCCTCCTACTTCTTAGGTTGGTAAATTGAGTACCTAGTTAGGGGGTGGACAAGTTGTTGTTGGCATAATTGTGTTGTCAATTGACCAGAGGATGCTCCAAGCACTATGAGGCAAGTCGAAACAACAACAGTGTCAAAGGATGCCATGTCTTTCAGTGTTCACATGACCAGTCTCTTTCCCCTCCCCACCCCGTCCAGGGCCAAAGTGAGTTAGTGTTGTTATGCTTGCTTTCCATGCTGTGCTTGTGTGTGAATGCAATGAATATATGGGCTATGGAAGGGTCATGAGTACTTCCAACATCATACTTGCTGTAGGTCTTGAAATTATTTTTTGACCTACAATTCCCAGAATTCCATAGCATGGACCTGCCCAAAGCTCCAAAAATTTTCTTTTTAGACTACATTTCCCACAACCATCAATCAGCATAGCTGCTGGAGATTCCGGGACTGATAACGGGAATGGGATTGAAGGCCTTTTTCCAATGAGTTCTGCTCATCCTCCTCATTCGTCCCAGAAGAGGTGGTTGAGGCACTGACCCCAAGAGAAGTCCGGAAGGAAAAGAGCAGAAATCATGCCTTTTCAGTGGTTGCACCACATCTATGGAATCGAGTCTCCAACTTCAAGTTGTGTTGTTGTTCGTTGGAAGATATATTGTTGGAATCGAGTCCCACATAATATCCACCTGCCCCCATTACTTGCTACCTTTCAAAGATCTTTTAAAACCTGGTTATTTAGACAGGCCTTTGAGAGTATTATACCAACAGAACACAGAGTACTTACTGACTCCCAGGTCAAAGATTCTGCTGTCCTTATTACTTTTATTAAATGCTATTTTCCTTGCTGTATTTCTAAGCTTACAATGTTTCTAATTTATTATGTTCAATGTGTGTTTATTATTTTATATTACTTGGATATTATTTTATTTTAATTTATTGTTTTTGACTACTTTCTTCTTTTCTGTTGCAAACTGCCCACAATAGTCTTGGTAGCCATATGGGCAGTATATAAGTTAAATAAATAAATTAAGAACAACTATGGGTGCTTTTACATGACCTCTAAAATCCGCTGGCAACTTAAATTCGTACCAGAGATCGTGGGTTTTTGTTCTGCTACCTGTGTTCCCACCCTTACGCACTCCATTGCTCCTGTCTGCGGTGAGGGGAGGGAGAAAAAAGGGGGGGAAATGCAGGCTCACCTCCGTCTGCCATCGGATCAGCCCCGTAGGGATTCCTGTCTGTTAAAGGGGCGGCGGGGACAACAAAACAAACAGAAGCTGAGGAGAGGCTGGCATCCACAGCTTTACAATCTGCATCGGAAAATATTTACCTCCGGAGACCAGGTACTTGTAAAATGCGCTGGGGTGTGCTTAGGTGAGTGTGGTTGTACTTATTTTTTTTAAAGTCCGCAGCTGGTGGGAAAACAATTTTAAGCTCCGCATCTGGGAGCCCTTTGCATCGGATTTTAGGGGTCGTGTAAAAGCAGCCTGTTTTGCCCAGCTTTGGTTCTGTTGGCTAAAAGATATTTGAGTTTCCTCTAGCATCCAGGAAAGAATGGGTTAGCTAGGAAATATCTTGATTGAAAATAGCAGCTGTGAAGCCTTTATAAAGGCAGTGAAAACACTTTACTGTACTTTTGTTTTCCAAAATACCGAGTCATAAAAAATAATTAGATAGTGCTGAAAACCTGAAAGTGCCATGATGACTTAGTTGAACCAATAGCCTAGTTTGATTCAGTATAAGGCAACCCCCTTTTATTTATAGTTTATATTGTCAGTGGGTGCTCAGGTGCAAGAAGCAATATTATTATTCTTATTTTGAAATTGACTTTTCCAGAGAATATTGTTGTTGGGTTGCGATTAAGCAGCCTGTAGTTTTCCTCACTTTAGACCTCATCTATATTAATGAAGAGATTGTGTGAAGAAAGAGCTGCAGTTAAACTCAGTCTGGCTTTTTTGTGTTTGTTTTTAAGAAAGCAAAATCTTTTCCTGCTAGACTCAGAGGAAATGGTGGAGACTGGTGCTTTTCTTGGTAGAAGAACGTAACAACAATGTTATTTTATTTTGAACAGCAATATAATTTTTTCTTTATTTCAAGATTCAGTAAATGTTCATGCTGATGAACAATCTGTTGGGATGTTTTTGTTCCATGATTTTTATGTACGAAGAGTTGGGGGGGGGAGAGAGAGAGAGAGATCTACCCCAACATGGATCACCTTTCAACATCCACCAGCACCCTCCTAAGTCACCAGCCAGGCTTCGGCAATCAGACCAGGGGCCATGCTGTATGTATGTATGTATGTATGTATGTATGTATGTATGTATGTATGTATGTATGTATGTATGTATGTATGTATGTATGTATGTATGTATGTACTGTATGTATTAGGGATGGGCACAGAACAGAAAAATTGTGTTTTGCTTTGTTTCATTCCCCCGTGAAATGGTTTTTTTAAAAAAAATCATACAAAATGAACTGATTTGTTAATCTATAAATTTGGTGCCTCTAGGACCCAGGGGAGCCATTTTACAGTGAAATGAATCAGTTCATTTTAAACGGGGGGGGGGGAACACTTTTGTTTCGTTACTAACGAAACACTGCTTCCGGATTTTGTTTCGTTAGCTAACAAAAATGACTAAACAGTTCCATTTTTCATTTGGTGTCCATCCCTAGTATGTATGTATGTATGTATGTATGTATGTATGTATGTATGTATGTATGTATGTATGTATGTATGTATGTATGTATGTATCTATCTCTCTTTCTCTATCTATCTATCTATAACCAAAAATGTGCTGTTTGGACCCATGCAATCTTCTGCTAATATATGGGGGGGAGGGGGTAAAAAAATTCACACTTCCCAACAGCAATGATGTGAGTTTAAGTCTGACTAATCTGAGTGAGTTTAAGTCATTTAAACAGTATGAGTTTAAGTGGCACATATTTAGTTCTAAAACTAGATCTCCAGACAAAGGATTTTTAATTCCTGTGTCTTTCCTCACACTCCTCTTCTTTGAAGATAGATAGAACATTAGCTCTCCTGCAGTCATCTGGTGCCCCACCCATTTCCTGTGATTTCAAGAAAATAATGTACAAATAGGTCTTGCAAATTGTGCAAACCTTATGCAAACACTATTAGATTTCTGGCCAGGATCTTTTATCGGTATCCAGAAAGAATTAGGAAAAGACCATGCGATTCTTGATCACACAATTGCAAGAGTCAGGTGGCTTTGAACTGATTAAAGAAGTCACACTAATTGCAAACTTTCATGAGTAAAACCCCAGGTCTTCAGGCTGTGCATCACTCATTTATGGGGGGGGGGGAAGAGGGGGGATGTCCCCAAAATTCATGGCAGATGTCCTGACAGTTACACTTGCATAAGGTGAATACAGGCACAGTTGGCAAAGCCATCTGGGAAGTGTGGTCTCAAGTACAGATGGACACGACCAGGAATTTTTTTTTTGAGTTGTCGTTTTTCGGGATGGGTCCGTTTCAGCTCGTTTCCGTGTTTCGCGAAATTTTTCAAAAATTTGTCGTTTCGTGGTGTCATTTTTTCGTCTGTCATTAGTACTGGTTTAGGGGGGGTAGCGGGCTCCTGGAGGCACCTCTGTGGGGTGGGTGCCTCCTCTGGCCCGCTATGAAGGGAAAGTGGGCTCCTGGAGGCACCTCGTGGGTGCCTCCTCTCCTCACCCGCTACAAAATGGCATGCATAGCCAATTGGATATGCATACCAAGTTGAGTGGCAGAGAGGCACCTCTTTTGGGTGCCTCTCTGTAGACCACAGGTCCACTGCTGATCTGGCCGCTCTGTGGTTCACTAAGAAGGGAAGTGTACTTGCGTGTATAGTGCAATGCGAGTATACAGGTTTGGCTTAGGGTTAGGGTTAGCGCAGGGGCTAGGCTTAGGGTTACAGGTAAGGTTAGGGTGAGTTAGTGGGGTGCACCTCTGGGTGCCTCTCTGACCCACTTAGAAGGACAGTGTACTGGCATATGGGTTAGGCTTAGGCTTAGGGTTAGGGTTCGGGCTACGATTATGGGCTTTTTATGCCCGATTGGCACATCCCAGAAGTCTCTGTGGTCAACCTGGCCAAGTGGCCATGCGATTGGTGGAATGGCTCCAAAAATTTGCATGGTCACTCCCATGGCCAGCCCATCATTGCGCAGGTGTAAAAAATAAAAATAAAATAAAATAAAATAAAATCAATGGAGAGGAGGACAGAGGAGACATTTTGTTGCAAGAAAAACCCACTGCTACTGTAAAAAATCTGGCAGTTTTAAAATAGCAATTTTCGCATGTTTCTGTGGTGCTTTTCTGTATTTTTGGACCACGACGATACGATTTCAAAAAAAAGATTGCGGTCGCCCGCCCCATTTTCGATCCCCCGCCCGCACCACATGGCGTCGACGAGGATGCCCCACCAGAGCAGCCCAGGACAGGAGAGGGGGGGAGGCCGGGGACCCCCCCCAGAAACCACCCCTCTGGTAGGTGCCCTCACTCAGGCAGGCATATTTCCGCCTGCTTTTTTGGCCGGGAATCGGGTTTTTAAAACTTTTTTTTCTGTGCCGCTTGAATGGCGGCGGCGAGCCGGCAAGGCGGCGACGTTGGTGGGACGACGAGGATGCCCGCCGGCCGCCACTCCGCCAGAGCAGCCCAGGAAGGACAGGAGGAGAGGGGGGAGGCCGGGGACCCCCCCCCCAGAAACCACCCCTCTGGTAGGTGCCCTCACTCAGGCAGGCATATTTTTGCCTGCTTTTTTGGCCGGGAATCGTTTTTTTTTTTACTTTTTAAAACTTTTTTTCTGTGCTGTTGGCATCGCGCAATGCCAGGAACGACAACACAACAAATCTGACCCAATTTTTCTTTTTTCGGTTCGAGTTCGAGTTCTGGCAGAGTAATTCTCGTTCTTCCTTTCGTTGCGTAACGGAAACGAGGAACGGAAACGGAAACGTCGAGTCATGCCCATGTCTAGTCTCAAGTGTCCCTTGTAAGGATGGCTGGAAATTTCCATCCCAAACTCCAGACAGAGGATTTGCTCGTTACTCTGTGGCTGTCACTCTCACCTCATTACTTGCTCTTGAAATGTGTCGTTTCCTCTTGGCTAAGAGTTGTTGAGGGGACAATCTGAGCGCTATTAATTTTTTTGTTTGCCTTTGGCTTTATATATATTGCAAAGACCAAACAATTTTTTGGGGGGGGAGACCAGCATAATTGGCAAACCATGTAGGAAGGATTTTTAGAGTCCTGAATTATGTTATCTTTCAATTTCTTTGACTTTTCCCTTGGCTTTATATTAAGAAAAAAGGTTAGTAACAGAAGTATCCGCTGCTGCCTTTTGTGTTCCATTTATCACTTTGTATAATGTTATCATGCCCCCTTTTTTTTAGTTTTTAAGAAAAATAGTTCCAATATTTCTGTCTCTTTATAAAAGAGCTTTTCTGGCCCTTAATCATTTTTACCCACATTCAGCCACCTTTATTATACTATTTTTAGAGAAGAGAGCTAGGGGAAAATCAAACAATTTATTTATGTTGTGGCATTATAAGACATGTGTAACATTCTAGCCTGTGCCTCACTTTTCCTAACAATGTGCATGTGTGTGTATTTATGTATGTGTGTGTATGTTTTACTCTGCAAGCAGATTTGAGTGTACACTCAGCAATAGAATGGTTTGAGACATCTTGTTTGAGAGTTCTACGTTTTTCTAAGTTTGGTCACAAAAATCATTCTGTAATAAATTTGAACAAATCCCAAATAAAGGTGCTCTATTTTTATCTGTGACCATAGAGTTGGGCAGGAAATGAAAAACAAAACACTGATTTGTCATTTCATAACATAACAAATTGTTTTGTTATGAAACAAAATGGTAGGACACATTTTATTACAAAATGAAATGAAACACCATTTTTCCCTCTAGAAATGAAATGATCCATCCTAGAGGAACCAAAATCACAGGGTAGCTTCTTTGGACTCTTACCCGTAAGCACCAAAAATTAAGAGAGGTTTGGGGATCAGAGTGCTGAGTTATTAAAAACCAAAGGGGGCCCTTAGGAGAAAATCATTTCTAATTGAGTTGGGAAGCAGCTAATCGCTGTGCCATCACTGAAGGAAGCTTATAAAACATTAACGAGGAACTGGGCATTCTCAATGGTGGCCCCTTGACTTTGTTTGGCCCCTACACTGTGTACCTTTAAGAAACTCCTGAAGACATGGTTACATAGAAAGGCTTTCCCCAGTTATTAGTTTATCTTGTTAATACTTGCTGCTCATTCACCTGCTCGTACTCCACCTTCAGTTTTTGTTCATTTTTATTGTTTTGCTTTATATTTTTTTTCTTATTGCATTTATTATATTATATTGTATTCATATATATTGTATATTATTTTGTATTTTGTATTTATAATTGTTAATGCTGTAAACCACCCAGAGTGGCCATTATTGTTAGATGCTGTGGTGTAATAAATAAATAAATAAATAAATAAATAAATAAATAAATAAATAAATATCTCCAAATTTGGGGGTCTTACAGGTGAGAGTCCAAAGAAGCTACCCTGCGATTTTGGTGCCTCTAGGACCCAGGGGAGCCATTAATTGTTTCATTTCATTCTGAAAATTCTTTAAAAATTTGTTACTCACAAAACAAAACAAAACTACTAAAAATGAAATGAAACAAAATGAAACACTATTTTTTTTCATGCCCATCTCCACATGGTCGTACTTTCAGGGGGCAAATGGAGACTATTCCGTCAAACCAAGCATTGTGTATAAAAATAAAATTTATATTATTTATTATTTATTTGTCTCATTTCTATACTGCCCCATTTCCAATATGGAACTCTGGGTGGTGTACATAATAAAAGCAGATAAAAACAATAGATAAAAACAGTAGGTCAGGATGGAACAATGGGTGGTAAGCGGATAACAGCAGCAGCCAGGAAGCAACCAAAAGGGAGGGGGAGGTTAGGGTAGGTCACCATATGCCTCCCTGAATAGCAAGGTTTTCAATGCCTTTCGGAAGGCAGGCAGGGACGATGCAAGGCGCAGCTCACTAGGAAGATGGCTCCAAAGGGGGGGCACAACAGAGAAGGCGCGGTTGCGGGTGGCCGACCTCCACGCCTCCCTAGGAGTGGGCACCCACAGTGAGCGCGCCTGCGACATCTGAGTGGGTCTGGCCTCAGCTGACCTCTGGGAGATATGCTCTGACAGGTATTCAGGGCCCAAGCCGTGGAGGGTTTTGAAAACCAAAACCAAGACCTTGAACCTTATCCGGAGGGCCATGGGCAACCAGTGTAAGCAGGCCAGCACTGGGGTGATGTGCTGGTAGCGATGAGCACCCACCACCAGTCTGGCCACCGCATTCTGGACCCGTTGGAGCCTCCGGACAAGGGTCAAGGGCAACCCCACGGCACATAAGTGGTACATAAAAAAATACCGGCCATCCAGGGAGTACGTATAATAGAATCATAGAATTATAGAGTTGGAAGACACTTCAAGGGCCATCCAGTCCCACCCCCTGCCATGCAGGGACCCCCATCAAAGTACTTCGGACAGATGGCCATCCAGCCTCTACTTAAAAACCTCCAAAGAAGAAGACTCCACCACTTTCTGTGGCAGCATAATCCGCTGCTGAACAGCTTTACTGTCAGGAAGGTCTTCCTAATGTTCAACTGAAATCTCTTTTCCTGTAGTTTGAAACCATTGCTCTGAGTCCTAGTCTCTGAAGCCATGGAAAACAAACCAGCCCCCTCTTTGATATGACATCTTTTCAAATATTTAAATATGGCTATGATATACCCTCTCAACCTTCTTTTTGTAAGACTAAACATTCCCAGCTCCCTAAGCTGCTCTTCGTAAAACATATATTCCAGACCTTTAACCATCCGTATTGCCCTCCTCTGGTCCCGCTTGAGGTTGTCAACATCCTTTTAAAATTGAGGAGCGCGGAACTGTACACAGCTCTAGGTGGGGTCTGACCAGAGAAGAATAGAGTGGTACTATCATTTTCCTTGATTTAGACACTATGCTTCTGTTGATGCAACCAAGAATCACATTGGCTTTCTTGGCTGTCACGTCACACTGCTGATTCATGTTCAATTTGTGGTCCATCAAGCCTCCCAGATCCCTTTCACAGGTACTGTGTCTCATCCTATATCTATGCAATTCATTTCTCTGCATGGATGCAGGTCCCTTCATTTCTCTCTGTTGAAACTCATTCTACTTGTTTCATCTCAGCACTCTAATCTGTAAAGGTCATTTTGGATTTTATCCTCTCCTCTCCTCTAAGGAATTAGCCCCCCCTCCCAATTTGTATCATCTGCAAATTTAATCAGTCTACTCTCAATTCCTTCCTCCAAGTCATTAATAAACACCGGACCCAGAACAGAACCCTGGGGCACCCCACTGGTCACCCCTCTCCATGCTGAAGAGAAGCCGTTTATGATCACCCTTTGCGTACGATCAGTCAACCAATTACCAATCCACCAAAGAGAATTTCAAATGCCTATAATTTGTTTTGTGATTTGTTCAAAAACCACACCCCCACATACTTATTCTGGTTTGATAACTCTTACTTTTTAACCATAGAAAATGCCACATCCACTTTTATCGATATTATGGGTGATTTCAGCAGATGACAAGCTATACCTGCTAAAGGATCTCCCCACCCCACCGCCAACTCTTAAAGTTGCCAGAGCTATGTTTGTGGCATTACGGAACAACTGCACAACATTTTTATGTGCCTTATTATGCTCTTCTGTGACTCATCAAATAGTTTTATTGCATTGGACGTGCCAAATAACTCATTTTATGTCAGAACAGTACCAAATGCATGACTTGGTTTTATGTGTATGAATATCTATGCAATCAACATTACCATTAATGTTTTTGGTTAGTATGAACAGATTATTAGTGCATCTGAAGCAGCTATGCATTTGAGAACCCTCAGTCTCAACTTGTAGACATCCAGTTGAAACTCACTAGTTAGAGCAGTAAAAAATAACAGTGTTATTTCTCTTCTCAGAGCAAATTTATCACTGTGGCCCACCCCCAGTCAGGAAGTAATATTAAGTGGCACATAAATTTGCTGATGCTTATTGGCTTTGGGCTGGGTTCCATTGGCTAAACACCTCATGTAATTAGGGAATAAAAGTGCTTCCCATAACCTAAAGTATCTTGAATCAGTTCCAGGTAATGTCTAAAAGGGAAAGCCATCTATCATATCCCTAATGATATGTATCCAATTTGCCAAATTCTTTTCCCTGGTCATCTACTGCAATCATGTTTTACTACAAAACAAGAATGAAAGAAATGCACTTGATCTAATTCAGGAAAAGTAATAAATAGATGCAAAAAAGTTCCATAAAAATAGGAACTTCATTTTCATGATAAGCACAAAACTATGGAATAAAATAAATATTTTTCTTTGCATGTTGTGTTTTCATTTAGGGCTCATTTTATTTTATTTTGTTGTTATTTTCGTCCATTTTCTTGTGGCAATTTTGTTATAAGCACACTAAAAATCTGGTGCATGTTACCATGCTTTCAGTAGCATTTCATTCTACAACTATTACTTCTCCAACTCACAAAGAGTTCAGGATGTTCAATTAATTTCTTTAAGAGTTAATAATAATTTGATTTGCAGGGTGGATATTCCTTTTACAGAAGGTGGACCTGTGAAAAACACCTTCCCTTTCACTACTTTATACACAATTTGCACTTTTTCCTTCCATTGGGCTTTCCTATCTCTTACTGCTTTGGTGCCTCTTTACTTATTTGAACAACCTCCCCTTTTCCCCCAGCATTCTTCCAGCCAATCAAAGGTTAGGGTTTGCCAAGGGCTGTGGTCCTGGTGTTTTCCTACCTTGTCCCTTCTGTCTTTTTCCAGAATAGCAGATTGCTAGCATCCCTGGCTAGGCATCTGCCTCCTTCACAGACTCTAAGGCAACACCTTCTGATTGAATGGATGTTGGTTCTGAGATGGGCAAACCATGAGGGCATTTGTCCACTCCTAACGAAGAACATCTGAGGGGGGCAAGCAAAATGAGGGTGAATTCTCTCTGAATTTAACCGGAGACTTGCAGGCCCTAGTAAAGTCAGCTTAGGACTTGGAACTGGTTGAGACTCTCCAGGGACAAGTAGCACCATAGTTCTTTTATTGCCCCTGGGACTCCTTGAAGGGGTGGTGCAAACCCTGCTTCCAATTTCCTGTTGCAATAAATCATTTCAAAATGTAGTAAGACTGTGTGGGGTTAACGGGCAGGGGAATGGAAGAAGGTATGCCCAGTCATCCCACCAGAGGCGTGGCTATTTATTTATTTATTTATTTATTTATTTATTTATTTATTTATTTATTTATTTATTTATTATATTTTATACCGCTTGTCTTCCAAAGGAACTCCGGGCGGTTAACAATGGGTTAAAAGAACAATAAAACACCAGGGAATGACAATGTAATAATAAAAGAGAGACATCGGCAAGAAGTGTCAAAGAGGGAAAAAATTAAAAAATTAAATTAAATTAAGTTAAAGGTCACCAAATGCCTCCTGATAAAGCATTGTTTTAAACAACTCACACAGACCTACAGTATACAGTTTGCTACTGCTCCTTCAGTATGAGTCAGCCAGCCTTCCATCTTTTGTGGCTCCATATTGTACTGCTGTACATCAGGTATCATATGAATCAATTATATGGCATTTGGCATGTGGATTGCAATCACCAGCACAGCCTCATGGTTGGAGCAGCTTCAGTGAGCAATGAGACTGTGTCAGCGCCCAAGCCCTGTTGGCTGGTCTTTGGATTGCCATGGCAAAATGGACAGTTACCAATCTAGGCTGCTGCCATATTTAGTGTCCATCATATTTTTTAAAAAGCCTGCAAAGAACAGAGCAGCAATTTTGTTTTAGCTTTTCCTTAAAACTAATTTTCTTTTGCATCAGTGTTTGGAAGCTCATTTTGATCAGTAGCTTATAGCTTTTAAAATTACTATTAGTGTGGGCTATAGTTGTTTCCTCTGATAATGGATTTTATTCCTTTCTGCTGGTGTCCCCGAACCCATTTATTGGAACTAATGTACTGCTGTAACTCTTCCCAACTGTCCACTAGTGGAGGTGAAAAACAAACCCATTGAGGCAAAATATTAGCATTTTGAAGTCCATTTAAGCATCAAATGGGAAAAAATGTTTAGCCATTTAAATCTGGTGTAACATTGAAAAAAAACTGGCAAGATTTCTGGGTCGCTGTGCTTCCATTTTGTGAAAATCGGGAATCAGAGGCATGCTGATCTGTAATCGAAATTGGTTGCTTTGCCAAAAACAAAGGTGCCAATTCCTACTAGCTGCCCTTTGCTACCAGTAATTATGAGTCAGCCTCTGCCCAGAAAAAAAACAAGGCTCAATGGGAGTGTCTGGAGAAAATCAGGTTGCCTTTTCTTTCAGTTCAGGAGCAAATGGATTTCTGCTTTCTTCTGCCGTTTGTTTTGTCAGACCAAGAGAGGCTTTTTGACACTCTGGGGGCATCATAGATGCTGGCTATGCAACCCCCTTAGAATATTTATGCAGTTGCTGTAGCAAATTATGAACAAAGTACAGTATCTGTCTTCCTAATGCATAAAGCAGAGGCATAATGTTGCACATTACACAAGGATAGGATAGAAAATGCAGCAAATGAGGTCTTTTTGGTTGGGAGTTGTCATTCTTCTGTTTACTGGCACATGCAATCTGGCCTCCATGCTCTTTCTCCCACCCCACCTCCTAAATCATGGCATTTTACTGTATCAGATTATAAGGAGAGGTAATAGCTGCCTAATTTGTTTGGATTCATTAAGTAAGAGAATTGCTGGATCTGATTTATGTAAACCTGTTTTGCAATAGACAACTTCCCATTGCCGATTAGCTCTCTGATGAAAGAGACCGTCTACCTTTTCCTCCTATTATATTTTTGAGTATTTACATATTCTTTCTTGTTACAATAATGTCCGATGTAGAGGAAAAAACCATGCACTGGTAATTGCAGCAAGATGCAAATGAGGGGGAAATTGCAGCAAATTTCAAGAGGGTAAAACAATAAAGGCAACTCTTGAATTACCAAGGACAGAGTCCTTTGTACAGTAATACCTTGGTTTACGAGCATAATTTGTTCCGGAAACATGCTTGAGTTGTAAAGCAAAACACCCTTATATCAAACACTTTATATCAAAGCAAATTTTCCCATAAAAATAATGGAAACTCAGATGCTTTGTTTTGGGTCCCATTTTGTGCACATAAAATGCCAAAACTCAAAAAAGAAGTTGGCTAGAAGTCCACATCCACACCATGGTTTAGGTACCTGAATGCAGAATCTGCTCTGTTTGGGATTTTACTCTGTGTTTGTAACCCAATACAGCACACTTGACTAGCTGCCCCATGACTAGAAATGGTCTGAAAAAATAAGAAAAGATGTTGAATACAAATTAAAGAAACATACAGTAACCCCCGCCTGTCAAGGGGGTTAGGGATCCACCTGACCCGCAATACATGAAAATCTGTGATATGCGGAAGTGGGGCGGGTGGAGGCGGGGGGCGATCAGAGGGGTTGGTGGGGGCGGTGAGGAGTGATGCGATCGCTCCCCACCACCCACCCCCGCGCAGCTCTGAGGCCTCCCGGAGGGGGGGCAGCAGGGAGTGATTTGATCTCTTCCCACCCCCACCCCCCGCATGGCTCCGAGGCCTCCCAGAGGGGGCGGCAGGGAGCGATGTGGTCGCTCCCCACCTCCCCCCTGCGCGGCTCCAAGGCCTCTTGGACGGGTCTGGGGGGCGGCGGGGAGCGATGCGATCGCTCCCCGCCACCCCTCCACAGGTACTGCAATCCCGCAATATAGTGGGACCGCAGTACCTGAACCGTGAAATGGCGGGGGGCTGTATAAAGAAAAATAAAACAAACCCCTAATCTGCACTCCCCTTTGAAAACATTCCTGGCTGGTGCAAGGGAGACCTCTCTGCCTTGGAGACTTGCCTGAGATGGAAGGTTCCAGATAGTCACCCACAATCCATTGGGGGGGGGAGAATCACCATGTGTTTACTTGTGATCATGTGACCTGCTCCATTTACTTGTATTCCAAGACATTGCTTGTTGTTCAAGGCAAAATTTAAAATAAATGTTTGTTTGTCTTGCAAAATGCTCTTATACCAAGGTACTACTGCATTTGCACTCTGCAAAAAGGTAAGCCTCTTTTCCAGGGGCTTCTAAATACGTTCAAATATTTTGAATTGCTTCAGCCCCTGGATCATGTCTACCTACCTGCTTTCGAGATCATGGAACACTCTTTTGGAGACAGTATCTGTATGTTGAGTAAAGGTAAACCACGTTAAAAAGAGATTTAACATTTCATAAGGGGAAGAAGTTGCTGTCTGCTTTTTGGGTGAACTTTCCCCATTTACTTTGAGATCCCAGGCATGTGTGTACACATGGGTAATTTAAAGATTTAGCTACACATACAAATATTATTAATATTATTTGGATGTGTCGGTAACTGGTAGCTCATATACAGCTTCTAGCTGTTTTCACTGAAATGCAACAACTTGTTTATTTCTAATTTGTCTGTTCGGTTTTAGCCTGTCCACTCAACCTGAAATCCATGAAGGAACTATTATTTTTCAAAGATATTACATAACTTTTGAAGGGTCACACAGTCTTTATCATCCAGTGGAAATTACCAGTAACAGAAGGTTTTTCACCCTTGAGTTAGGTCTCAATCACCCATGAGAAAAAAAATCTGTAGTTATACTGATTCTTTTCATCCCACAGTTGTACCAATACTTTTTTCAATGGTCATGTGGTATATATATATACATATATATATTGGCAGACCATTTACATCTATTTGAACTGCATTGCCACATTTCTTTTTATTTTAAACCATTATAGCAGGCTATACTGCTCTTCAATTTTGTACTGGTTTATTTTCTCTACTGTTTCTTTGTCCAATAGTTGGCTTTATCTGAAAGAAAAATAGATACACATTTAACAATAGGTATTTTAAAACTGTTGTTCCTTTAGCCCTTATGGTTTCACTCAAGGAGAACGCATGGCTTCAAAGTTTGTATAGTCTTCAGAGGATGTGTAGGACCAACACTGGCCAATTGTTGTTCTTTGGTAGCCCAGCTCATTTATTTCCTAATTACTCTGTTGGTGATGTTGCTATGCCTGGCATACCTTAGATACATACTCAGAACATATTGTGAGCTTGGTATTCTGCATCCAGTACCAATGATGGTTTCATCTGTACTTGTGCACTTTTATTTAATTTTAATTTTAGCATTTATTTAAACATGGAGTATCTCTCTATATAGTAAACCATATAAAAGGTCACCATGCATTGACTTGATGAAAAAAGCAAAGCGTTCTGCTTATATACCGCCCCATACAATTTCAAGTAGTCTCTGGGTGGTTTGCAATTTAATTACAAGCTAAACATTTAATGCAGGCTAAACATTGCCCCCCCCCCCAGCATGCTGGGTACTCATTTTACTGACCTCGGAAGGATGGAAGGCTGTGTTAACCACGAGCCTGCTACCTGGGATTGAACCCTAGGTCATGAGCACAATTTTAGCTGCAGTACAGGCATTTAACCACTGCGCCATGGACGTGAACAGAGGACCTACATAGAGAGAGAATATTCAAGTTGTGAAAGGCCAGACACTCGTTCAGTGAGCTGCCATCTTCTCATTTAATCTCATGACTGTTGTGAGTAGAAGCATGCAATTGTTTACGAGGAAGAAATACTAAAGTGAGGCAGCTAACATGAGATCACATTTCTGTGAAAATCGAGAGTTAGTGAGATCACATTCTGTGTAACATTCTGTGCACTCCAAGCCTTAGCAAATGGCTTCACATTCTTTTATTGTTCTCTGGCATGAGGTTTCAGCCAGTAACCTCCTTGTTCAGTAGCGGCAACAGCTGTACATGGCATGGTCCCCTCTTTTCCCTACATAAGCATGCAGTTATCTATCACCTCTGGAGAAGAACATGGAACTCCAGATTGTACTTACAACCACTTTTCAAAGTGGAGATTTGAAACTGCATTTAATTACACTTAGTGAAGGTAAGTTGTGGATGCTGTTTTAATCTTCGGGATGGCTCTGAGGATTAAAATTAGATTTATGTATTTGCATAATAAAAGTAATGTTGTGAAAGAAAGCCGTTTGAGTGTGGGGGAGATAATTGCATTTGTGTGTGTTGCCTTGGGGGCAACCATTATTGGATTGAGCTCAGCACTAGATATTACACTGCTGGAGCACTTTGCATTTTTATGTAGCTGTGCGATAGAATTTAGATTTTATGCACAATTAGGCAAGTATTGATGTATAGTTTGTATGTAGACTTAGGCAATGAAACAGAGTGTGGCTCTCCAGAGTAGCATTTTGCTTGGAGAAAAAGAGGGGACAGGCGAGGAAAATTTCGGGCTCACGTAGTCAAGCTTGTAGGGGAGTATTCAGCAACTTTCCATTAGCTGCAGTCCAGTTGCCCGTAGCATCGATGCCTCTGTCTCTCTTGTCGTTTTTTGTGCATTTTGAAAGTAATTAATTTTTCTAATGGGTTACTTTGCAGTGAGTTACATTTTGCAGTTAATGAATTGGAATAAAGTGTTGTGGATTTGGTTTGCTTTTGCTTCTCCTGTGATAGGAATAGTTGCAGTTCTCTACTTTTCCAGAAGATGAGAATGGAGGATCTGCTTGCACCTTGTTTCTAGTGGGAAGGTTGCCCTTGAATGGTGGGACTGGGAGGTCAAAGGGTCATAAAGGTGTTTCATTCTCTCCGGCCGCCTTGCCTCCTTCCTCTCTTTGGGCATTGGCTGCTGTACAGCTAGTAGTAGTGAAGATTCAAGCAAGACAATGTAAGAAGGACTGAGAGGGGAAAAAATTTGGCTCTTAACAGCAAAGCCAACCTTAGAGGGCCAGGAGTAAGAAGAGGGAAATGAATTAATATAGGAGGGAAATTAGGCTGAAACTAAACTGGCTAATGGAATTTGGCTTTGCTGCAGCTTGATTTGCAGCCTGCTTTATGCTTCTGTTGGGATTAGGTGATCACACAGGGGCCAAAGATCGCTGATCTACTAGGGAGCACACAAGCCCCTCAGTCTGATGCTATTTGATCAATGCCACAACCCTCAGCCTCTCTTCCTTTGATCCTGCCCTCTACCAATCCCTGGATTGCCTTTTATGGTTCCTGGTAAAGCCAGTGGGCTGTTGAAAACATTGCATGGCCGTACTGAAAAGGGATAGTTTTCCAAAACTATTCCCTAGTTGGATTAATTCTAGGTCGGAGCCTTGGGTTTGTAACACTCCAAAAAGATATAGATTGGGTGAAATCATGAGGTTTTGGCTCTCCAGTATAATGCCAAATAAATGTTGAGCGGGAGCACCGGGTTATTTTTCCAGGAGAATACTTGCTCAAAGTCACAAGGAACACAGTTCTCCTATGAAGAAGGACAGAACCTTTTTAAACTTTAAAGGTGACCTGGGAGCCAAGGGCTTTGGGAACTAAAAAAATAAAGCTCATGGGACCTCAGTAGAACTGAAATAGAGAATTGACTTAACAAAGTGTTTTCTTCTTGACCTTGGAAGTACAAATGCATGTCAGGAAAACTTTTAAAAACCAGGAAGTATTTAGTTCCAACGCAAAAGACATTTTTCCGGTAAGCATTCCATTCTTTATTGAATGTCAAAATAGGTCTCAAGGTATTACAATCTTGCATACTGAGTTAAGCCCCACAAGTAATTAATTGCAGACTTTTAGGTGCAAGCCAATCTCTGCTTTGAAGTAGAAAGAAATAGGTTTTCTTTGAATCGGAGTCTCCCTCTTAAGACCAAGATCATTAATTGCATCAGGATCTCATTCTGAGAACAAAGAAGGAAAGTGATCCCATCGTGTGCTAGGATAGGAGGGGAGAAATTATGGAGGAAGCAAGTATTAAGCACTAGAAAGTGTAAAAATTGCAAGCTTTTTTACACCTAGGAAATGGGGCCAATTCACAATCAGTACAGGTTTTGAATTATGGTTTGAAAATCTTCCAAACTATTTTCCCAGGTCTGTTCTGTTCCAGCAGGAAAAACAGTGACCATGAATCTGTTTAAAAACATAAACAGATATTCTTCAGGCAATAGGATGAGGGAGGAGCTCCTTGTATTGGAGAAAATGGTGGGTATATTTTTGATCCCAGCAAGAAGAGAGTTCCAGTGTAGTCCAGGGCAAATAAATAAATAAATAAATAAATAAATAAATAAATAAATAAGCCTTGTGTTTGAATTAGTTTTTGTGTATGTAAATTCAACTGTATTCAACTTAAACAGTCAGAGCCACAAAACAGAACATAGAATACAAATGAGAATATATAAGAATTTTTTATTTTCCAAAGTAGAATCAACCTACTAACAACTAACATAGAATTCAGCCAGAAGAAGAAGATGCTTCAATTTTCACAAAAAGATATAATTTTTAGTTTTAGTATGTTACATTGCTTAGGACGAAAAAGGGCCCCAGTGGTATAAATCAAGACATTTTATTGTATTTCTGCCCCATATGTACTTTGGCTTTATTAAAACAATGTGGCTGAAATGTGAGGAGGTAGTTTACAGTGGTGTGGTAGAACGCCCACATTGCAGGGCTAATTTTCTCTTGGTTTTGAAACAAAATTTAAAGCATGGGGTGCTAAAGCCCCATCCACTGAACCAGATTGCAGAAACCGAAGGCAAGGATGGATTGTGTGGTGTGGATTCTTTCCCTCGCTCCACCCAGGGCTTGGCACTGAAGTGAAGAGTATAATAGAGGGGCTGGGGCCAATGAGGTTCCTGATGCCAAAACAGTCTACTAGCACCATGTTCCCCTGACTCCATTCTTGAAGCACCTCTCAACCAACCTGATGATCCGCTGTTTGCATCCACGTAAATAACCCCAACATAAGATTCACTAGCTTCTCTCTAAGCCAGTGGTTCCCCAACCTATGGTGACCCTGGTGTTTTTGGACTACAACTCCCAGAAATTCCAGCCAGCATAGATGGTGATGAAAGCTTATGGGAATTGCAGTCCAAGAATACCTGGGTGACCCAATGTTGGGAATCACTCCCCTAAGCTAAAGGCTAACAAGGCACCTGCAGTTCTGACAGACAGTCACAGAATGGAAACACAGCCCAGCTAATGCTATCCCATGACATTGACCGAACCCACCTCTCAGCGATCAAACAGGACCCAATCGATAAAGGAAATAAAATTGAGATGAAATTGAATGAACCCATGCATGGAAGACTGTGGAGGGTGGTCAGGAAGCTCTCACACATATTTTGCTGGCGTGTCAATCCATAATGAATAGTAGAGATGGGCACAAATAAAAAAATGGTGTTTCGTTTTGTTTCGTTTCATTGAAGAGTTCATTTTGTTTTGTTTCTTTTTTTGTTAATTTTTGTGAAAAAAATTCATTTCCTTGTTTCTTTATTTGAACACTTTATTTGTTTTTTTATTTTTACCCGCTTTGCACAGTTAAAGCATTTCCCGAGCGCGGGCGTCCCCCAACGCCCCAGACCAGACGGAAAACACTAAAAAAAAAATTGATATAACTGAACAAACTGCCTAGCCTAAAGTGAAAGTAATGATGCAGACAGCAATCCCACCCCAACCTGACTCCACTCCACCACAGACTGCAAGGAGGGCTGGGGGAGCAACAGCATTTATGCCCTCTGGAGCTGCCAGACCTTCCCACTGCAACCTGGGCATACTATTGGTTGAAGTTGTCCAACAATTTACCTGATCCCATCATATGGCTAGCCCATGTGACTGTTCAATGCATGATATAATAAAATAAGGATAAATAAAAAATGAAAATAAATTCAAAGAAGCTATGAATCGACTCAAAAAATTACCATAAAATAAAATAAAATTAAAGTGATCTGAGAAAAGGCATAAATGCATGTTTTAAGCACCCCTCACCCCCTTGCAGGTTTTTTAATACCCAAGAAATAATAAGCATGTGGCTGGTATCCATTTTGTGTCATCCTTAAAGGGAAAAAAATACATCGCAATGTGAGAAAAGACATAAACGAACGTTTTAAGGACCCCCAACCCCACTGGCAGGTATTATCAGGCAGAATAAATAATTATCGCTGGGTTTTTAAAATGAATATTCAGGACGTTTTTTAACATTTAAAACAGCTCATTTCATTGTTCGCCGCCATTAACAAAACGAAACATAATGAACCTAATTTTCTTGATTCGGCGCCAGGTTCATTATTCGTTTCGTTACGTAATGAAATGAATAACGAATAATAAAACGGAAAGAAGTTTGTTTCGTGCCCATCTCTAATGAATAGCACCTCTGTACCACTTCTCTCTGCTTCCCTATGCCTCTTTATGGCATTATACACTTGTTTTTCAGATGCATAGATGAATTGTTTTATATAGTAGATAGGAGAAACAGCTGTTTTGCTTATGGCTTAAAGCAGGGGTCCTCAACCTAAGGCCCCGGGGCCGGATACGGCCCCCCAAGGTCCTGAATCCGGCCCCTGGGACCAATTGCAACCCCCCACCTACCCCCTGTTTTGTGAGCAAGCAAGCCTCCGCAGCTGCTTTTGGACTGTGATCCGGCCCCCAGTGGTGTCTGGTTGGTGGTGGACCGGCCCGCTGTTTGAAAACTTGGAGGACCCCTGGCTTAAAGTAATAGTAACAATATAGGGTGTTTTTAAAAAAATAAAAAGTCTAAACTTGTTCCTAAATATGACTTGTGTCCAGGAATCAATAATTCTAGATTTGTAAATATTTCATCAAATGAAGTCTGATCCCTTGCACCTTAATGCTACTCCCCTTGTCAACCCAGTGTACATTGTTGAGTTGCCTCAGCAACCCAGTATACATTGCCTTTCTGACAGTGAGGGAAGTCATGTGGGGGGCTGTAAGGAAGGTGAGCAGAAACAATTCCTCTTCCTGGAAGCCTCCTCTGGATCAAGGGCCCCTCTTGTGAATGAAAAAGGACATCTTTGGACAGCATTCCCATTCATTATAGCACTGCTTACATGTGGGTTAAAATACTTTTAATGGATTTTAACCTGTCAGTTACAGAGCATTAAAAAAACATAGAGTAAATTGAGGGTCAAAGATATGGATGAATTTTCAAAAGCCACATTTTGCAGTAATTTAATTTTGTTTTCAAACCTTTCACACAAATCATTCAAGACAGATCATTTTTAAGCGGGTAGCTTTCTGTTTATGTAATGGTGTACATGGACCACGTCATACATACAAACTAAGAATTTTATTGGGAAATTAGAATGTTTGTTGGAAAATGATTTCTTCATGAGATCACTGTGATATCCACCTGAAGCCACTAAAGCTGTGGTCCTTTACGGACGTTCCTAGAAATCTTACCTATGAATTTAGACAAAGAATTGTGCTGACTATCAGTATATATTACTTTTATAAAAAGGAAAATACAGAAAAGAGAGAGAAGTGCAATTTGTTGTTGTTGTTGTTGTTCAGTCATTCAGTCATGTCCGACTCTTCGTGACCCCATGGACCAGAGCTCGCCAGGCCTTCCTATCTTCCACTGCCTCCCGGAGTTTGGTCAAATCCATATTGGTTGCATCGATGACACCGTCCAACCATCTCATTCTCTGTCGTCCTCTTTTCCTTTTGCCTTCAATCTTTCCCAGCATCAGGGACTTTTCCAAGGAGTCCTCTCTCCTCATGAGGTGGCCAAAATACTGGAGCCTCAGCTTCAAAATCTGTCCTTTCAGTGAACATTCGGGGTTGATTTCTTTCAGGACGGATAGGTTTGATCTCCTTGCAGTCCAGGGGACTCTCAAGACTCTCCTCCAGCACCACAGCTCAAAAGCATTGACTCTGCGGCGATCAGCCTTCTTTATAGTCCAGCTTTCACTTCCATACATCACTACTGGAAAAACCATAGCATTGACTATCCTGACCTTACTTGGCAAAGTGATGTCTCTGCTCTTTAGGATGCTATCTAGGTTTGCCATTGCTTTCCTCCCAAGAAGCAGACTTCATTTTTATTTCGTTGGTGCAGTCGCCATCTGCAGTGATCAAGGAGCCCAAGAAAATAAACTCTGTCATTGCCTCCATTTCTTCCCCTTCTCTTTGCCAGGAGGTGATGTGACCGGTGGCCATGATCTTAGTTTTTTGATGTTGAGCTTCAGACCATTTTTTTCACTCTCCTCTTTCACCCTCATTAAGAGGTTCTTTAATTCCTCCTCACTTTCTGCCATCAGAGTAGTATCATCTGCATATCTGAGGTTGTTGATATTTCTTCCGGCAATCTTAATTCCGGTTTGTGATTCATCCAGACCTGCCTTTCGCATGATGTATTCTGCAGAAGTGTCATAGACATACATAAATCTGTATCAGTTTGCAACCTTTTCATGTGCGACCAGATGTTCTGTATGTTTTTCCCACCAAGCCTTTCTGTTTGGGCAAAAAATTCATTAGTTTAGTTGTAGCGAACTCACCGAGTAAGGATATATGAAAAAGCTACTTTGATAAATTTCCACTGGCAGTAGTAAAAGCAATCTATCTACCAATTCCAAGATTCATATTTTAAGGTGGAAATAGGAAATGTGTCCAGATGTTTTGCCCAACTCCCCAAGTTACTTACAATTAGCCATGCTCGGTAGGGCTGATAGAAACTATAGCCTAGAAACATCTGGAGGGCAAAATGTTTTTCATCTTTTAAGAGATTTGTATTAGCACAAGTTGTTTGTTACAGACGATCACCTGGTTTCTCTATGGCTTTATGAAATTCTACTTTCAGTTGTCAAATGTTTTCTCAGGAATAACCACTACCTTGACTGGTGTTCTTTGAGGTTATTTGATTATTCTTGCCAGTGTTTTTTTCATTGATTTTTTTCACTGCTTTCCAGTGATTTTAATGATGCTATTGTGGATTTAGTCATGTTTATTTTATTAGCCACATTTTTACATGGTATATTGTTCATGTTTATTTTTTGAATTATTTATACACCGCCCAGAGTTGCCTTGTTGCTAGATGGTGCAGTATATAAGTCCAATAAATAAATAAATAAATAAAAATGAAAACACTCCTGGCATTTTTATGTACTGTACTTCAGTCACACATCATAGTAAAATACACATTTGATTTCTGAGAGAAGATACTGAAGTTTTAATTTACACTTTAAGATTTGTTAGGAAATTATCTGTCCTTTAATCTGCTTATAATTGGACATTGTTGAAGGCTTTTTTTCCTGTACAAAGTTCTAATAAAGCCTAAATGTAATTTAGTAATTTTTTTACTATAATAAGAAAAGTTGCTGTCATGGAAAAGGTAATATTAAAGTAAAAGGGAAGATAAGATATAATAGTTTCATCTAAGTAATGATTTCCTAAGTATATCTGAAAAACAATAGTGGAGGTTGGTGTGGTCTCATAGGCATGAGAACTGATGGCAAAAAATTCAAATTGTAGTCAGTAGTTTACTAAGACAAGTGTTGTGAGGCACTTTTGTCACACCTCACATGCAGACACTTTCACTGTGTCCTATGATTTGTTCTACCCTCATTTCTACACTCTTGGCAATTCCTGTTCATCTCCACAAGTCCTTAAAAGCAGATAAACAGCTGGTCTATGAAGAGTCTTCTAAAAGAAATAATATCAAACCCTGATTGAATGATTGATTGATTGCAAAAGAAAGAATGAAAATCAGCAAGGTGAAGGTTCAGAGATAGCTGGCTTCTTGTCCAGATGCAAAATCCCCTTTCTCATAGGTGCCTGGCATGTGTTCCAAATTCTTTCTTAATATTAAAACACTGGCTAAAATGAGATATAAATTATAAACTGGAATCACCTCTAGACATTTGCTCAGATTAATTTTTGTCTTTCTCTGTGTGACTCTGGTGATGGATTGCAGAAATGCCTTCAAATCCTCCACTACCGCTGCTACATATTACCATATTGTTCCATCTATAAGGCACCTCCATATATCAGACACTTTTAAGACCCCAAATTAAGAAAATTAATAAATCTTCCAACACCCCACACCCCACGCTGTGTATTTTCCTTTCCGTGTTCTGAAGACTCCTCTCTGCTTTGTTCTTGCAGGACTGGAGCCTTTTTTTTAGTGTGAAAAGGCACTTCTTAATGGGTTGCTCTGCTCCCAAGCCTTTCCGCAGTGAAAAGAAGGCTCTGGTCCTTGCAGAAACAAAGCAGAGAGGAGTTTTCAGAACATGGAAAGGAAAGGAAACAACAAGATCAGTTTGGGTTCTCCTCCACCCCACCCCCACCCCTCAGGAAAGGCCTACTTCCATGTATGCAATGTCCCTTAATTTTTAGTGCCATGATTTTAGAAGAAAATAGCATCATATACATGGGAAATACAATAATTGCTGGGATTACATTATTTTCAATATGAGACCTTACAAAACTTGATGTACAGCCAAACTATACTTCAAAGATAAGGTAGTTCCAAGCCTCCCCAGAGTAGAAAACCCCTTTTGGTTCTCATCAACTGGCACTTACAATCTCAATAACTCGTTCTGAGGCACTGGTAAGAGAAAGAATGAGAGGCATGGCTATCTTTAAAATCAGAGAGGGAACAACTGGTTACTGCTGGACTGACTAACAGTTACCCCAGTCCAGAAAGGACAAAATCCTCCACCATTACCTGCACAGCACAGCAAGAAGAGACTCATGGTGCAGCGGTTAAACAGCTGTTTTTCAGTTTAAACTGTGCTCACCACCTGGGGTTCAATCCCAGGTAGACGGCTCATGGTTGACTCAGACTTCTATCCTTCCGAGGTCAGTAAAATGAGTACCCAGCTTGCTGAGAGGGCAATTGTGTAGCCTGCATAATTAAATTGTAAACCACCCAGAGAGTTCTTGAAGCACAATGGGGTGGTATATATGTTTGCTTTGCTTCGCTTTGAAGAGTTGAGTTCTTTCTTTGATGGCAAAGAAGTGGGCATAGTTTGGTTTGTAGAAATCTAGGTGACCATTTTGTCCAAATAAAGAGTCATTTTATTTGCCTTTTTACTTATCTCTAATATTTTGTTATGAGTACAACAAAAATACCCCATCATTTTTAATGATGACTTGTTTGTAACACTATGAAAAGATCTTCTCTAAAGCAATTAGATAATTTGCTCCTTTAGATAGATAACATCTCAAACAAGAACGCAGTGATCACAGATGAAACTGATAAGAAATTTACATTCATATTAGTAATTTAAATGAAATAGGTATTAAGATTAGCAGTTGTTTTACTGTACCTTCTCTACTAGCCTGTTCAGTATACAAACTACTTTGCATTCTGACTTGTATCTTTTTTTAAAGACATAATTACTTCTTTAATTCCATGAAAACCTCTAAGTAGCTAGTTACAGTTATGGTTACATTTTAAATGAAAGTATGGTTTCCATTTTTTTCAAGTAACAATTGTGATAGTTTCTTTAATTTTTTTAAAATAAAGAATTACACTCAGACAACCATAGCAGAACAAGAAGAAACTACACAAGACACAGGAGACATAAACTTTGAACCATGTGATGTTCCTCCTACAATATTCCTCCTCTGACATTTTGTGTAGCTATATCACCATGCTGATTAAAATATCCAAAATGATACAATTATCTTGAAGCAGGAGTAAAACGATCCCTCATTAGGTTTCAGTCATAATGTACAACAATGTACGTAGTTGTTCTTTTGTTAATGGGAACAGGCATAAATCCTAAGTAGGCAGATATTTATTTCTAGTTTATTCTAAGCTGTGCTAAACCAGCAAAACCAGACAAAATAGAATGGAGTAGTGAAAATCCTACATATTAAACTAAATAATTGTATATAATTTATTTATATTTATATTTTTATATTTATATTTTTCTTAGATTTTGAAAGTTAGACATCTGGAATGAATATGTGTTTCTCTCTTCTCAGTTTCAGTAAAGATTTTAGTAGGCCAGCATATAAAATTCTGAGCAGGTATGAAGCGTGCAGTTGAGGGAGTTCTTACAAGTAGGGCATAAGGTCAAGCTCTGGATCAATGATTGGATTAACAACCCTGGAGTTTAGTTACACGATCTCCCTAAAGGTCTTGAAATGATATTTAGAGGTAACCCACATTGTTATATTATTGGTTTTCAACAATAAAAACAGAAGTTCATAATCAATTTAATTGTGCAAACACTGCTTCGCCTGTTTTCTTTTTTTCTTCAAGGATAAGTCGTAACCTATCTACCTCAACCCGTTAATATTTTTATTTTTATTTTTCTCTTTGTAGCCTGACTAGATATTTAACTTGGTTGGCCGCTGAAATCTTATTGATTTCTTAGAAGGGTATGGACAAGAATGCAACCAGAGTTGTGCTCAATGGTTATAAAAAATACAGTGATGTCTTGAATTACGAAATTAATGCCTTCCAAAGGATATTCAAGATTTTCCTAATTCAAAACGTAGTTTCCCATAGGAAATGCATTGAAAACCAATTAATCAGTTCCAAACAGAATTGATTACAATAGGCTTCCAGTGCATTCCTATGGGAAGCCTGCCCCAACACAGCAAAGCAGGCGAAGAGCTTCCCCCTTTTTGCTGCGTTGGTGGGAAAGCCCCTCAGTCAACTGCATCCCAGCTATCAAAATCACCTGGCGGTTGGCTATGATTTTGGCAGCTCAGCAGCCACGGGGCTTTTTCCTTCCATGGGCGGACGTCAGCCAGGAGAGGATTGGGTGGGTGGTGAAGTTGCCACCCACCTGATCCTCCCCTGGCTGAGAACGGGGCACCCAAGATTGGGTCTGCCTCAGCTAGGATCAAAGTGCAGGCTTTTGAGGAGATTCAAAAGCCTGCTCTTGGATCCTTGCTTTCCCAAAGTGTAGCACTCAATTCATTTGAAAACACCCTCCCGCACCATGCAAAGGCGGGTGTTTTTAAAACGATCCTGCCCTGAGCACTGGGGTCAAAAAAAGGTGGGCATCTTAAACAGATCCTTGCTGCTTCACCCCCTGTGCTTGGAGCAGGATTGTTTTAAAACACCCCCCCTTTGCATGGTGTGGGCAGGTGTTTTCAAGGAAATTGGGTGCTACACTTTGGGAAAGCAAAGATCCAAGAGCAGGCTTTTGAACTGCCTCAAAAGCCTGCTCTTGGATGCCTGCTTTCCCAAAGTGTAGCACCCAATCAGCCTCTCAGAGAGGTGGACAGGGTGCTATCGTCATGAAAGCAAAGATCGAAGGGCAGGCCTTTGAAGCAATTCAAAAGCCTACTATTGGATCCTTGTTTTCCCGAAGTGTACCTTGACCATGCAACGGTGAACACTGGGGTTGGACCAGCAAGTATCCTTTTAAAACATCCACCCGTGCCATGCAAAGGCTTTCTCCTTCAGCGTACGGACATCAGCCAGGGGAGGATCGGGACGGGTGGCAACTTCACCACCTGCCCCCTGGCTGAGATCAGGTAGACCTGATCTTAGCTGCCCCATTATCAGCCAGGGGAGGATCGGGTGGGTGGCAACTTCAACAGCCACCTGATCCTCCCTTGGCTGACGTCTGCACACTGAAGGAGAAAGATCTGTGACTGCCAAGCTGTCAACATCATGGACAGCAGCCAGCTGATTTTAACAGCTTGGCTGCTGGTTGACTGAGGGGCTTTTCCAGCAACCCAGCAAGAGAGGGAAATTCATCCCATGCTTTGCTGGGTCTGGGTGGGCTTCCCGTATGAATGCCTTGAATAACTATTAATTAGATTTTTTTCATTATTCAAAAAAATCCGCCTTTTTTCATAATTGGGAGTTTCCCTATACCAGGCCGGCCCAACAGGTAGATTGGGGGCTACCAGTAGCCCACGAAGGGTTCAAAAGTAGCCTGCCGGCCACCCATAAAAAAGAGGGGATACGTTCTCCACCCCTCCCTCCCCCCATTCCAAGGACCACCACTGCCCCAGCAAAGCTCTGGATCTCCTAGCCCACTGTCTCAGCTGAGCGGGGCAGTTCAAGGGCCATGGCACAGTCCCCTGTGCTCCCTACTGGCCAGATGATCGGCGTGCCACTGTCTCATGACCAAATGAGCTGTTGGTGCAGAGCGGAGGAAGGGGAGTGGAGGGGACAGTGAGGGGCAGGGTCATGGGCGTGCCCACCTCCTTTGCATAGTGATGTCCCCCTCTTCTCCCGCCCTGGATAATTCCTTCCTTCCATCCTTCCATCCTCCTCCTCCTCCTCCTCCTCCTCCTCCCCCCCGAAAGCTGCCTCACAGAGACTTTGACCTGCCGTCTCTCCTGCTCCACTTCTGAGCCATTCCCTCCTCCTTGCACTGCTGTGGCGATGTGATTGCCCCACTGCTGGCTTGGCCCATCCCAGCTGCACAGAGAACATGGCAGGAGTGAGAGCTATGGGCAGCAGTAGCAGTGGCAGCGAGGGGGCTGGAAGGGAGAAGGGGGGAAACAGGAGGAGAAGTAGAGTCAAGTCAGGCCCCGGGTGGGTTGGGAGGGAAAGTGCACCTTTTTAAAAAAGTCTTCCAGCAGCCCGGGCAAGCGGAAGGGGTGATCTGCGCAAGCATGCACGTGCCTCTCTTGCACCCGTCCACACTGGCTCAAGCAGTTGTAAGGGAAGCATCTGCATGGTCAGCCTTCCCATAGGAATGCATTGAAATATGTTCCCTCCAGAAAGGATTAATTGATTTTCAATGTGTTCCTATGGGAAACCGCTGCTCTACTTACAACATTTTTTACTTATGAGCATATGCTCAGAACAGATAAAATTCATAAGTAGAGGTTTTAGTGTAGTAGCCCTCAGGCACTTTCGTCTGGAAAAAGTAGAACTTGGCCTGTTCAAAGTTGGACAGCCCTGCCCTATACCAATGGATTTTTATTTATTTGTTTGTTTGTTTGTTTGTTTTGAATGTTTTGAATATTTTTACCCCACCTTTCTCCTTGGAAAAGGACTCAAGGTGCCTTACAATACAGCCCAGAACATATAAGACATATTCAAGTTAAGAACAGGGAATTAGAAGAGGCATATTTGAATACTAAAAGGTAACATTAAAGCCACAAAGAGCACACAAAAAGAAAAACAATCCATTATGATGGGTGGAAAGTAACATGAAAAACACTGGCATTCTTATGAAACCAGTCAATGCAATCATGTATGGTAAGCCATATAAAAGTCGCATCGTAGGTAGACCCCTCATTCAGGGAAAGTTTGCCTGAAGAGAAAGGTCTTTGCCTACTTCCGGAAGTACAGAAGAGATGGGGCAGTCCTGGCCTCCAGTGGGAGGGAGTTCCAAATTCTGGGAGCAGCAACAGAGAAGGCATTTCCTTTCGCAATTCAAACTTTTCATTGTTTGAGGCATTCGTAATTCAAGGCATTACTGTACTGCATTCTGGCTTTCTCAGAGCAGCGGTGGCAAAACATACCCTGAAGCAAAATTTCAGCTCTGGCCAGTTGGGATGCAGATTTTTTTTCCATTTAATTTTGTTAGAAATCTCAATCTTAAGATTTATCTTATATAATTAAATTCTTTTTAAAAATATAATATTCCAATTTATGAATATGAGCTCTTATGCTTATGTATCTACAATTCAAATCACCAGGAAATGGCTTGATATTGCTGCACAATATAATACCTGTGTTTATTTGCTTATTTCTTTATTTAATCTATTTTTACCCTGCCTTTCTCCATAAAAGTACTCAAGGCAGCTTAGAACATTAAAAGGTCTTTGCCTGCTCATGGAAGTACAGCAAAGATGGCTCCAGCCAGGCTCCCATTAGAGGGCAATCCAGAGTCTGGGAGCAGCAGAAAAGGCTCTCTCCCATGTCTCCACCAAGCATGTTTATAAGGGTGATTGAACTGAGATAAAATCCTTCCTTAATTATCTTAATGCCCAGGCCGGCTCATAGATGCAGTCAAATATTTTATTTTATTTTATTTTATTTTATTTTATTTATGTATTGTATTTATTTATTTATACAACTTATATGCCGCCACTACCCAAAGGTCTCTGGGCAGCTTACAATTAAAATGAACAGTTAAAACAGTTAAAACATTAAAAAGGCAATGGACAATTAAAACAATAAAAACATTTAAGCACAAAACACTAAAATTGCCACCAGGACCCACAATCTATGTTATGTCAATTAAAAAACATCAGAAACAGGAAGGTTTTTACCTGGTGCCAAAATGTCATCAGTGTTGGTGCCAGGCGGATGTCACTTGGGAGGGTATTACACAACCTGGGGGCAGCTGCCGAGAAGACCCTAGACCAGTGATGGCGAACCTTTTAGAGACCGAGTGCCCAAACTGCAATTCAAAACCCACTAATTTTTTTGCAAAGTGCCAATACAGTAATTTAACCTGTATACAGGTAGCTATGAAGGGGCAATGTCGGGTGCCCACAGAAAGGTTTCCGAGTACCACCTTTGGCACCCGTGCCATAGGTTCGCCATCATTGCCCTATACTTACAAGCCATCCCTTTCACCTCCTTCAGGGATGGCTCTCTCAGGAGGGCTCCCTGGCTAGATCTTAATTGCCGGGTAGGTTCATATGGAAGGAGACGGTTCTTCAGATAGCTTTGACCCAAGTGCTACCAGCAAAAGAATAAATAAAATAAGTAAAATAAGATAAAATAAAATAAATGCCAAGCTTAGTCAAGATGGTCTACATTATATCGTCTTGTGCTCCCTATCATTCACAAAGTGACACCAAACAGGGAAAATCCCAGAAACTGACTCCTTGTTTCATCAGTTAACTGCATCTCATCCAAACAGCAATTGTCATGGCTATTTTTCATGGTCAATTTATAACATGCATCCACATTTTATAATAAAGTCACTGCTTTTACCATTTGAAAGGCCTCTTTTTAGAATCAGTATTCCAGCCCCTGCAGTCCTCCATTTTTTCCAAATAAGAAAAGATGCAAGTGCAGCCATTCTCTTGCAAGATAAGCAAAATTGGTCTTTTCATTTTATAAGAGCTACTTTAAATCTGGTGAAGTTTATGGTTGCCTGTTTCTGAATGGTGCATATGTGTAAATCAGATTTACTTTTAAAAAGTCGCAACTTGTATACCCTTTGTTCAAGCATATTTGTACAGAGCAAGAGAGGACTGCTAAATCTGTGCCAAATTTGATACATTTGGAAGTCCCAATGCCAAAGTTATATTTTTTGTTTGGACTGCCCCCATTTTTAGAATCTGCTTTGTAGAATGTTGATTTGCTCTGCAGCACAATAGATCTTCTTTCTTTTATTGGTATCTTTACATGATGGAAGGATCTGGAAATATGAAAAACATACTCTAATATCTTGTGTTGTTCAGACCAGTTTAAAATTACTCTACAGTCACCCCCCCGCCATTTCGCGGTTCGGGTACTGCGGTCCCACTATATCACGGGATCGCAGTACCTGTGCCTCGGGCCACACGGGAGGGGCAGCGGGGGGATCACATCGCCCCGCGCCGCCGCTCCTGCTCCTCTGAGAAGCTTCAGGGCCACTGGCTCCTCCAAGAAGCCTCAGGGCCACTGGGGGTTGGTGGGGGGGGGGTGATCACGCTGCCCCACAATCTCCATTGGGCCAATGTTTTCCAATGGGGAAAATTTTCTCCATTGAAATGCATTGGCAATGCATTTCAATTGAGACGGCCCCGGACGAGAAGTCTCAGGGCGGCGCAGGAAGGGCAGTGGGGGGTGATTGCATTGCCCTCTGACACCCCCCACTCCTCCGAGAAGCCTCGGGGCCGCTGAGTGGGGTGGGGTGCGATCACATCGCCCTGCGCCACCCCCCCACTCCTCTGAGAAGCCTCGGGGCCGCTGGGGGTGGTGGCAGGCGGCAATTGAATTGCCCCGCGCTGCCCCCCACTCATCTAGAAGCCTCGGGGCCACTGGGGGGCAGGCGGTGATCACGCTGCCCTGCAATCTCCATTGAAATGCATTGCCAATGCATTTCAATTGAGAAATTTTCCCCATTGGAATGCATTGAGCCAATGTTTTCCAATGGCAATGCATTTCAATGGAGACGGCCCTGGACGAGAAGTCTCGGGGCAGCGCGGCGGGCGGCGGCAGGAGTTCAGATCCGCCTGCTGCCCCCATGCGCCGCCCCAAGACTTCTCGGACCGGCACATGCTGGTGGCGGCAGGGGGATCGGATTGCCCCCCCCCCGACCCCCGACCTGCTTCCGCATATCACGGATTTTCAGGCATCACGGGTCGGGTGGGTCCCTAACCACCGTGATAGGTGGGGGGTTACTGTAATATTCTACTGATATTAGAAGTCTCCCCCCCCCCAGTTTATAGTAATTTTGGTCTCGGGTGCGGTGGTGAACCTTCAGCACTCCAGATGTTTTGGATACAACTCCCACAGTCCTTTGTCAATGACAATCTAGGCTCGGAATTTTGGGAGTTGTGATCAAAAAATCTGGAATGCCAAGGGTTTGCCACCACTGGTCTAGGGTAATGAAATAAATTTTGTTTTGTCTTTTAGGGCATCTTGGATTTTATTATTGACTATAATTTTGATTTTAATTATGATATATTATATTTGCTTCTATTTGATATTATATATGTTATTATCTACCTCAAAACTTTGTAAACTGCCCAGAGTGGCACTTGTGTCAGATGGTGCAGTATTCAATCAAATAAATAAATAAATAAAAAAATGTTCTGTATTGTGTTCAGATGAAATGAAATTGTACTGGCTGATTTACTTGTAGGATTTGCCATGTCCATGGGGCTCATACTGAGTTTGTGCATTAGACCTACAATAGAAGTCAGTGCAAAGGCAGAATATGGCACAAGCACACCACATTAGCTCCTTTAAGATGAACTGTCATGGACAAGTCCACTTCTTTATAATATGACATGTTATAAGCTCACATTTAAAAAAACCTGTTGTTAAGCTATAACTTTTTGTCCTTTTTATTTGTTCTTTTATTTTAAAAAATCTTTTGCCTGTAATTATTAAATCAATAACTTATTTGATAATTAACTTAATATAAAGCTGTTATTTAATTAATAATTTATTTAATGATTTAATGATTAAACAAAATGCATTATTAAATTAGTAATTATTTGATTATCAAATTAAACAAGAACCATGATTAAAATATTAAATTAAATTAAAATGTATGAAATTAAATTAAAATTTAATGGATTGTTAAATTAATCTTTAAATTATAATTTAAAAAAAACAAGTTGCCAATGGCTCGCCATGGAAGTGCAAAATGAGTCCTCCTCATCCTGGAAGCCTAGTGGCATGAGCTATTCAAAGATATTTAAAGAATTGCTCAGAGATTCTGGGAATTGCTCTTTCTGTGAAACATTACCGTTTTCCTTTTATATCTGCTGAAAGTCCATTCAAAATGACACCACTGAAGCTAGCATGAAAGCTAAGGTGTAAACTTCTGTACAGTATTTGCCTTCCATAATGTGATGCTTTTTAGTATCATGAAATCTAAAGAGAGGCAGAGGAAAGTGCCAGCTTCTTCAAGAATCTAGATCATTCTTGAGAAGTGTGTGTGTGTGTGTGTGTGTGTGTGTGTGTGTGTGTGTGTGTGTGTGTGTGTGTGTGTGTGTGTGTGTGTGTGTGTGTGTGTGTGCAACAGGACCAAGAAGCAGGTGGTAGAAGATGTTCTGCTTGTTCTCAAGACAGTAGTGTATTACCTCCTCAGAACATTTATGAATACCATTGTTTCAAATACAATCTCATGTGTGTGTAAATGTATGTGTGAGTGAGTGAGAGAAAGACAGAGACAGAGACAGACAGACATAGTTAGGAGACAGGCATATCCATTAGTTCTTCTTCTCCTAGTAATATATTTCTTGTTGCTTTATGCCTTAGGAAGTCAAAAATGCTGATCTCATTGCTTTTCTGTAGCACCCTACATTAGCCTTTTGACAGAACACATTAGCAAAGAGATACTGGTGTTTGAAGCACCAGAGAGTTAATTTATAGATCTAAAGAAAATGAGGGAACATTGCTGGTCAAAATGTCAGACTCAGCATTTGCTTGGTGCTGTGCTTTTACCTGTACAGTCATGACCTTGAGTGAAATCCAGGATTAAAGGTGAGGGATGCGTAAATCAACCCCATAAGATCAGGCTAGTCACCATGTCTCAACAGTCTACTAAGGTTTGGAAGAATTTAAATTATCCTGGAAAAAATGCTAAAAAGACAGACAAACGAGGTGTCCTTAAGATTTCATGTCCATAAGGAATCTCATTAGGTACTGCCTCCATTTCTGCCACCATCTAGGAGCCAAGCAACACTTGGGGCTCCCAAAGGTACTCAAGATTTTTAATGTCAGTGGAAAAAGCTTTCCCCTCTGAACTACAGTCCCTGTCCACGTGCGCTTGTTGGAGGATGTGCACTATATTTAAAAATTAAACTTTTTCCAAATTAACGGTTGAAATCTTATTGCTTAGGATATTAAGTCACAAATCCAGTAAGCCCATTGAATCAATAGAATTTATGGAGGAGCTGATTCACCAAATTCCCACTGTTTCAGTGGGCCTGCTCTCGGTGCCACATTTTACACTAAGCAACAGGATTGCAGCCACCATGTGGTTTAAATCCCTTAAACTACTGTGCTTTGATCTTTTGAATATCTATATGCAAATTTAATACACAAGCCATCATGAACCTTGAACCATCATGAACCACTGGTTTTCTGGTTCATGCCCATCTCTCACACAAATCCCAGCTGATCCTTGGCCAGGGGAAATTGAGCCTGTTCACATGCTCAATACTAACCATTAGAGATGGGCACAAAATGCAAAAATTATGTTTTGTTTTGTTTTTCATTTCTTTTTGTTCCATTTGAAACAATTTTTTAAAAAATAATTTTTTTAAAAAAATTAAAAACAAAATTTTAAAAATGAGTTAAACATTTTAAAATGAATTTTTAAAATTGATTTTTTTGGGGTTTTTTTTAACAACTAGTTGGGTTCCTGCTGGCCCATCGGTGATTTTTTTTTTAAACATGCTTTGATCAGCTGGTGTGCGGGACCCTTCCTGCGATCAGCACTACTTTTTAAAAAGTGCCGATCAGCTGGCATACAGGGCCCTGCCATTGATCGGCATGATTTTTTTTTACAAGCGCCAATCAGCTGGTGTGCAGCCCTATGGATGCTTATTTTTATTATTTATTTTGACAACCGCTGAGATCGGCACTTGTCAAAAGAAATAATAAAATTAAAAAAACAAAAAATGGAATGGAATGAAACAAAAAATCTATTTCGTTTCATTTAATTTTTAAAGCACTTTATTTTGCGTTTTGTTAGGAAATGAAAAATGAAAAATTACGTTTCGTGCCCATTTCTACTACCAATGACCAAACTACAAAGCCACACTTGTTGGGCATAAAAACAAACCCTCCACTGATATTTAGAGCAGCAGCCCTCTTGCACAGCTATGTGAACGCCTGCTTCCCACAGTCCCTTTCACAATGGAATGGGCAGCTGGCTTGCATTGCAGCTTGAGATGTTCTTAAAGGAGTTTAAAGTAGGTACATAAGCCAACCCAATGTTTCTTCGGCACACTTGGGGCGGTTTCCATAATTTTATGTGTCCACTTTTTCCTCTGGTAAAAAAAAAGGGGGTGGCAATGGATAGAAATCTCAGGAGCCAAGTATTAATGGAAAAATCAAAGAAAATAACTCCCTGCTGGTTGACTTCTCTTCAGTCAAACACTTAAATAAAAGGTTTTGCTTGCACGAAATATTCTGGCCAATGGGGAAAAAAATGAAGGGAAGCAAATTTAGTATTTGCAAAGCAACAATGGATAGCGTCAGACTGAATCCTGTTCCCATTCAGAATGTGTACGTGGGTAGTCCATTTGAGACAGTGCTGCTGGTGAACCTTAATAATCTCATTCTCAATGGACCATTTGGGTAGCCTGCTAGTCAACCTGGTTTTGTGTGTTCCATAATGGTTACACTAGTTTCTGATCACACTAATCCAATGGGTTTATTTAAGCTACTACTGGATCACAGTAAGAATTACTCCAGCAGTGTGTATGGTTGTTTTTGTGACCACCTGGTATCTTTGCGGCCCTGCTGAAGGAAAGGAGTATGACAGCAAAATGCTGGGGGGGGTATAGTTTAATATGTGGATACCTTGTGGATTTTATAGCAGCCTTTCCAAGAAAAACAATGACACCTATCAGTTGGATCCACATTTAGGCATGTGCCACTTGTCCATTCCACTCCAGCCCCTAGCTATACAAAAGGACTGGATGCACTCATTTATAAGCTTTCCCTGTATAATCCAACCTACCATCTATCCCAAGGGAAACATAAATATTTTATTTTGTGTTTTGTATTTCTTGTAGTATTTTATTATTATACTCCACAATGAAATCTCCAGATCTAAGTGGTCTATAACTAGTCATAAATAAATAAAGCACTCCGTTGAATTTATCTACCTACACACTTTTTAAATAATTTAGATTTTAAAACTAAGCCATTCGTTTGAAACGTCATTTTTTAATTGCATTTTCAGTTTGGATAGCTTGAGTATTTTCTGTACTAGTTTGATGTGTTTGATTGTAAACTACTTAGCAACCTTCTATTTGTATTATGACAAAGCTTAGAATAAAGTGATTTTCCGTTACATGGAGTCACTAGGTAGAATGACCCTGCTGCAAAGATTAAGATGTTAGACTGGTGGATAATAGTCCCAGACAGATTTCACCTCCTGAATTACTTATTTTAAAACAAAAGCATTATTTTATTTTAAGTTATCTTATTTCATTTCATTCATTTGGCAACATGACCTTCAGACTGTAAGTGATTCAGGTACATGGTGAACTAAAAATGGCAAGAAAAGCACTGTGGTCTGGCACATTCTCCAGACTAGTTGCCCTAGTCTGCTCTTTAATATGGTAGAAATTTTCCACTCAGAAGAAATGCTTGAAATGGTTTGCTGTATAATGCAGGATCTTCTCATTATAACCAGAATTTAAAGCTCACCACCCATCAACACACCTTCCCTAAGTGGTGCTCTGATAGCCTCATGAGCAGGCACAGTTTAGCAGGGAGAACAGGTAAGTCTTATGGCACATGTGTCCGGCAGGGCAAGGGTGCAAATGGGATTCTGGCTTGAGGGCAATTGGTGTTATATTTGGTGTACCACTGTCAGCTTAAGCCCACTATCTAATCAAATAGGTTTGATTTGTATGAGATTTACATTGAAATAGAAAAGCCAGGTTTGATTCAAGAGCTAAGTTAAGTGAATTCACAAATGAATTCAGATCAGGGCCTTTTAACAAATTGATTCAGGTCAGGACCAGGTGTTAAGATCAGGAACTGCTGGATGACTCAGTAGTTTAAGTCTCTGGTTGTGGATCCAGAGGTTGGGAGTTTGATTGCCCACTATCCTTTCTTCACAGGGACTGGACTCTATGATCCATAGGGTCCCTTCCAGCTCTTCATTTCTAATATCACCACCACCACCACCATCATCATCATCATCAGGGGAGGCCTTTCTCTCAGTTCCACCACCTTCTCAGGTGTGTTTGGTGAGGACACAGAATGGACCTTCTCTGTCGCTGTTTGCACACTCTGGAACTACAGTACCACCCTGACATCTGCTGATTCGCCATCTGCGGATTCAGTTATTCGCGGATGGCAAGTGGCAGTGGGTGGAGGGCAGGGATGGCGGTGGTCACCTGGGATATCAGCAGTGGTGGAGAGAGAGCAGGAGAGCTTTTTCATTGGCTTATGAGGACATCCGTCTCCAGCTCCCTAAGTGCCAGACTCATCAAGCCACGCTGCTGGTCAAAATCGTTTCCAAATAAGCACAACTCACGGAGAATGATGGGGGTGGGTGGGGGAAGAGAGACAATGACCCAGGAGGAGGAGGAGGAGGTGGCGACCATGTTAGGGCAGGCTTTGGTGTTGCTGCCCAGGGAAGGTGTGTTGATGGGTGGTGAGCTTTAAATTCTGGTTATAATGAGAAGATCCTGCATTATACATCAAACCAGAACACCAGGCAGCAGAACACCAGAAAGGAGGCAGAGACCCCAGAACAGCTCCGAGTTGTGGAGGAGCCCTTGGGGCATGCAAGGAGGGGCGGGTGGCTCCCTGTGCTGATGCAGCACTGATGCGGGTGTTTGGCGGCGCCTTGTGAGCGGGCCTGCAGGGTGGCTGCTGAGGGGAGCAGTGGGACTCCCGAAGGGTGGTGAAAGCAGCAGTGGCAGCAGTGACAGAGGAAGCAGCTACGTGGCCATGGAGAGCCTGCCCTCCTGCCTGCAAGAGCAGAGGTGGCAGTGGCGGTGGCAGTGGAGGAAGCTACCATGCGGTCCAGAACAGCCTGCCCCCCTGCAGGAGATGCGCCAATGGCAGCAGAGGAAACGGCTGTGTGGCCCAGAAGAACGCATTCACCCGCCTGCAGGAGAGGTGTCCGTGGCAATGGAGGAAGCGGCCGCACAGTCTGGGAGACCCCACCGACAAGATCGGCAGAGGAAGTGTGGAGGTGGCACAGTGCCATGGTGGGGTTTGCCAGGGTGCTGGTGGGCTCTCCCCACTGCTTTCACTCTGGCACCCTGGGATAACAGTGTTCACTCTTATCCATGGATTTCATTATCAGCGGGGCAGCCGGGAACCAATCCCCCGCGGATACGGAGGTCCTACTGTACTAGACACTAAGCTGGCCCCATCTCTGCTGTTGTACTACAAGCAGGGTAAGGTCCTTCTCTTTAGGCAGGTTTTCCCTTAGTGACTCTTTGTTTCAGAAATGCTTTTAAATGGATTCCTGTGCAGTGCTGCTTTGAATCTGATTTTGTTTACCATTTTAACATGTTGAATTTGTTTCAACACATGTTTTAAAATATTTGTATAATATTTTAAGCTTTTGAATATTATTTTTTACTGATTGTAGCTGTCTTGGGTTCTTTTAAAAATAAATGTGAGATAATACAATTCACTTTGATCTATTAGGTTGGGTGAGGTTTTTTAGATAATAAACTTGAAAGCTGTTTGATACATAACCCTCTGGAAAGCTAAGTGTCTGAAATCTAGAAAGTTTACTCCCCTCTTTTGAGACTCTTATCTATTTAAATGGCATGTACACCACTTAAAAAATAAAAAAGTTATAACTATGTTGGTCTACCAATGCAAGTCAGTAGAAAGGTGGTGATTGATTGGAATGTAGAAACAATTTTGCATTCAGAGGCCAACGTACCAGCCACTTGCCATTGGGAATTGGGATCCATTCCAAAGCCACAAAATGGCCTCCAAATTGGGACCTGTGCAGAACCAAAGGAGTCAGACATTTGCTGAAAGAAGGGAACATAGGAGCAAAACAGTTGTTTAGAGAGAACAATTTTCAGTGAAGACATGATAGCAAATTGTATGCTTAAAACCATTCACAACAGCCCTTTTCACTCCAAATCACCTCTTCTCTCTCTTCATCCTCTGACAATTTTCACATGTGTATTTTTGAAGAGAAATGTGCATCTTAATTTTATTGGGAGACAAGCGAATTTGTACAAGATGATTTCAGAGGGGAAACATTACACACACCCTCCCACCGGTGTTCCTCCATTAAAAATTGCCTCATCTTGATTTTTTTTTAAAGAAAGCAAACTGAAACGTCATTACATGCGTAGTTGAGTGCTCTGTGCAACTTGATCCCAGAATGGGTATAAATCATCACTATTCAGATATGGGGTATGTGAAATATCAAAAATGCTTTGCCTTGAACCAGTTCTGTATAATATGTTATGAAAGACTTTGGGGAAAGTGCAAATTTCACAAAACAGTCCAGTCATTCAATCAGAAGTTGTCTGTGTAGAGTTACAGAAATAGGTTTTAATATGGGGGAGTGGGCGAGGAAATAGCAGATAAAAGGCAGTGATGAGAGGTGCAAAATGATACACATGGGGAAAATATAATTCTAAGTATATAGGTGGCAAATGCTAAATTGGCAGTTGCTATTCAGGACAAAAATGATGGAGAGACGTGAATAACTCATGTCTAGGAAGGCATCCATTCAGTCTAGTGCAGCTGTTGAAACAGAAGATATAAATAGTGGATATAACCTCCTAGGAAAATTTTAAAATGTTCTACAGATAAACTTATTGTTAACCTAAACCAACTAGTGGTGTCCAAGCAATATGTTTCTGTAGCAATTCTACAGCATTAAACATTTTCTGTGTGAACCTAGGTGGTGGGAAAGAATCCCAGTTAGTTTTTCCTGCCACCCACTGTGGGTAATCGGATCACAAATCACATGCTTTCTCTATAATCCTGGCCTGTGCCCACAGCCTGTTGGTGAAGTTAACACTTCAGAAATTATGAGTTAAAACCATAGTTTGTCTTATCTTGAGTTGAGCAACTCCAGCGGATGGCACTTACTGAACACAACTCACTGAAGTTCTTTCATCTCAGTGAGTCTAACACTGGACTGAGTTTTTCTGCCCCCGTAAGGTGATACGTAAAACCACCGGAGGCTGCCTGCATAGAGAACAATCTGTGCATGTGTATTCCAGCCTTGATCCCTCCCTGTAGGTAGGGGAGGCCTGCAAGAAAAAACGTACTAGCATTCATCTCACGCGACTACCCTGTTCCACTCACTGAGAACATGGAGGATTGTAACCACATTCAGCTGAACTTCATTAGAAAGGCTATTCAGACCCTCCCTGGTGGCATACATAGGGAAGTTGAGAATGAAGGAAGTGTGGATGGCACATACATCCTCAGTCCCTTCTACGTCCTTATAGCTTAGTATTATCAATAAGTCCCCTCTTAACCATTCCGACCCTGAGATGATATGGAACTCATTTCAGCTATGTCTTGTGTCATAGATATTGGACTAGTATTTTCCCCTTTAAATATATCAATGGGAAATATATTATTTAAGATTTCATGAAGTTGACCTCTTTAAACTGTTGAACTTCCCAAGCCTGTACATCAGTCTGATCTCTGTGCTTCCAAATAAGACCTTTTATACTCATTCTAACCCTTCAGTACAATAGCTGAAAAAATACCTCAGACTTTTAATGCACATCTTTTTGCTCTGTTCATCATTTGTGTATCCATTTGTTAACGCCAATGCCTGGTATTTTTCCAACCATTTGATTGAATAACTGGGTCCTGGGGGGAAATGAGCAAAGACCTCTTAAAAGTAAGCAGTGATTTCCAAATTGTTGTTTCTTTGTTAATGCACAGTTTACTGATGTCATAATTTTTAGCTGGCTAAAAGCAAATAGTTACGTTGAAAGTTCTTGATTAAAGCAAGGGATGCTTTTAAATTAATTTCCTGTCCTAAAACAAAAGTTAATTGTGTGCTGCTTCTCTGTTTTTTTTGTACAATTTATTTCATCTCCCCTCCCCAACAACTGTGGCAGGATATATTTAGATCACTTTCCCACTGTATAATCTCCTGAAAAACACAATCACAAAACATTGCTAAGAACAAGACTATTATATCTCTTGCAATATATTATAGGCCGTTCTTAAAATGCCACTGTTGTTTCCCTTTAGGACATTTAGTTGCAGAAGGCTTAATGCCACCAGAAATGTTTTGCACTTTGCTTTTATTGAAAAAAGTATTGGATTTACTCTCATCTAGAATAAATTTTGCCTAAATTGAAAAAGGATGAAAAGCACAATTGGCTAGAGCTTTTTGAGAGGTGGTTGATTAAGTGTTACATCATTTCAGTCACTTTTATCCTGCAGCTCTTTCCAATCAATGATAATAAGGCAAATGGATCATTCTACATTTTAGATATTGGGGAGTTGATTTAATATCCTGATTTAGTAGGATAAAGGGCAAAAAGTCTCTGCTAGGCTATTATCTCACTTGCATCAGCCACTGAGACTGCCAGAACAGAATTATAACATCACAGATTTGAACGATGCCATGGCAATAATTAAATTAAGATACAAATACTGTTGGGTATAAGACTAAGGTCATTTATATGTCTCAGGCTTGCTGGAATCCTCTTCAACATTTTGGATAGATTTAGGTGTGGTACTCCATGCGGCCAACTGCAGGTCCATCCACAGGAGACTTTCCTTGTGCAATTCCTGTGCCTCATTCACAGATGCCTCTTATGAGAACTGATCTCATCTTCTGTTCATAATTATCTGATGCAGTGATTTAGAAATGCAGGTAAACCATCACTTGAGTTGCAGTGCAATCATTCTTATCATAGAAGAAGAAAAACACAGTCTACCTACCTTAATCTTCAAACATGTGTATTTTTGTGCAAAACCATGTTATCACTAATAAAAATCATGGGAGGGGACACATTGGCAATTATGGAATGTAACAACTACAGACTAGTTACTGGTAAGTGTCATGATGAGCAGTTGCATTGTTCCAGTGTTTTAAACTGCCCTGGGACATCGTCTAATCAGATGTGATTCTCCTTTATACAGTGGAATAGTGACTTCTCATTTAATAAGTCTAACTAGATGTGATTCTCATTATACAGTGGAAAACAGATCTAACATGGCAAAGAACTGGACTCATATGGGAAGCATAATGGTAACAACTTTGGACATTTGCATTGTAGTAAGGAGTAATTTATTGTTATTTATTTATTTATTTTTACAACTTATATGCCGCCCACTACCCAAAGGTCTCTGGGCAGCTTACAATCAAAAGAACATAAAATATTTTAAAAATATTTTAAAACATAAAATATCAACAAATAATTAAAACAATAATAAAAAGTAAACCTTGTACTAAAATCATTACACTAAAATTGCCATCAGAGGACCCACAATCTATATTGTATCAATTAAAAATCTTCTGGAACAGGAAGGTTTTTACCTGGCACCAGAATGTTATTAATGCTGGTGCCAGGCGGATCTCACTCGGGAGGGCATTCCATAGCTTGGGAGCAGCTGCCGAGAAGGCCCTATCTTAATTGCTGGGCAGGTTCATATGGAAGGAGGCGGTCATTCAGGTATGTAGGTCCTAAACCATTTGTTACGTTACATGTTATAACATATACTATTTCTGAAATTCTATTTATGAATTTATACCATGTAAGGCTGATGGTGTCATCAGGTGTGGTAAGTTTCCATCCCAGCAACTGCAATTTTCATAAATTAAAGATTCCCCCACTACACCCCACCACGCCATGTACGTAGAAACGTCTGGGAGCATTTGGAACAATATTGGGCAAGTGCTGTCAATTCTTGTAGCTGCATTATACTGACTCATATGGACTCTATCTATCATCCATTGCTGCTAAATAGAGATGGGCACGAAATGAGCAATTTTTTGTTTTCATTTTTGTTTTTTCATTTCGTTACGTAACAAAACGAAAAACGAATTTTGTCTCCAAAATGAAACGAAACGAACCGAAACAACAGAAATTTTGTCGTGCGTTTCGTTTTCGTTGCGGCAAATACATTGAACTGTAATGAATGCTAACGAAACAGCAATTTTTCGTTTTTGTTTTCGTTTTTTCATTTTGTTACGTAACGAAACGAAAACAAATTTTTTTGCAAAAAATTCACGAAAAACAAAAACGAACTGAAACGGACCCCCTAAATGACAAACGACAAACGAAACACCATTTTTTTGAGTCGTGCCCATCTCTACTGCTAAACAATACTCATGATTGAGGATAAATTGTTTGTTTTACCTCAGTTACCACTACTTTCACTGCTCAGAATTCATATGGATGATGAACACACTGCATGCTTAAAGGTGTCGAGTATTAGGGTAATACTAAACTGGGTGAGAATAATCAGATTTTTGTTTTCACATGTTTCCTTTGATTTCTGTTAAGAGGTGGAGCACCTGAGACTGCCCAGATGTTGAAGAACAACATCATCTCTCACCACTGTCTGGCCTTGCTAGACATAAGGGGAATTAGAACCCCCACAACATCCAGAATGCCACAGACTCCCCAGCCCAGGTTTAAAGAATCAAGAGCATTGCTCGCCCATACATGAGCCTTTTTCCTCATAGAAATGTATTAAATTCATTTTGGAAAGAGGCTCAGATTTTAAAGCATTTTACTTATTTCATATGCAAAGAATAAATTTGTTTCTGCAAAATTCCTTTGACATTCACTGATGGATCTGAAGCAATACATTCTTTATGAAATGCCACTGCCTTGCTAATAAACTGGTCCCAGCAGTCAGGTTTGTGCTGCTTAATTTGTTTCCATAGAGTCATATTGTAATTCCGACGCACTGAAAAATCTCTTCACCAAATTGCACAGTGCTTTTGCTTCTCATGGTGTTTGGTAAAACCTTTGTTATTTGGGTATTTGGGGAGCATTCTAATAAGCATTATTTTAAACTAAACTGGTTGTATTATCTCGATAACGTAGCTGATACTTACACCCAGCTTGCAGTATACACTAACACTATTTACCTGCTTATTTACCTGAAGTATTCTAGACAACAAGATCTTAACCTACATGTTATGTGAGTCTCATTATGACTTTCAATCTCATTCACTCATTCTCAACATGGTTTCTACTCAAAAGTCAATCCTACAGAGTTCAGTGCAGCCTACATCCAGGGAGAGAGACAGAGACATCAACAGGTTTGCCTTCTGATTATAGCCATATAGGTTTATAATCTGCAACAAGGAGATTATAAACATAATCTGTTTATTGCAGTGTGGTCTGTTGTGGGCTACAAGATGAGCTTCTACCTTGGGAAGGACAAACTTTTCAACAGTTTGTGTCCTTCTGACAAGCAAGCTATATCCACCATCTTCACTAATTATGTCTACCAGGGATTCTAGGAAGAACATACCTGTTGTTGTTGGCAGTATAGAAACAATGGTACATCACATACACTGTTATTTGAGCTCTTGTTCTTTTGAAACACCTCCCTGTACTTGGCTGCACAGAAGAGCAAGTTTAAGAATAAATGTGGTGACATCACTGGCCTATTTCAGTTTTATGATGGTATAAATGAGGGTAGGGTCTCCTGCTCCCATGCATTTCAATTTCAGACTGTTAAAAATGTACTGTGGCACTCTGTTAGACAAGAAGGACGAGGAAGGACAGTTACACATTGAAGGCTGTCATTTTTCATAATTATGTTGCCTGTAGGTTACCACCTGTCCTAATTGGATTGGATTAAGGTGAAATGCAAAACTGTCCTCATTTTTGCAATGAGGAAAGCACTGTCATGTTTCATCATAGGGCATGCGGAAGGAGAAAATGTGGTCACATATGTTGGTGGTGAGAGTAAGAAAGGGAAAATGGAAGACGTCAGTAGACCAAGAAATCAAGTCCTGAAAACGATACCAGTGATCTGTAGGTGCTGGCTTGCATTGTGAAAAGTCTGAGCTGCCATTTCCTCTCAAGATATGTCATCAATTTTGTGTGGTGATAGCCATCATCTGTGGCTTTTCTCTGGGTTAATGTGTGTTTGCAACTATTAGTGCTTAATTTTCTGAAGCAGAATTAGCTTGCCTCATTAAAAGCTAAGCCATTCATACAGCAGTCTAAATATTTGTTTAGACTGGGGTGGAAAGGCTTGCATTGGATTTAGAAACGTAGCGCTGTCTGCATGAAATGCAATTCCCTTTTGCCGTTGCTTGTACAGAGCCCTGACATGTTCTGTCCAAAGCAGGAATATTATGCTTTTCTGTCAGTCAGTCTATCTAAATCACTGGGAAAACGTCACCACTGCATCCTGTTTACTCTTGAGGTTTTGGGTTTTGCAGCCTGACTAATGAGCGTTTGGATCCCCAGATTGCCCAGAAAGTTCGTTTAGGGCTTTAGGATTCTTCCTGTGGATTGCCACCAACACACACCACCCTTTCTACTGATGCTGTTCCTGCTTTCAGTAAAGGACCATGTATGGCAGTCTGGTAAGAAGCAGGAAGTGGCATTTGTGGGGCAAGACATTATTTGGGACTGAAGAACAAGGAGAATGAGAGGCAGAAGTGCAAGTCAGAAGCAACAAATAATCTAGGAGAGAGAAACCCAGGGCCCCCATATAGTGGCCCTGAGCTAGGTGGGCGGTATATAAATCAAATAGATAAATAAAGCAAAATCGTGTCCTGGCATGTTATAAGCGTCCTGAATAAATACATGAGGAGGAGGAGCATGCCAGCCCAACCCTTCCATTATGTTCTTTCATGTCATCCTCTGTGCATGAAAGGTGATGGCTTGAATAGGAAAGCTCGCTGCATCCATGGTGGCTCTTCATGAGATCTGGAAATCTAGAAAACTGGGACTCCAGATCACATGGAGAGCCACCACAGAAAGGAGACGCTTGTCTCGTCACGCTGCATCCCTCCCAAGTGACAGCAGATGATGCCACAGAAAGTGGATATGGTGTACTCTTCCTCCATTCAACATACTGAACAAAACACCTGAATAGGTCTCAGAGTTCAGATGAAACAGGAAGCATTTCCTACTTCACAGCAAGATCCAGTGGCCATCTTGTGTGGATGGTGTCAATCTAGAGCTTGGAGATAAATTTCACTGGAAAGCTGCCCTCCTGTGGTGCAGTGTTTCACCCGTAAGGGTCCATTCCTGCCTTGCATCGGCAGCTCTTACTGTCGGGTCCCTCACAATTGCCTCAACATTGCTGCTTTTTGCCTCTACTTTATGCTGGCAAATGTGACCAAGGCAATATATATATAAACAAACACCTCCTCGGGTTTAACTGCTGAATAATATGCACAAATTCAATGATACAAGCATGTGAAGAAAATACAAAATAGCAGGAGATGCACAAACTCTTTAATTAGAATTAACCCCCCCCCCCAGGATTAAAACATAGAAAACCTATAATTTAAAACCATACAATAATGTTGCCTAGGAGTACTCTAATAATATAGTGATAAGGTTACACGTACTTTGATTTTCCAACCAAAAACTACTAGAGGGGTTTAATTATTTCCCTAAATCTCTTCTAAACCCCTTTGGCAACTATTCATTTCTCTCTTTACTACTGTTTTGTTTGCATTCCTAGACTAATCCCAAGCAATGGAGAGTGAGAGAATGCTGCAGTGGTGACAAATTTGAGGTACATTGTGTATAAAGCCATCTGACAGTCAGATCAGTATTTTCCTACATAGATCACATGGGAAACCCCCCCCCCAGCAAATCAAATTGTTCTTCCAAAAAAAAGTTTTTAGGCCCATTTCATTGCAGTACTCCTAAAGCTTTGAAAATGTGGTATGTTTTCTCATATCACTAAATCACTCACAAAGGAAAAGGTATCTTTTCCCCCTTCATCCTCACTATGGGTTGTGCAGTGACCATACTCCCTGAGGAAGCAATTCCTTTTCTAGTGATTTAAACACTAGCAGATCACACCTCAAGTGGTCGCAGGGACCTCCTTAATATCTTTTTATATCTTAAGTTAAAACAGTGATTCCCTGGATGTTGTTGGACTGCAGTGGCTATGCTGGCCATTAGAGATGGGCATGAAATAGAAATATAGTGTTTCATTTTGTTTCTTTAGTAGTTTCATTTTGTTTCATTTGTAACAAATTTTAAAGTAGTTTTGTTACAAAACAAAATGAAATGAAACAAAACATTAACGTCCTCTGGGTCCTAAAGGACCAAAATGGCAGGGTAGCTTCCTCAAGCTCTTCCCTGTCAGCCCTCGAAATGTGAATAGGTTTTGGGGTCATGGGGCTGAGTTATTAAGTTCCAAAGGGGGTGCCCCTAGGAAAAAGTATTTCTAATTGGATTCAGATCTTTGGAAGCCAAGCCACAGGTGAGTGATTAATGCCACTGCAGCTCGGCTTCCAATTCCAATTAGAAAGTTTTTTCCTAGGGGAACCCCCTTGTAGCTTCATAACTCAGCCCCCTGAACCCCAAACCTCTCCAAATTTTGGTGGCTTACCTACGCAGAATCACTTGAGGAAGCTAACCCTATCATTTCCATGTTGAAACATGACTGCAATCTGTATTTTTGAGTATATCCCTAAATTGCTGGTGTGTGGCATACACACTCTGGCAGTTAGCTATGGGGACCCACTTTGGAGCTTAATAACTCACCCCCTGGACCCCAAACCTTGCCAAAAAAATTTGGGGGGTTATACAGGGAAGAGTCCAAACTTGCTCCCCAACAATTCTTGTGCCAAAACATGCTGGCAATACCTATTTTGAAGTACATAAAATGTATTAGCACAAAAATCACTGGGGAGCAAGTTTGGACTCTTCCCTGTAAACCCCTGAAATTTGGAAAGGTTTGGGGCTCAGGGTCTGAGTTATTAAGCTCCAAATATGGTGCCCCTAGAAAAAATCATTTCTAGTTGAGCAAGAAGCCACTAATCGCTTGCGGGGCTATTATCAGTTTTTCACTCAATTATAAATGACTTTTTCCTAGGGGTAACCCCTTTTGGTACCCTCTGAACCCCAAACCTCTCCAAATTTCATGGGCTTACCTAGAATCACTTGAGGAAGCTAACCCTACCATTTCTATGCTGAAACATGGCTGTGATCCATATTTTCAAGTACATAATTGGAATCTGACGCCAAGACGCAGCAGCACTAATTGGTTGTCCTTGGCTTGGCTTCCGAAGTTCCAATTCTAATTAGAAATATCTTTTCCTAGGGCACCCCCTTTGGAGATTAATATCTCAACCCTTGATACCCCAAACCTTTTCAAATTCAGGGGGTTTACGGGGAAGAGCTTGTGGAAGCTCCCCTGCTATTTCCTCTAGGATGAATTGTTTTGTTCTAAAGGAAAAATTGGTGTTTCATTACAAAATGAAATGAACCGTGTCCTACCATTTTGTTAACCTAACAAAGGAATTTGTTACTTAACGAAATGATGAAACAGTGTTTCATTTTTTGTTTCATGCCCATCTCTACTGGCTATGGTTTCTGGGAACTGCAGTCCAACAACATCTGGATTACCCAAGACTGGGAATACCTTTTCTTAAACCAAGCCACCCATCCTTCTTGTCACTGAGGAAGGTGTTAATTCAGAAGGACAACCAAAGCCCCAAAGCCCAGCTGTGGATTGTGGGGTTGCCCCTTCTACTCATTATGAAAGGAAGTGGGGCTGTGGGCACAAGTCACAGCTTGTCACGAGGGCCAATGTGGAGATGGCCACCAAAACAATCTGTTTATTATTGTTGTAGTTGTGATCATCTAAACTGGATCGAACTGCAAAAGAGACTGTGAATCAGGTTGCAGCAAAGTTGAATTGTTCTGATTCATCTTATTCATTCATTCATTCATTCATTCATTCATTCATTCAGAATATTTTTACCCCACCTTTCTCCTTTGAAAAGGAACCAAGGTGGCTTACAGTAATGAGGGACAATATACAGCCCAGAACATTTAAGACATATTCAAGTTAAGAATAGGGAGTTAGGAGAGGCATCTTAGAACATTAACAGGTAACAGTATTGCTAGGGAGAGCTAGAGCTTGAGCTTGCTAGGGAAGTCACACCCAGATGGTCTAACTTTCTGTCACTCCTCGAGGCTTTCAAGATAGACTTGTTCTTATAAATTCTGACACAGACTACTTCTGGTGATTGGCTCTAAAACGGAACTCTTTCTGTCTAACTTCTTACTCTAAAAACTACTCAGACCAGATTTGTCGCCATTAGCTTCCAATCACACCCACCAATCAGCCTGAATCATTCGACAGCCAGTCCCACCAGCACTCAGCCCCCACCCCCATGTACATTATTCAGGTGTACTGAGCATTTCCCATTACTAAAACCTGTCTATGTGAAGATTTAGAAAGGGCAGAATCACTACACATCTCTCTTGTGGCTACTATGTACTTGTTTGTTTGCTGCAGATAGAAGGAGATAGAAGATTTATTTATTTATTTATTTATTGAATTCCTATATCACCTATCTGGCTGCCAAGGCCACTCTGGGTGGTTCATAGCATAATAAAACAACAGAAAACTCTTCAAATAAATCCATGAAACATAATAGAAATACCATCAAAAATAAAACTAACTATATCAAACGAAAAAGAGTCCATTTTCCATGTGACTCCATATTTCAGGAGCACTAAAAGGAAGGAAGGAAGGGAGGGAGGAAGGGAGGAAGGGAGGGAGGAAGGAAGGAAGCTTTTCCCTAAAGCTTTCCATCATCCAACAATTGGTCCTGAATTTTTTTCCCCTCTGATTAATTTTCTTTTAAAATATGAACGCTTTTTGCCAACTCTCTGTTCCATTCTCACACTCAACCCAAACTCCTGTTGCTTAGGCACCTGTTTTGACTGCCTGGAATTTCTTAGGCACCTGTTTTGACTGCCTGGTGACTTTTATTCAGCTGTAGTTGGCTTTCTCTGAGAAGAAAGTCTTCCGTCTCAGAATTGTTCTGACCGCATGCTGAAAACTCCTGACCTCTCTCGATTTCTTGGGGAGGAAAGCTGATAATCATCAAAGAGCAGTGCTAGCAGGAAGGTACAAATCCAAGAGCAGAACTTGCTTTGGAGATTTCAAATACATTTTGAATACAAAACAAAGAAGGAAAATCTTTTCATGAGCTGGGCTGATTGTGCTAAATACCTAGTGTGCCAACAGTACCAAGCACCTTTTCACCCCATCTTCATGCCATGAAGTTTGTAGTCTAAAATGTATGAGTATAATGCGAGTAAAAGGGGGATCAGATACAGACAAAGGTTACAGATAGTCCCATGAACTCATTTTTCAAAACACGTATTTTACTTCGGATTTTGGATCGGTTGTGCATCTGGCTGCACAATACAAACAGCAAAGTTCAAACAAATTTAGTAAGTCGGAAGAGTGCAGCTTGACCGACTTAGGCTATCTGTTTCTCTAGTGAAGTGGCCCAAAATCTCAGTTGTCATGAAGGGGAAGTGTCTGTTTTGGAGAAAAATGAGGAAAGTTTCCAGCACTGGAAGTAGGCAAAAGCTCTTGTGCTAAGTGGACAAAATGTCCAGGAAGGAGCTACACCAGACTTCGGTCCTCCAGATGTTTTGGACCACAACTCCCACAGTCCTTTGTAATTGGCAATACAGGCATGGAATTCTGGAAGTTGTGGTCCAAAACATCAGGAGGGCTGAAGTTTGGACATGCCTGAGCTACACTATGCAGGTGGCAGACAGAGTCTGTAGCATCTACATTTTCCTACCACAACTGAAGCCTACTTGATTCCCAGTTCTTCTTCTTAGGGAGAGGTCTAACACAGGATTTGTTGAGCCACCAAATGAGCACTTCACAGCAGCAACCAAGTTTTATTCTGCTTGTGATGTCATCTCTCCTCTTGGACTTGGTGTTGATATAGGAGCTGTAGCATTGGGAAACGTACATTAGCTTTTTTTTTTAATGATGGCATTTTTTTCTCAGATCCCACCTCAGACCTTTTCTCCAGATTCAGCCCAGCCCTTTCCTGTCCTGTTCTCAGAGCTCTCGCAGCATTAATGTCTAATGAGGAGCTCTCATTTGATTCTGGCTATAGGAGCCTAGATCCCCTGAGCACATCTGATCTCGCCTGATCTTGGAATCTAAGCAGGGTCAGGCCTGGCTAGTACTTGGATGGGTGACTGCCAAGGAACACCAGGTGCTGTAGGCGCCTGGAGTAGGAACTGGCAAGCCACTCCAGTATTCCTAACAAGAAAGCTCCATAGGCATGGGTTCACGAAGAGTCGGTCATGACTGTAATGGCACAACAACAACAACAACAACAACAACAACAACAACAACAACAACAACAACATAGGAGCAAGCACATTCAGAGGTGGTTTATTTCCATTGAGGGTAAGATCTTGTGTGTGTGTGTGTGTGTGTGTGTGTGTGTGTGTGTGTGTGTGTGTGTGTGTGTGTGTGTGTGTGTGTGTGTGTGTGTGTGGTGTCATTACAATTGTGACCGAGCCTTTGTGAACCCATGTCCATGGAGTTTTCTTGGCCAAAATACTGGAGTGGTTTGCCAGTTCCTACTCCATGCACCTACAGCACCTGGTGGTCTCCCGTCCAAGTACTAACCAGGGCCAACCCTGCTTAGCTTCTGAAATCAGACAAGATCGGATGTGCTTAGGGCATCTAAAAGCACCCAAATCAGTGCTGCACAAGCTGGCAGAACAAATCAGCATTCTATAAGGCAATATTAAAAATGGGGGCAAGCCAATGTTGATTTTCTGCCTTTAATAGGCACTGGAATGTTGCACCCATGGGTGTTTTCTGTTTTGTGTCTGGTTTCATCAGTCCCAACCGGATTAATGGGTCTGGTATATTTGTTTGGGCTGTCCTACTCAGAAGTCCCCATTCTGGGTTGTTTTGGGGGTTAAGGGCCATTGTGTTCTGTTCCCTCGGGGTGGAGGGTTGGGTAATAGGTTAATGGAAAAAATAATATTCATTGGGTTTGAGGTCTAAAATACTGGATGTTTGTCCAGCACATTCCATTGGTTTTGGCATAATTTTTTATTAAGATGTCCCCATTCCAGATTCTACCTAGTCCCCATTTGTAGGCAAAGACAGGAAATAGAGAGACAGATCACAGAAACAAAGAGAGGATTCCTTTAAAGAGCAAAAAATAAAAAGTTTGCTTTCAAAAAAAAAGTAATGAAATGACAGACCTCTAGAAAAAGAGGATAATTTGCCATATCTTCAGTAAATGTTGTCTCAGGATTTCTAAGTCGAAATAGCCTCCTCCAATAAGTTTTTAGGGGTGGGGCAATCTGAACATCAATCAGGAGGCAATGAGCTCACTCTTAGCCAGCATTTTAACCCTTTTTTGGCCAAATAGGCTGATCAGAATCATACTTGCAAGAAGATTCTATGTCTGGTTTTTTCAGAATGGAAAAACAGAAATAATATTTTTTTAAAAAATGCAGATATTGAAAGTATTTTTAAATATATATTTAAAAAAGAATACAGAACAGATATTCAGACGCTTGTTTAATCTGTGCTATTACTCGTTTTTGTTTGTTTGTTTGTTTGTTTGTTCTTTTTTTTTCTTTCCTTTGTGGCTGAGAATGGTCTTACCTGATGCCAGAGCTTTGGAGCCTATATCTTGTCATAATATCATGTCACAGTTTCCTTTCTACCCATCTTGTCACTGGGTAATTTTTTAAACATTTCAAACGTGTCATGTGCCATCAAGTCACTTTTGATGTATGGTGACTACTTGATGAGTCAATGACCTCCAAAATGTCCTATCGTTAACATCTCTCCTCAGATCTTGTAAAGCCTTTCTTGTTAGATTGTTCTCTTTCCCTACTGCCCCTGCTTCCTGGCAATTTTCTTCCAGAGCAGCATAAAAACTTGCTTCCTTGGCTCAGTATTCTGTGTGTGCACATGCCTCAAGTGTTCTAAAATTTGGACCTTTTTAAAAAAAAGGAGAACAGAGTACAACAGCACAATTTCTGTGAGTGGGATCAGGCTCTATGATGAGTAACTTTGAAGGGCAAACACTTTTCCAGTTGTTGTCTAGTAAAAAAAAACATTTTTGAAGCAAATAGCTATAGTGGTTCATTTACTATGAGTAATTTTGCTTTAAAGCACTCATTAAAATGGAGTGTGGTCCTTGTAGCAGAGGCCACAGTGGCACATAATCTGTCCAGCTGAATTTTCCTGACAGTAGCTGACACACTCAGTACTGCGTCTCATATCAGGCACTTTGTCTGTTCCATTCTTTGGTGAGACTCTCTTGGCAATTTCTGTCAAAGGCATTAGCGGCTTTGCACAAATTGTATCCTTTCTGCTTGTGTGACATCTAACAAGTAAAGGAAAGGGATGATGGTTAAAACAAGTTGCAACAAACCTTTTTGTAAAGTTTTGTACTTGTAGATTTCACTTTTAGCAGGCTAAAAGCCAGTCTAAATCTGTGACTGTGCGTAATGAGCATGGCCTTTAGGTTTTTAAAAAAATTACATCACAGTCACAATGGGTGGGTTGTTGGAAAGACACTATGGAACAGTGGTGTCCAAAGTTTGGCCCTCCAGATGTTTTGGACCACAGCTCCCACAGTCCTTTGTCATTGGCAATCTAGGCTTGGAATTCTAGGAGTTGTTGTCCAAAACATCTGGAGGGCCAAAGTTTGGACACCCCTGCTATAGAATCCTAGAACAATGTAGTTGGCATGGGTGTATAAGGCCACCAAGTCCAACCCACAGCTCAGTGCAAGAATCCAAATCCAAGTTCTGTATTTTCCACATATAAGACTATATTTTTGTCAAAAATTGTTAGACCAAAAATTGAGGGTTGTCTTAGCTGAGGAGAGAGCCATGGGATTGTGAAACTGCCTATGCCGTGTCTCTGTAAACTGTCATCTTATACATGGGGGCATCTTATAGACCGAAAAATACGGTAGATCTGACAGATGGTTATCCAGTTTTTCTCTTGAATGCCTCCTGTATTGGAGTGCTCACGAACTCCTCAGATAACTGGTTCCATTGGCATACTGCGGTTTCCCCCTGATATTCAGCCGAAATCTGGCTTCCTGTAACGTTAGCTCATTATTATAAGTTCTGTACTCTGGGGTGATCGAGAACAGATCCTGCCCCTACTCAAAAAAATCTTAAGTCTTTTAAAAGTACTATCATATCTCCCCTTAGTCATATTTTTCTCAAGACTAATCATGTCCATTTCTTTCCGTTTTTCCCTTTTATGTCATTTGCAAATTTGATTAGCATTCCCTGAAGCCTCTGATCCAGGTCAATGATTAAAAAAATGCTAAAGAGTAGTGGGACAAGAACTGAACCTTGAGGGACCTCATTTGTTGCCTGGTTTGAGAAAGAGTAATTGATACACACTCTTTGAGTACAATTCTGTACATCTACCTGACAGTTGTTCTATCCAGCCGATGCCTAGTTAACTTAATAATCAGAATATTATTAATATCACAGGCACTTTGTCAAAAGCTTTACTCAAGTCAAGATATATTACATCATTATTTTTCCCACTGTCTATCAAGAAATTTACTTGATTAAAACATGAGATTTGTTTAGTTTAGAAGGTTTTATTCTTAAAAATCTATGTTGTCTTCTGGATATTATTGCATTGTTTTTGAAATGCTAATATAATTTAATGATTTTTTTCTGAGATTGATGTCAGGCTAACTAGTCTGTAGTTCCCAAGTTCTTCCTTTTTCTTCTTTTTGAAGATAAGGTCAACATTAGCCCTATGCTAGTCATCTGACATGTCAACCATCCTCCATTACAGTATATCAAGGAAATTATAAACAGTGGTTCTAAGAGTACTTCAGACAATTTCTTCAATATCTGTGGAAGCTGTGTTTTTGATATATGCTGTGACTCCACCCCCTTTCTGTTTTCCCTGTTCTTCTGGAACAGTTTATATTCTTCATCTGCAGCATTCTAGAAATGAGAGTTATCCCACCAAGTTTCAGCTATCAAGTTATATTTACCCTTAAGACTTCTAGTTTTTCTTGTTTTTTTTCCTGTATTCCTGTCATTTATATATAAGCACTCGAGGTTGTGTGATCTGTGGCTTGGTTTCTTTCATACATTTTGTGAAGATTATTATTGGGCACCATTAGAGCTGCTCAGTCAGTTTCTCTTATTATTTGGAAGCCTTCCTCTCTCTAACTTGGCCTCTGAGATTGTGTGTGTGTCTCTCTCCCTTTCAGTTCAGTTCAAAGCTCTCTTGGTAAACTGGAATTTGAGTCATGGCAACTGGACAGCTTTTCTTGTGAGATTGAAGTGTTTCACTAGTCATCCAAGCAGCTTTGTCAGTCTGTGGAAAGTTAGTACCGAGACCTCCCAATTTATAGTGCACCTTGATTTCACACACCCCTGGTCTGAATAGGCCCATTAGGTGGGCTGAATAGGTTTGTTATGTGGACAATGTCTGGAATAGGTTCATAGGTGGATAATGGCCTGAACAGACTCGTTAGATGTACAAATGGCCTGGGGCACTAGTCTCCAGTTTCCTCTAGTGGCCAGTTCTGATAATACACCTTTGAAACACATACAGTATTCCTGTGAGGATTTATTTACTATTTTTCAGGCAGCGAGTAAGTGAAACTGTGGCCAATGAGCCCATGGATACTGCTGTCCTGCTATATACAGATTAGAGATGGGCACGACTTAGCAGAATTCCCGTTTCCATTTCCGTTACTCGTTTCCGTTACGCAACGGAAACGGTAACGGGAATTACTCCGCCAGAACTCGAACTCGAACCGACTAAAGAATAATTGGGTCTGATTTGTCGTGGTCGTTCCTGGCATCGCAGCGATCCCGCGATGGCAAGCGGCACAGAAAAAAAGGTTTTAAAAGTTAAAAATAACCGATTCCCGGCCCTAAAAGCAGGCGAAAACTGTCTGAGGGCACCTACCAGGCCAGAAGGGTGTTTTATTTGGGGGGGGTTCCCCGCCCCCCCCTCTCCTTGGCTAGTGCTACTGCTGCGCTGCTGGTACCAGGCGGGGGGGCATCGTCTCGTCTGCCTTTGCCATGCGGTGTGCGGGCGGGGGGATCCAAAATGGCGACCGCAATATTTTTTTTTGAAATCATGGTCCAAAAACCCACCAAAGCACCACAGAAACATGCGAAAATTAGCTATTTTAAATTCTTGAATTTTTACAGTAGCAGCAGTGGGTTTGTCTTGCCAAAATACGTCTCCGTTTATTTTATTTTATTTTATTTTATTTTTTTACACCTGCGCATTCGCAATGATGGGCTCTCCCATGGGAGTGGACCATGCAAATTTTTGGAGCCATTCCACCAATCGCATGGCCAGGTTTTGGAGACTGTACCAGGCTGGGAGGGCGCATCCATTTGCCATGCAGTGCGGGGGGATCTAAAATGGCGACCGCAATATTTTTTTTAAATCGTGGTCCAAAACCCCACCAAAGCACCACAGAAACATGCGAAAATTAGCTATTTTAAATGCTTGAATTTTTACAGTAGCAGCAGTGGGTTTTTCTTGCAAAAAACCGTCTCCGTTGATTTTATTTTATTTTATTTTATTTTATTTTTTTACAACTGCACATTCGCAATGATGGGAGTGGACCATGCAAATTTTCCACCAATCGCATGGCTACTTGGCCAGGTTGACCACAGAGACTTCTGGGATGTGCCAATCAGGCATAAACAGCCCACTAACCATAGCCCGAACCCGAACCCGAACCCTAAGCCTAACCCATACGCCAGTACACTGTCCTTCTAAGTGGGTCAGAGAGGCCCCCAGAGGTGCACCCCAATACTCACCCTAACCTCACCCGTAACTAGCCTAACCCTAGCCCTTGCGCTAACCCATCTTAACCCTAAGCCAGATCTACTTGCATTGCACTACACGCAAGTACATTTCCCTTGGAGCGGGTGCAAAGAGTCTGCCAGTCCGTCACTTGTGGCTCTGGCTGACTCCTGCAGCAGCATTTGTGTGCCATGCAAACCATGCCTGCAAGTGCTGCCTGACTGTGTCTCACCGACTGTTGCAGGGAAGGCACCCCAAAGAGGGGTGCCTCTGCCAGTCTGCTGCGTCTGCAATATGCATATCCATAGCATATGGCTATGCATGCCCTTTTGTAGCAGCGCTGGCGGGTGAGGATAGGAGGCACCCACCACAGAGAGGTGCCTCCAGGAGCCCGCTACCCCCCCAAAAACAGTACTAATGACAAATGAAAAAACAAAAAACGAAACGACAAATTTTTGCGAAATTTCACGAAAAACGGAAACGAGCCGAGACGGGCTGCCTCCGACACACGACAACTCGAAAACGTCATTTTCCCTAGTCTCTAATACAGATATATTGTCTATATAGACAACATTTGTCGAGATGGACCAATTGGCTGACCTGCTATAAGGTAGCATTCTGCATGTATCCTCAGTATATACATTTGCTGTAGTAAAAAACACAACATGTTGTATTACTTTCCTGAGAACATTTGGAATATTGCATAAGTTTCATAGAGTGACAGAAGGGTAATAATAGGTGAAACATCAATTATAAGATTATGTTTATAAAAATGATTGGAGGTCCAGGAAATTACAAGTCACTTAGCTTAGGATGTTTTTTAGAAAACTAGTGAGAATCACTGTTAAAAATAAAACCTGTCAAACATATAGAAGGGCACCCTGCTGATAAAATATCCACTTGGCTTCTGCAGGGATCGGTTTTCGTTTCTTTAATTTTCTAGACTTCTTTGAAAGTGTCACTGAATACTTGGGCTAAAAGTTTGTTGAAAAATCAGCACTTCAGCCCAACATATTGTCTCTCAAATGAAAACAAACTTTATGAAAGAGAAAATGGTGTTGCAAACCTCAAACTGTTTAATTAACTCCACTACAATGCAGTCACCAAATTGTTTGGCAGCAGTGTATGACACCCTCAGTGTGATATCAGTACTGTAGAGGTACAGTGCTTTATCACTTCATCAGATATGAAAAAGATAAAAGTCTTTCATTTGCATCAGCATTCTAGTACTTTTCAGCAGTTGGATCTGGAAAAGTTTTGGAGAATATCTTGGCATTTATTAGTATGTTGTGATGTCAAGCCAAAGATTTTAGCATTGTTTTTCTGCAAATAATTATGATTGTGTATTTATATAACTTAACCCAGGGGTCCTCAACCTACGGCCCGCGGGCCGTATACGGCCCCCGGGGACCCTCAATCCGGCCCCCGGGAGCCTCAGCATACCCCCCCGCGCCCCCCACCCGTGGGGGCCGCTCAAGCCCTTCTACTGGTAAAGTTTCTTTTGGGAGTATTCGCAGCCTCCTGGGGGCAACCATCTTGAGTGTTCCCCAACCCCCGGGGAGGGGCGGGGAGAGCAGGCGACTCAAGAGCAAGACTCGGCAGGCAGCTCCCTCCCTTCGTGAAGGAAGCGCCTATTAGGAGGGAGGGAGGTGTCTTTCCCGCCTCCCAGCGGCGGCCGACATGTCGTGGGCGCGGCGCTGCTGAGCACAGCCCGGTCGGTCTGCGGGCGGCAGAGGCAAAGGCAGAGGCGGGCAAACGCTGAGGGGTCTGTTGCGGTGGCGGTGGCGCCTCTCGATGGCAGCGCTCGCTGCCTCCACGGCGGCCCAGGACTCCCCCTCCTCATCGTCGTCGTCCCCTTACACCGCTTACAGCTCTCTCTGGCCACTGCCCCGCTCGCTCCGCATCTCGCCGGCCCGGCTGCCGTTGGCGCCCAAGCGGTTCGAGATCGTCCACGGCGTGGGGTCTTCGGCGGGGCCGAGCTGCTGCTGCTGCTGCCAACTCAGCGGCTGTGCGCCGGAGCGCCCCTGCTGCGTCCCAGCTTCCCGCCCGCCCCTTGCAGCGGAAATTGAAGGGAGGCCGGGCGGGGGGGTGGCCCCCACTAACACTCACGCCGCCGCCGCCCTCCTCCTCCTCCTCCTCCTCTTCTGTGAGCAAGAAGGGGGGAGTCTCGCACCCACGCCCGGCTCAGCCCCTGCAGCCGCCATCCCAATCTCTCCCACCCCCACCCCCTTTCCCCTCCTCCTCCTCCTCCTCCTCCTCCTCCTCCTCCTCCTCCTCCTCCTCCCCGCCGGCCACCGCCTGGGCCTACGAGCAGGGCGCCAGCAGCCTCAAGCCCAGATAAGGAGGGAGGGGGGTCCCTCTTCCCGCCCGCCGTCGCCGTTGCCGGGGGGCTCCGCCAGGAAAGCCCGGGGATTGAGGCGAGGCCTTCTCTCCCTCCGGACAGCCCTTGCCTGGCCAGGCGTGTTCGGGGCGCCTTCGCCTCCCTCGGGTGCACGTGCGTGTGTGTGCATGCGTGCGTGTGTGCGAGAGAGAGAGAGGCTCCGCTGTCCTCTCCGCGGGTGCGAGGCGGAGGCGAGAGAGGCTCCTTGGGGGGGTCGGGGGGTGGGGAGGACGACGGCGGTGACAGGGACGCGTCCCCCCAATCCCCAGCCTCTGGGCCTGGCCAGGAGGGGGGGCGCCCTCATCCTCCTCTTCCTCCTCCCGGGGAGCCCCGTGGCCAGGCGGCGTGCCTGAGGCACGGGAGGTCACGAACGAGGCGCCTGGAGCGCATCAAGGGGCAGCGGTAGTGCTGGGAAGCCTTTGCGGGGTTGAGGAGGGGGGCGAGTCGAGGGGAAAAGGCCAGCTGCATTTTAAGGTTGCCTGCTCTTTCAGGTAAGACGCCTTCCGCAGGTGAACCCCCCCGGTCCCGGTCCAGGCTTCGATCAAGCGGGCAGAGCAGGGGTGGCGGGAAAAGGAAGGAAGGAAGGAAGGACGGACGGCGTTTCCCCCCCTCGATCCGGACTCCAGACCCTTCTCCATGTGGGGCCCATGGGTGGGCATTGGGTGCTGGGGAAGGAAAGACACGGTCACCTCCTTCCAGTAGACGAGGAAGGGTTGTTTACTGAGAACTGGGGCGGGGACGTGTTGCTGCCCCCCCCCCGAAATTTTGGGACTACAACACCGACAATCCTCCGTCATGCCCCCTCCCCTAGGTGTGTGTGTCTCTCATCACAAGCCACGTCAGTTTCAATCCCTGACCCTGGTTTGGGCTGGTGAATTTTGTTTATAGATGTCTCCCCAAACCTTGGTTGAAGCTGAAGATAGGAGTGGGACAGCGGCTTCTCCATTTCCCCCCTAATAGCATTCTGTTTTTTTATTTATTTATTTGTATTTATTTATTTTGTATGCTGCCCACTACCCAAAGGTCTTTATTATTATTATTATTATTATTATTATTATTATTATTATTATTATTATTATTATTATTATTATTATTAATTGTAATTTATTGTTATTATTATATTAATATTGCATTCTTTTTCCTGTTTTTTTCAATACAAAACAAATATGTTCAGTGTGCATAGGTATTTCTTCATATTTTTTTCAAAATCTAGTCCGGCCCCCGACAGTGTCTGAGGGACAGTGATCCGGCCCCCTGCTTAAAAAGGTTGAGGACCCCTGACTTAACCCATGTTGTTATGTGCCATCACGTTGCCTTTGACTTATGGAGACTCTGTGAATTTATTTATTGAATTTTATGCTGCCTTTTTCACCATGAATGGACTCAACAAGACTTCTACAAGAGCCTGTCAGTAACAGCCCTATTTAGGTATTCAAGACTAAAGGTTGTTAAGTACTTCCTTTATTCATCTCATGTTAGATCTCCCTCTTCTCCCACTATACAGTACTCATCTTCCACCAGTGTTACTGTCTTGTCCTGGTGTGCCTGATGTGCAATAGAGTCAGTTTATGCTTTATAACTTCCAGATCAGTGATTCTCAACCTGTGGGTCCCCAGATGTTCCTGGACTGCAACTCCCAGAAGCCTCCACCACTTGCTGTCCTGGAAGGGATTTCTAGGAGTTGCAGTCCAGGAACATCCGGGGGGCCCCAGGTTGAGAACCACTCTTCTAGAGAGTTCAGAATTTATTTTATGCACAACCTACCTATTTGTCTTTCTGATTTTCATCTTATTTGTAAAATGGATTGATCTTTTTCCTGTTTACTTTTCTTTACTTCCCATTTTTCTCACATCCATACATAGCAGCTGGGAATACAATAGAGTGTATGATCTTTAACCTTCAATTCCAGCAACACATCCATCCACTTAAGGATGTATTCCTTCATACCTGCCCTTCCAAATCTCAGATATTGGATTTCACGACCACAGACTCCAGCTGAATTGACAATGTACCAAAGTATAGAAAATCTTTATTTTTATATTGTCAGAATTAGATTTAGATAATTCTTTTGTCATAATATTTGTTGTCTTTTTTATTGAACTGTAATCCCGCTTTTGCACATTCTTCTTTATATTTCAGTAATCAGCAGCAATATGATAGCATATACTTTTCTTAACCCTCCGTACTTCTTCCATCAATTTTCACTCCTCCAGTCTATGAGTCTAATCACCCTTTTAATATGTTCAGCGTAAAGTTTGAATCAGAAGTGCTTCCAACCTGGGAGTCTCATCTCTTTTTACATTTTGTAAATATGTATTTAAAATATATAAATATGTATCTCTTTTTTACATTTCGAATTGATCCATCATAGCCTCATGGCGCAGTGGTTAAATGCCTGTACTGCAGGTAAAACTGTGCTCACGACCTAGGGTTCAACCCTAATAGCAGGCTCATGGTTGACTCAGTCTTCCATCCTTCCAAGGTCAGTAAAATGAGTACCCAGCTTGCTGGGGGAGGGCAATGTGTAGCCTGAATTACTATAATTAAAACTGTAAACCGCCCAGAGACTACTTTAAGTGGTATGGTGCGGTATATAAGCAGAACACTTTGCTTTTTGAGGTAGGAAGTATTCAGAAGTGGTTTTCTGTTACCTTCTTCTGTGAAATACTAACTAGCTTGAATATTACTGCTGTTGTCTGTGAAAGATCCCCCACCAATATTAGATTCCTTCAATGACTTCTTTGTTCCTGTCCAAACTCTAAAAGGACTCTTGCTGCTACCCTGCAAGGAGTCTAGATTGGTAATGGATTTACCCTCCTGAAAGTAATACTCTGTGATTCCCTGTCACGCTCAAACCCTGTCATCACATTAAAATTCTGGCCTGCTGTACAAATCCCAAAGTTTTTTAAATTAAAAAACAAACAGCAACAACCAATCTTGGGTTTCTGAAGCTTAAAAAAGTCTTGAGCTTTCATGGGGAAATGCTTATGATTTAAAACTTGAGGGAGGTATTTCATACCAGTCAGTGGAAAGCTATTACAAAATAATCATTATTTTTGTTTTTATCTTCATCAGCACCAAATAACAGATTTATATTTACATACTTTTTACTGTAAAAGCATAATAATGACATTGATATATGCAAGCTATATATTTGAATCTTAAAGCATTTTAATGTGCGTAACTCCTTGGCCTGCTCCATAATTTTATTTGGACACCTTTATTGTAGCTGTCTGCGGCTAGTATTTTATAGTATTGCATTTGGTTTTTAAACATTATTGTCTACACCAGAACTTGGTGATCTCAGTAGGGCAAGGGGACATTTTCCTCATGTACCAGCAGCTTGAAGGCCACATACTGAAGTGGTCAAAATAGGGGGGGAGGGTGTGGCAAAAAGGCCACATTGCTTTAAAAAATACAATAATTATGGGTTGTAAAATTTGCAACAAAGGTGTTTTTTAAGTGGAAAAATGTTTTTCATTAAAAAGTATGGAGGTTTTTGAAAAATTGCCACCTTTTTTAAAAATCAAAGATATATTTTGGGGGCTGAGGGAAGACTGAGATGCAGACAAGACAATGAAGCATAAAAATAGCATCCTTATCTCCCCTGGAAGTACAAAAACAAAAATTAGGGGGAGAGAGTTTTTTAAAAAATGAATTTATTTTGGGGGTTGCAAACACAGCCTCTAAGGACCCCCAATGTATCTTTAGTAGAGATGGGCACGACTTGAAAAAAATTTTTTTCGAGTTGTCGTTAGTCAGGCCGGTCCCGTTTCGGCTCGTTTCTGATTTTCGCGAAAATTCGCAAAAATTAGTCGGTTTGTTTTTTTTGTTTTTTCGTTGTCGTTAGTACTGGTTTTTTGGGGGGGAGCGGGCTCCTGGAGGCACCTCTGTGGGGTGGGTGCCTCCTCTGGCCCGCTATAAAGGGAAAGTGGGCTCCTCACCCACTAGGAAGGGGAAGCAGGCTCCAAGAGACCCCTCTACATGGGGGTCTCCCTTCCTCACCTGCTGCTGCTGCAAAATGCTATGCAATAGCCATATGGATATTGCATAACATAATGTGCAGACAGTGAGACCAGTGTGAGAGTGATAGAATCATGCCTTCCCTGCACAAGGCTCTCGCACCACCATGTCTCACACAGAAGGGAATTGTACTTGCTGCGTGTAGTGCAATGCAAGCAAGTAGATCTGGCTTTAAGGTGGCTTAGTGCAAGGGCTAGGGTTAGGCTAGTGACGGGTAAGGTTACGGTGGGCTAGTGGGTTGCACCTCTGGGTGCCTCTCTGACCCACTAAGAAGACAGTCTGTGACGTATGGGTACGGAGTCAAGGGTTAGGGTTAGGGTTAGGGGGGCTAGGGCAGGTTTTAGGGGGCTTTTTGGCACATCCCAGAAGTCTCCATGGCCAAGTGGCCATGCGACTGGTGGGATGGCTCCAAAAATTTGCATGGTCGTCCACTGCCACATGGCTGGCCACTCGGCCAGCCCATCCAATGCGCAGGTGTAAAAAAAAATAAAAAAATAAAATCAATGGAGGACAGAGGAGGAGAGGAGAGACATTTTGTTGCAAGAAAAAACCCACTGCTACTGTGAAAAATCTGGCAGTTTATAAATTTTCGCGTGTTTCTGTTGTGCTTGTGTGTTTTTGGACCACGATTTCAAAAACAATATTGCGTTCGCCGCCCCATTTTGGATCCCCCGCCCGCACCGCATGGCATGGCGAAATGGCGACTCGAGTCCGGCCGCCCAGGACGGGGGGGAGGCGGGACCCCCCTCCAGAAACCACCCCTCCGGTAGGTGCCCTGCGCCCTTAGTCAAGCAGGCATTTTTCCGCCTGCTTTTTTGGCCCGGGAATTGGTGGGGGGAGAGTTTAAAAGTTTTTTCCTGTGCCGTCCGTGCCGCTTGCTTGCGCTTTAATTGCGGCGGCCGGCGGCGAGACTGGGCTTTTTGCTGGCTGCAAGCCTGCGGCGAGTCCCACCAGAGCAGCCCAGGATGGGGGATGGGGGGGGAGGCCGGGGACCTCCAGAAACAACCCCTCTGGTAGGTGCCCTGAGGCACGGCAGGCATTTTTCCGCCTGCTTTTTTGGCCCGGGAATGGGTGGGGGGAGAGTTTAAAAGTTTTTTCCTGTGCCGTCCATGCCGCTTGCTTGCGCTTTAATTGCGGCGGCCAGCGGCGAGACTGGGCTTTTTGCTGGCTGCGAGCCTGCGGCGAGTCCCACAGAGCAGCCCACTAGGACAGGGGATGGGGGGGAGGCCGGGGACCTCCAGAAACAACCCCTCTGGTAGGTGCCCTGAGGCACGGCAGCCATTTTTCCGCCTGCTTTTTGGCCGGGAACTGGGTTTTTTTAACTTTTAAAAACTTTTTTTCTGTGCCGCGTGTGGCATCGCGCGATTGCGCGATGCAAGGAACGAGCACAACAAATCAGACCAAAATTGTTCATTCGTCGGTTCGAGCTCGAAATCTGGGGGAGTAATTCCCGTTACCATTTCCGTAGAGTAACTGAACCGAGTAACGGAAACGGAAACGGGAATACCGCTAAGTCGTGCCCATCTCTAATCTTTAGGTGTCATGCTACCCACCCCAATCTACAATGTTGTTCATCACCCTGGAAATTTTTACAGTGAAGGAATGTATAGAAGAGTGTGTGTCTGTTTTTGAGATTGAGCAAAGGATCCAGAGCACAAAACCCAGAATTGTCTACTTGGTTTTGTAAGCAGCCTCGTTTCCCCACCCCCACCCCAAATATGTGGAAAATACTGCAAAGTTCAGACAGACTGTTGTTCATTTTCCCCATTGACACCCAGTGCCATGAAAACTGCAAATTACTCTGGTGTCCTCTCTCCCCGATCCATAGCATTTCCTGTCAACAAAAGAACCTTCTACTATTTTTAAAATGTTTGAATCCTTTTGGATCAAAAAAGTGTTCTGAGATCACTTGAATGGATGATGCAGAAAAGAGAGGACAAGTGCATACTCAAAGCACCTTCCTGCCTTCTCCCTTGCCTTTTACCTCTCTCTCTCTCTCTCTCTCTCTCTCTCTCTCTCTCTCTCTCTCTCTCTCTCTCTCTCGCACACACACACACACACACACACACACACAGAGGGTAATGCCAGTATACATGAGCCCAGCCTCTCACCCAATACTCTTTTTATGATTTTTAAAGCTTCTCCTCCTACTGTTATGTTATTGTTTTATTTTTCATATTTTTGTCAGCATTCATTAACATAAGAACATAAGAAGAGCCATGCTGGATCAGGCCAAAGGGCCATCTAGACTAGCTTCCTGTATCTCACAGTGGCCCCACCAGATTCGTTTGGGAGCGCATGAGACTAGATATCTGTCTCCTGATACCACTCCCCTGCATCTGGCCCTTGAAGTATCCCGGTTTTAAGCCTGGAGATTACACATCTCCATCATGGTTTGTAACCTGTGATGGACTTTTCCTCCAGAAATCTGTCCAGTCCCCTTTTGAAGGCATCCAGGCCAGATGCCATCACCACATCCTGTGGCAGGGAGTTCCACAGACTAACAACACGCTGGGTGAAAAAATATTTTCTTTTGTCTGTTCTTACTTTCCCAGCCCTCAATTTGAGTGTACTGTATGTCCCCTAGTTCTGGTATTTTGTGAGAGGGAGAAGAGCTACCCTCTATTCACTTTACTCATGCCCAGCATGATTTTGTACATCTCAATCATATGCCCCTCAGGCGCCTTTTTTCCAGACTAAAGAGCCCCAAATGTTTTAGCCTTTCCTCATAAGGGAGGTGCCCCAGCCCAGTAATCATTTTAGTCGCTCTCTTCTGCACCTTTTCCAGTTCCACTATGTCCACTATACTTACTTATTTTACAACACCCATTGCCTTATCTAAGGCACATTGGGGTGTTTCTATTAGAAGATGACACACGCATATATAAATATATCTGTGATTCTTCCATCACCATAACAATCATTCTGATGGTAAAAGTATCCCGGGTGGTTCCTGTCCATCCCTGAGGCTGCTAAAGGTATGCTTTGTGTGTCTCTGACTTGAGAGTACCGGAGCCTGTCATATACTATACTTGTTTTTATGAACACATGTGGACAGAAAAGAAAAGAAAGGTAATTCCCTATAAAAAGCAAACCCCTGTGGGAAGTAATGGACCAGGCTGTCTTCAAGCTCTGAGAACACTCTCTGCCCAAGCCCCTCTCGTTTACATGCCTTGAATTTAAGGCTAGGTGAAATCCTACAAAAAGCCCTCCCTTATTAATTTCCCCCTTTCTTATCCCTGGCGGAGGAAAGGGCAGGACATAAAGACGCGTACAATCCATCAAAGCATTCCAAACATGTTCTGAAATATGGTATGGCTGGCTTGTCAGCTAATACAGTATATCTACTCCAGTTTCAATAACATTTTACGAGGCTACTTAAGCTCGGTATCCGTCTTTGGTGCTACATCTCGGTGTCTGCTTGCAGTATATCACTGGCCCAGAGCCAATGAAAGTAAGTTCTAAGCTGTATTTCTCTCTCTTTCTTTACTGCAGCTGGCTGCCCAGATTCCCTGATTAAAGAGCTGCATCATTTCAGAATTCTGGGCGAGGAGCAGGTGAGTTAAGATCTGAAAGGCAGTGCCATGGTGTTGTGAAAGATAGACGCTAATGAGGCAGCCTCCTCCCTTTCCCAGGAAGCACAGCATCTCCCATGATCCTCCCAGTGCCCAAAATGGGGGAGGGGACGCACACAGAGACACGCAGTCGGGGGTTGTGTGTATATATATATGTGCGTGCACAAGATTTTTTTTTATCCCATCCGTCAGTCTTGATAGGCTATTAATTGGTACATCTGCTCTCTGCCACAGTGTTTCAACTCAAGACTCCTGCAATAAGCAGGCAGTGTAACATGGCAGTCAGTCAAGCAGGAGGACCAAGTATTCCCGAGCAAAAAGTATATATTAAATCTCGTCTGGTCTTTTGGTGGTCTCTTAGTCATGATCTTCAGTCCAGATGCTTTCTGAATTTCAGAACTGTAGGTCATGTCACAATAAAGACCAGTTTATTAATACAGTGATACCTTGACTTACAAATTTAATCCATTCCAAATGCATGCTCTTACGTCGAACTACTCTTAAGTCAGGTTACCTATCTAAAAAGTTGAAAAAATAAGTTAAAAAATAAAAATAAAAATAAATTTGTAAGTCAAGCAGACCATATCTAAAATTTATAAGGCGGCAGGTTAAATGTCAACAGTTTTCCACTCTTAAGTCGAATTGTTCTTAAGTCGAGCTGCTCTTAAGTTGGGGTACCACTGTATGTGTCTTTTTTCTTTAAGTCTAGCTTACTATGTGCTGAATTTGTGCCCTTGGAAAAATTATTTATTTATCTATGCTTGGAAGGAACTGAAAAAGGACAGCTTCAGAGAAGACTTCAGACCTGTGTAGAGGAGAACAAAGATTTGAAAAAACAGATTTAAGATTAGAACCTAAGTGATCATGATTCACAGAGGGAGCAGGTGTTCACCATAACAGAACAGGTGCTTTGAACTGAGATGCACTGAGAGTCAGTCCCTGCCAGTCTCCAGGAAAATTTCCCCAGGTACAGTGCAAGGAAATACATCTCCTCAAAATCTCAGATCCAGATAGACATTGCTGTGCTAGACAGAACATTGATCTGCTCTATTAAGGCATTGTCACATTTTCCTGTGTTTCTAAATTGTGAATCGGATAAGGGAGACAGAGTGTACTTTGGTGGAGGACAGAACTGAAAATGATAAACAAATAGTCAAAGGGCACCATACATGCGGTCAAATTCTAGGGCATAACAGGGAACCAAGGTGTCAGTTCTTGACAAAAGAACAAGCAGTGGGCAAACTGGAAACGGGATCCAAGGTGGAATAGAAAAGGATACCCCTTTTCCATCGTACAAATTAAATTCACTAATTCAGACATTTCATGATATGCTGCAAGTCTTGTTAGGCCAGGAAGAAGACAGAGAGTAGTTAGCGTTCACTGGCATTCTTCTATAAAACTTCAAAACATCAAGAAACGATTTGGGACAGTGATATAATGTGCTTGGATAAGAACTCAAAAGTATTTCACATGTCCTTTAAGTATGCCTTCCTTTGAAAGATACTGTAGTACAGATATCTGAATGCTGCTGCTATTTTGCATACTTTTTTCTTCTTCCTTGATCTAGTTTCTTTGAGTAGACATATGACTTTTGGTCTCTTTTTTGGTGAACAATAAAGACAGAACATATTCTCAAAGCTTTGTGCAGAAGCAATTTGAATATATTTCCTGAGCTGTACAATTTCAAATGTTTTGACATCTCCTGAATCTCCTGTATTTATTTATACATAAATTTTATTTATTTATTTTTATATTTATATCCCGCCAGATTTCCCCCCAGGAACTCAAGGTGGCTAACAAATAACAAAATTCGATAGTGCAAACTAACAAAACCACAATAATAATACTAATACTAAAACATAAGATGGCAAAGAAAAATGGGCGGACATAATAAATCAAATCTCTGCTCAAAGTAAATCAACCCCAAGGTCACCGAACGCAGCCATAAATAGCCAAGTTTTTAAGAGCTTCTTGAACGCTGGGAGGGATTCTACAGGCCTAATATTACTCGGAAGACGGTTCCACAAAGTGGGACCAGCCACTGGGAAGGCGCGATTCCTGGTAGAAGTTTTGTGCGCCTCCCGGGGAGTGGCAATCCGAAGAGCAAAAGACGGGGATGTTCTAGTGGGTTGGGCCAATGTTGATCTCTGTATGATACACTCCGTCAGATATGCTGGTCCCAAGCCATGGAGGGTTTTGTAACTGTGAGAAGAACTCTCGTGAAATTTCCTCAACTTGTGTGAGCAAGCATGTGGAAATCTTTTCCACCTCAGTCGCACTCCCAGTGAGGAAGGAGATGGAAAGTCCATCACTTCTAAAAACCCTGCCACCTACCAGATCTATACAGTCCAGAGGTAGCTTTCCTCCGGAGTTCCAACCAGCAACAAGCTCTTGCAATGAAACCAAGAGGAGAGATTGAGTGATGTCACCTTTAGGGTGGATCTAGTCCAGGAGCTAGATCTAAAAGTAGAAGTAGGCTTTTTGGACCAGGAGAATCAGGGTTGCACTTTCTGCACACGCCAGTGTATCCAGCAGAACAATACCCGTTTTTGCTCCCTCTGCCAGTGAGGTACCATGCTTCCAGAGTATTTTCAAGCCAAGGTGTAGGAAAGTTCCTGTTTCCAGATTCCATATTCCACAGTCTCCAGTCAGCATGGTCATGGCTGCTGGCCAGAGTGTCTGGGAGTTGTAGTCGATAAAATCACCACCACCACCCCAGTTGTGGAGATGATTGTCCCATGTGTGTGAAAACTGTGGCCCTCCGGGTTGCATATGACATCATGCCAGTGGAACTCTGTGCTTGGCAGACCAAGAGGTCTGCCTTATTTTTGACTTCCCCCCCTTAACTTTCATCAAAGGTTATCGTGTTGCTCTCTTGAGTTTACAGTGCTGATATTTCTGCATTTGCATGGAAATTCTATATAAACCTACATGGAAGGAAGTGCCACTGAACTTAGTCCCATTTCTGACTCTTGAGTAGGTAGGTAGGTGAAGGTCTGAGTCTGCATTGCAAGCAGACTGGCTCAGCTTGAACAACACAGAGAGAAGGAAGGCATTCTTTAAGGAAACTCTTGACACCTTGTGAGGGGATATTTGAATATTTAGGCAAGAAGGAAGCTCTCGGGGGGGAAGATATGTCAGGAATTTTGGCAGATGAAAGCTTTACTGTGTTTTAGACGTGACCTTGTCTCCCCTATGGTTTGTAAATGGGTTAACGCAAATATAGGTGGTGGTGGGGAAGCAGTAGTAAAGAAAAGTTCAACCTGTATAGCTTGCCATTTTGTAAAGTTCTTATCATTATTTAAGCATTTGGGGGAGTGGAATTGAGAGATGAGTAATTACAATCCCCTCCTGTTCAGTGGCCTTATTTAGTTATCAATTAAAAATTGAAATTATTATGACTTACCTTCTTATGCCATACGTAGCTGCCACTTTAACTCCACCACAGCCCTGTGAGGTAGGTCATCTGAGATAGGATGGCTGGTCCAAGGTCACCCAGTGATTTTCATAATCCAACAAGGACTTGAACCTAGAGCTCCTCGGGTCCAGTTCAGTACTCTTAAGGATATACTAGACTGGTAGTAAAACCTAAATCCTGAAATGGTCGATGGGATATTTCATTTTATAGTTTTTTGGGAAATTATAATTTTAAATGTCCCATATACAGTAATACGTTTTTTAGGAGTAATTTACTTTAATGGCGTTTTGCAAGACAAGCAATCATTTCTTCTAAATTTTGCCTTGATCAACAAGCAATGCCTTGATTTACAAGCACTGGAGCAGGTCTCGTGACTGCAAGTGAGCCAATGGTGGCTCCTCCTCCCATTGTAGGTAACTGTCTGGAATGTTGTGTCTCAGGCGAGCCCCCAAAGCAGAGGGAAGAGGGAGGAGGACAGGCTTCCTTCGCACCAGCCAGGAACGTTTTCAAAGGAGAATGCAGTGTTTTCTTTCTATTTCTATTTCTATTTAATTTGTTTTGAATATCCTTTCTTATTTTTCAAACCATTTTGAGTCATGGGGCAGTTAGTCAAGTTTGTATAGGGCTACAAATTGCATTTTATTATTGTCAGATTAAAAATGCAGAGTAAAATCCAGTTAGAGTTCCAAGCAGAGCAGATTCCACAGCCAGGTACCTAAACCATGGTGTGGATGAGGACTTCTAGCCAACTTCTTTTGTGAGTTTTGGCATTTTGTGTACATAGTATGTGGTCTGTGGGACCCCAGAATGAAGCATCTGTGTTTCCACCATTCTTATGGGGAAATTTGCTTTGATATAAGAGTGTTTTGGTTTACAGGCATGTTTCAGGAACCAATTATGCTTGTAAACCAAGGTATTACTGTACAGTATAAGTATTCCGAACGGCATGAATACAAACATGTATTCCTGATTTTTTAACTTGAAAAATGATGTAAGTGGCTTTGCTCAAAGCTCAGCTATCTTTGCTTCCCTTTTAATGGCATCAGATATACATCTCCAACGCAGGGAGTGAATCCCTATATAGGCAGCTGACCATTGCAAAACCTCTTTCCAGATCACTTTATGAAATAATTTCATACATTCTATATAAATCACAGCAGGCAGAGATTATGGACATGGACAAAGAGGCATGGTTAGAGGATTATGGGATCCCACCCTGGTTTGCCATTACATCTGGACTGGTTGGTTGTGTGGAAGAGCTCTAAAATATTCATTAGAAACAAATTAAGATTACAGTGGTCCCCCACCCTTTCGCGGTTCATAAACTGCAGTCCCGCTATATTGCGGGATTGCAGTATATGAAAAAAAGGCCTCCCGTACTTACCCCAGGACTGGCACTATCCCAGATGGGCCTTCCTGGGCCTGTCGGAGGCCTCAGAATGATTTTCAGTGATCTGGAAGTCACTTCCTGTTTGTAGGGAGGCCCTCGCAGGCCCGGTCAGGGCAGCGCCAGGCTAGGGGTAAGTAAAGAGCCCCCAGCTAGGCCCCCAGGCCTGACCCAACCTGCATCTGCATATCGCGGATTTTCAATTATTGTGGATCAGTTTGGGTCCCTAACCCCAGTGATAGGTGTGGGGGGTTACTGTACCCCCCCCCAGGTGAAGGAGATGAAGACATATAACTGAAAGCATGGATCATATAATCGATGAGAACAGTGTTTAGCGGTTTGATAGGCTTGTCTGCCTAACTGAACTACATAATTTCTTACTGAAATGATGGAGAGATTAAAAAATTAAAAAGATGCCTTGAAAATGTTCTTCAGCAGCAAAAGAAGGGAGACAGCCTGGTGACTGGTTAGTGACATGTGTGAATGCATTTAGCAGGCTCTTCTCTTTTCAGATTTGTCTGTTTCTTTGGCTTTTGTAGTGCAAAAATAACACTTGTCACTTGTTATAATGGCATGATTTTTTAAACGGAGCCAGTGAAAAATGTCAAACTCCCGGGCAAAATATGGTTTCCACATCCAACGGAACTCAGTAAATCATTTCTCTTGCCTTATGGCTTAAAAAAGCAGAACTGATTTTTTTAAAAAAAAAATAGTATTTATGCAGGAAATTTAAAAGAAAAAAAACAAAGAGCAGAGCCAGAAGTACTTGCATGACTGGCTTCAGAAAGAAAAAGATTAATAGGATTAATAAGAGAAACTGGTAAAGGACATTTTTCGAAACGCTGAGAACCTTTTAAAACTACACTAAAATGTTTTTTTCCTCTTTGCAGTATAATCGTTACCAGCGCTATGGCACTGAAGAGTATGTTTTGCAAATGGGTGGTGTCTTGTGCCCCACCCCAGGATGTGGTGCTGGCCTGCTTCCTGAACCAGAAGTGAGAAGAATAGTGTGTGAGCCAAGCAATGGACTGGGATGTGGGGTAAGAAGATTGTCTCTTTCAAACAATTACATGCAGTATCGGGGAGAGACTACACACTTGCTTTGCATGCAAAATTCCAAAGTTCAGTGTCTGTCATGGAAGGGCTAGGTGAGATTTTTTTTTAGTAGACCTCTTGGGGAATGGTTGCCAATCAGTGTTGACAATACTGAGCTACTTGGGCCAATGGTGTGGAGCAGTATATAAGGCAGATTTTCCTGTTTCTAAAATGGCTTAAATTGCGAAGTCAGAATATTTGAACTCGTCTATCTCACAGGTGACTCAGAATTGTTCTTTATACCAGAATACAACAGTGGGGCCTGATAAACAATTTTAATTCAGAGCTGCTGCTCTGCAAGAATGGCCAGTTTGTCATGTTGAGCTGGCCTGTCCCAGAATGCTTTGCTTTAATTGGTTTGTGAAACTGCTTACCTCAGTGGTTACCTTAAAGAGTAGGGAGTGTGGAAATGACAAGTGGAGAGCTCTGACTCTTTTATAAACTACCCACCGTCAGCAAAATGGTGAAGGTTCTAAAGCCAAGGGATTTGTTTCTTTATCGGCAGTACTCTCTTTAAATGGGTTTGCGAATGGAGAGAGAGGGTGGGAGAGAACCAAATGAATAAAAAGACACTGGGTGTTTTCAGCAGATCAATGAAGATGGATGGAGATAATGTGAATGTGTTTAATGGGAGCTGGTTTTGAATAAGTATGGGGGGGACTAGAATACATTGATCATTCCTCAGCCGCCTCCCTTGTTTCATCATAGAGCACAATGGCCAAAATCCTAATAGTTAAACATAGCAAATTTAACTACAGTAAGTAGACATGGGCACGAAACAGAAAAATGGTGTTTCGGTTTTTCGTTTGTCATTGAGAGGTCTGTTTCGGTTCGTTTCCATTTGTCGGGAATTTTTTGAAAATTGTCATTACCGTTTTTCATTTTTTCGTTTGTCATTTCTACCCCCCTTTTGCGCAATTTTTAAAGCATTTCCGTGCGCAGGCATCCAACAACGCCCCAGACCAGAGGGAAAACACTAAAAAAATGGATGCTGGCAGAGACACAGTATAGACTAGGTATGCAGGGAGGCTGCAAAGGCAGCGGCGGGCGTTGCCCAGGGTGCAAGGCAGCCACAGAGTGACTGTACGGCGGGGCAGGGGAGGGTACTCACCGAGAGGTACGCAGCACGCACGCACACAGGGAGGCTGCAGGACTGAAGCTAGAGTCGCAGAGACAGCAATCCCACCCTAACTCCCACCTGAGACTGCAAGGAGGACGGGGGCGGCCAGAGCTTCTTATGCCCTCTGTGGCTGCCAGACCTGCCCACCCAGTCTGCAACCTGGGCATGCTATTGGTTGAACATGATCCCACATCACATGGCTTGCCTCCATTTTGTGGCTGGTGGCGACATCCATTTTAAAGGGAAAAGAAAAATACATCACGATGGGAGAAGACAAAAACAAATGTTTTAAGGACCCCAACCCCCGTGGTAGGTATTATCAGACAATATAAATAATTATCGCTGTGTTTTTACGGATGTCCAGGACGTTTTTTAACATTTAAAACAGCTCATTTCATTGCACGTCGCCATTAACGGAAACGAAACGTAACGATCACAATTTTCATGGTTCTGTTCATTTCGTTTCGTTTTCATCACAATTTTTGTTTGTCGTTTCGTTACGTAACGGAAACGACAAACGGCAATGGAAACGAAAAAATGTTCGTTCCGTGCCCATCTCTAACAGTAAGCCCATTGAAACTGTGGAAATTTAGTGAGTCAACCTCCTATAAGTGTCATTGATTCAAAGGGGCCTACACTTACTGCAACTTACTATACTCAAGTAATTTATAGTTAGGATGGGCCCATTTCACTTAATGGAACCTATGGAATAGTTGAATTACCATATCACCATTGATTCAATAGGTCAACTCTATTGTGATTTAGTATGTTAAGCAACAGGATTTTGGTCACTATCTGTCCATAACACCCTACAGATACAGTATATAGGTGTGTTTTTGTGGCAGCTTTGTGGCCTTGGAGGTGAGGATTTTCCATAACATTTCTGTTTATCTGGGCATTTAGGAAAGGTCAGCCCTATTATAAGGCAGATAGAGCATCAGGCAGCAGGTATTGTTGTTGTTGTGTGCCATCGGTTCACTTTTGACTTAAGTGCCATCCTATGAATTAATGACATGCCATAATGCCCTCTCATTAATATATACAGATGATTAAGGAGTTACTGGATAGTTCACTGAGTTTGGCTTCTGGCTATGGAGCCAGAGATTGGCTATTGAATTTGCCACTGTGACTATTGGGAAAAGAGTCTGCCTATGTAGCCTTGGGCAAGCTACATCGTTCTGGGATATTCCTAGAAGAAGAAGAAGAAGATAAAACTCTTTCTGAATATTCTATACTTAGAAGCCCCTGAAAAGAGTTTCTCTAAACCAGGATCAACAGATGAGACACAATTATTAGTATTTGCTATTGCCCCACCCAATGAATTTCCTTGGTGGAGTAGGGATTTGAATGCAGGTCTCCAGAGCTTTACTCCAATACTCTTTCCAGTATACCACACTGACTATCAGGTAACATGTATAATATAATTGATAAATTATTAATTATTGCATAGATCATTAGGCAATAATTATAATAGTTGTGGTAATGATTATTACATATTTGCTGGGATCTTTCAGGTAAGAACATAAGTACATAAGAGTCGTACTGGATCAGGCCAAAGGCCCATCTAGTCCACCTTCCTGTATCTCACAGTGGCCCCGCCAGTTGTGTCTGGGAGGGCACGAGACTAGATATCTGTCTCCTGATACCACTCCCCTTCATCTGGCCCTTGAAGTACCTTGTTTTCATGATGTTTGCATAAGCCCTGTTTATCCTGCTGAAGCTAACTGATAACATGCTAGGGTGCACCTCATCATTGTACAATTAGGCATGAGACCAGGCATAAGAAGACATGTCTGAGAACCTTGTCAATTACCCATAACAAGTTATACAAAATTTAGATAAACACCAACAGGATTCTGGGTAAATATGGAGTCAAAGAATAATTCATGGAGTTGGAAGGGCCATTGAGTCCAACCCCCGGCTCAATGCAGGAATCCAAATCCGAGTATATCACCCAGATGATTGTCCAATTTTCTCTTAAATGCCTCCAGCATTGTATCCCTCATCACCTCCTGAGGTAACTTGTTCGGTTCAAATGGTTAGCTGTAACAGCTAACACTTTTTATTCCCCTTGAGTACTCTCACTCTCATCCTTACTATGGTATATAAAATATTTGCTTAAAAAGAAATGCAGTATCTGTGGATATATTGCTAAATGCCAGACACTTAAAAACAAATTTATGTAATGTGAACTTTTATGAGTACAATCCATTTCTTCAGACCTCTTTTTTTCTGAAAAGGGTCATATCCATGAAAGCTTACTCTAAAATCAATGTGTCCATCCCAATGGTGCCATAATATTTTTGCCAATACTATATTTCCATTAAGAAATTAGAATCATTCTCATCACTGTTGAAATGGAAAAAAGTAACCAAAATATCAATTTTATGTTCTAGTCATATTCTGGAATGAAAAGTATTTTTCAAAAAATAATGTCCCAAAACAATGGTTGCAAGGGATCTATATGCCTCTGAATTGAATGTCCAGCTTTTCTGATAAGGAGTTTGCAGTGTTTGTGGGTGCTTCTGCTTCTAGCCAAAACTAGTAATGCACTTTGACAAAAAAGCAATAAAAGATTCACTGTGTGTTTCATATTCTTTTGTATGCAGAAGTGAATAAGGACAGTTTATATCTCCAAGGTGAAACCTGATAGTACTACTACTAACACACCTCAAAATGATTTTTTTTTAAATCTGTGATTTCTGTTTTGGACTTTTAGTTTAACTACAGAACCTGATGCACCAACATCCAGAAGGGATAAATAAATTTTAAACTTTTATACAACAACAGAAACAAATTTAGGGTGGCATTTTCAAGACTAAGCAGGTTTATTTCAGAGAGACCATTTGTGCAACGCATGCTACCTTGTGACATAGCGGTTAAATTGCATTACTGCAGTGAAGAATCTGCTCACGATTTGAGTGCAACCTCAGGTTACTTAATTGGCTCATGATTGACTTGACTTAACATCCTTCTGAGTTCAGTAAATTGAGTAACCAGCTCACTGAGGGCGGGGGGGGAATACGTAGCCTTCATAATTAAATTGCTAACTGACCTTTAGGGGCCATGGGGCGGTGCATAAGGAGCACACTTCAGGCACGCCACATTGTACATTTCTGTTTCTTCCTCCCTTTCTCCCCTCTACGAGCTCTGCTGCACTCAGCCTGATGGTCTTCTGCAAGACTCAAAAGCTATCCTTGTGATATTTCAACGGTCCAACAAAGGTATTGCTATTGTTCATGGACTGGATGGCATGCATCCTCTGCAAAGTTTATTTTAACTCCCATTGGAGCGAGGGAGGAATATTCTGCGATTCAAATCACCCTGCTTCCCTAAGAATGATTATTCCATGTGGCTTTGCTATTGGCTAATGCTCTATTTTTTATTTTTACTCATAAAAAGGCTAATTTGATTCTCAAGGTGTTGCCTCTGCCTACTGTTCTTCCACCTTCATTGCAATTCATCAGGCCAATCTCTCTTGCTTTCATAGCAGCGATGTAAAATGTTGACAGGAAACCAGCAAGAAAATATGGACGCCATTACATTCTGTGCCAACCAGCCTGCCTGCTGAAAAAGCTGGGGTAATCAAGGCTCATGAGAGCTTGATAAATAAAACATCTTTGTCTTGTTGTGTACCAGGCCAAAAATGCATGATCTCCCTCATACATTGGAGGCCCCATCAGGTACCTACATTGTTCACAGTCCTATCAGTATGCACAGTGCTGAATGTGGAATAAAAGTACGATGGGAAGAGGAGGAATAAAAGTCCTTGGCGACCTGTGCTGTGGTTCTGTTTGTTTTTTGGTATTTTTGATGTGGCAGATGCTGCTGATACAATTCAATAAAACAAAACCACATCTTTGGACAGGGTACAGTCAGTATATCAGCCACTAGCATACAGGTCTATTTCTATGACTAGCACATAGTGAGGCTGTTAAGTTGAATTGTTAGCCCATTTCACCAGCCTTGCTTCATGTTTGTGTACTTATTCGGAGAATCCAAGCAATTTGCAATCTAGCCCTTCGCTCCTTACAAGCAGTTGCTGTCAGGGCTTGCAATGAAGTGCATAGTGCATCTAATTATCTATCCAAGGTGTAAACTATAATATTGTAGGTACACCGCCATAGCCCTGGTGTGTTAAGGATCAGTCATTCTGTGCTTAGGATGTTGGCTGCCAGTTGGATATTTGTGATGTGAAAGGGTAGTTTCAGCTTTCTGACACTTTCAAATGTGTTGTGTCCATGTGTACATTCCAATGAGCAGACAACTCAAGGATTTTAAGATCCATCACTCTGCCACTGGCAACCATCCCGCTCCAAAGTGGTGATGACCATAATATGGAAAGCCAGTCCATATTAATATTGTGCCAATAGCATGCTGATAAAAAAGTGTGGACCTGGTGACAATTTCCTAACATTTCAGAACCAAAGTGAATGTTAACAAAGTGTGGTACTGTACACTAAAAGATGTTCTGTTAATTGCATACAAAGCAAGTTTCTGGGTAGAAATTGCAAATTCAGCAGCTGTTTCTTTACTGTCTAGGATCCCTTTTCCTAGCTTTCTTTCAGTATTTATTCTGTCAGGAAGTTGTGGTTACTTTTAGTATTAATATCCTACAAGCACGGGACCTGGAAGTACAGTTAGAAGACAACTGCTACTGCTTCCCAAGGTTAGCTGCCTGAAGTCATTGCCTTACCGTGCCTAACACCTGACAGTAAAAGCATGTAATGCAAGAAACAGTAGCCTGGGTTTTTTTGTTTTTTTAGAGGAAAAATGATGATTGCCCTTCTTAAACAGCTTTTTTTAAAAAGACCTATTCCTTACATGCAAGGGCTTCTGTCCTCTCTTCATTCTTCTCCAGCTGCGCTTTTAAGAAAATGTATTATAAATATATTATCACGGGCAAGGTAACATTGGAAGACATCGCTGAGATTAAAAAGCTGCCTCATGGCAGAAATTGTTTCAGGGCATCATCTTGTGACTCCTGCACCCTAGGGGAATGAAAATGAGACACACGTTTCCATTATTGCTAAATGCTGACTTGCTAGCATTATGCCAGAAGCTCTAGGCGGTGATCACATGTCGTTTTTTTTCTTTTTCTATTGAGTGTGCATGCTAGCCTGCGCAAAGCAGAATTCCATCTTGTTGACACATTTGGCTTCACTTTCTAAGCAAGTTGTTTTCACTGTTAAAATACGGCAGGTTTTCTTGGGATGATGGAAGCATTGTTTCCTTGTTATGTCGAACATGGTTAGTGAGGATCTGGAAGCAATGCAAGAACCGAGAGTGCTTGAGTGCCGATGGGTCTTATTTTCACTCTGACTCTGCCATCCCACTGTGCCATTCACATGTTCCCTTACTCCTAGAGGAAATTATTGTTTCGAGTTGCTCTGTCTTGCAATGCACTGATATTGCAATGCACTGAGATTGTGACAAGTGCCAAATTCAGAACACTATGCTAGTGGCAGGTAGCACCAATGAGAACAATTTCCATCACTGGCCTGTATGGGGAAGGAGGTGAGATGACAAACTAAAGCCAAAATTCCTTCAAAGCATTATTCATACACAGTTCAGAATAAGGGTGCTAATGTTGAACCACCTCAAAACTTTAGCTTGTATAACCTATGTCCATCTCTGTTTTTGCCAGCTTTCCAATTTTATTTTGCTAATACTACCCACGTCTTGTAGCTGCCTGTATGCTCTAAGCACATCCGATCTCGCCTGATTTCGGAAGCTAAGCAGGGTCGGCCCTGGTTAGTACTTGGATGGAAGACCACCAGGGAATACCAGGTGCTGTAGGCGCCTGGAGTAGGAACTGGCAAATCACTCCAGTATTCCTGCCAAGAAAACTCCATGGACATGGAGTCACGAAGAGTTGGTCACGACTGTAGTGACACAACACACCCACCCACGTCTTAAATGAAGTCACTGGCCAGGCAGCACATGGATTCTACATCGAGTGGACAGTGGTAGACCCTTCCTCTTCCTTGCTAGGTGACTAGATCTTAAGGCTGCTAAAGAGTAGTGATAGTAAGATGAGAAGGTGGGGAGCCTGGATGCTTCTCCCTCAAAGTTCAGTACAGTACCTCTTTCTGCTATCCTTATGTGGTTACAACAGGTGAGAGAAAACACCACTGAATTTCACTGCATTATTGGAAAGAATGCTGCTATCTGTTGACATGTGAAAGAAATCTGTAAGTGGAGAATAAGAATATTGGGATTTTTTTTCGTATTCTTATAATGATGATGAAATTCTTGTTGAATACTCTCAATGCAGAAAGGGGTCTTTTCTACTCTCCCACTGACAGCATATCATTTTCAACTGACTGCATCTGAAAACAGATAAGACAAATCAAGCTGAATCTGAAAATTAACATAATTGAGGACAAAAGTGGTGAGCTTTTTTGCTTTGAACAAAGAGGTGCATCACTGAGTCATAGAAGATGAAACATTAATGCAATCAACCAAGGCTATGGGCTGACTGGGAATGACAGAGACCAACGGCAGGAGCCCAATTATAGAACAACCTTATCTGCGCAATCATCTGCAGATTTTTCACATATGAGCAGGAATAAGGCACACAGGCTGAATTATGAATATTTCTTAATAAATATAAAAGAAGTAAATCAAAATCTAACTAAACTTAACCAGTGCCTTCCACAAAAGGCTTTTCGTATTCATCTTGTTATAGCACTGTACATGAAAGCTCTTTGATCAATGAGAAAAGGTAGAGTACAAGATAAAAGGGTGGATTAGGATGAGCCTTATTGACCCATGGTTGATAGTCTATGCTTGCTTAAACGTTTGATAAGAAAAACATAAAGAATGCCCTCCTTGGCTGTCATTTGATATTTTGAAATGACCAATGAGCCACTCTCACAATACATTCAGACATAATAGGATTATAGCGGCTCATCATCAGTCAAAAAGTCCACAAGTGGACATTGATTAAAGAATGGTGATCAGTAGTACAACCCTGCAATGCAGAGGGACATGGGCAGATCCTTGAAATATGAAAACATGGCCATAAGTCTCGGTTCTGCAAGAAATACCCTAGCAGGACTAGAAAGTATTGTCAACATTTAGGTGCAACTACACAGCAAGAAATATATGAATGGATTCACTGTGAATTCACACACCTGGGAAGTTGAGTTTCCCCTGGTAAACTTGATTTAGTTAATTATACAAGAATCAGAAGAGACAGAGGGAAAGCAAACCTTGCTTGCAGTCTGTTAACCATTCAAATCCTTTTCTCCCCACACCAGGTGCATGGGTCTACTTGTTTCCCTGGTACCATCCCATTTTGTTTCTTTCTTCTTCTTTTCTTATAAAGACCTGCTGGCCTAGTGCTAGCCAACCTTTTTGACCAAAGGCATGGGGAAGATTGATAGAGAGACTGGAGGAAGTTTTCGCTCCACCTTGTTTGCAGCTTCTTAAGATACTGTAACTGTGCTGTACTCTGAGAGTTCAGATTTGCAGCAGGCACAGTTAGAGTAGAGATGCCCTCTCTCACTCACTTTTGGGTGACCTAGATGACCTAGTTTTAAGTCAGCAAGGCTTTAAAACTAACAGAAGGAGGGAGGGAGGGAACTGGAAAGAAGGGGAAGGGAAAAGGAAACTAGTAAACCCAGGCAGCAGATGGGGAGAGAAAATGATTAAAGCAGCAGCCAGTTTTCCTATTGCCCTGCCTCTCACACTGCTGCTGGATATGGTTAGAATGGCTTGAAATACAGTGGCTGCACACCTCCCTCCTCCCTCTGGCTCAAATGATCATACCGCCTGAAGCAATGTGAATGCATCCGCCATCAAAAATGTAAAAGCCTAAGCTGTAGAGAAGAACAACTATGGATTGGTGTGTGGGGAAGGAGAATTTGGGGCTAATTCACATTGTCTTTTACTTCATGTATTCAATGGAAAATAATGTGAATCAGACTATCACAATCCTGTCAGACTTCTTGCATTATATGTCAAGGTAGTTATACCCTTAGTTAGACAGCACTGTTAAAACTGGATGTCAGTCAGGATTTTTAAGGATTTAGACCAAACTGGGCTTAAGCAGTACTACCTAGGACTGAGTAAAGGCAGTTTCAAGCATTGTAATTTTGTTCTTTGTTATTTTAGATTGGAAGTTTCTATATAACAAGTTCAGGAAGGCCATAAGATGCCCAACTCCTGACTGAAGTACAGTGCAACCCCCTTATCCACTGGATCATTAGCTGCTGATTCACTTATCTGTGGTTTGAGGTGGGAAATATTAAAAAAAAAATTCAGTAGCTGCAAAGCAGGCTACTGCTGCAAACAGAAGCCACAAAGCAGACTACTGTCATAAAACAGCTGAAAAGGAGATTGGAAAGCAGATAGGAGGCTACAGGGGCCCGAGTGCCTGCTGGCCGCACTCCCTTGCCTGACTCCATTTGTGCTCTGTTTTGCTGCTCACCTTCTCTGTTGACATTTCAAAACAAAGAGGCAAACCAAGGAGGCAACAAAGCAGCGGCCATTCCTCTGAACAGGACCCTGTTGACCTCGCAAAGGAGGAGGAAGCAGCAGTGGCTGGCTTTGGTCCCTTTGCAAAACAGCCTCTGCCGCCCCCTCGTTCTTGGGGAAACTACGAGCAGCAGCAAATTGTGCCGCGTGGTGCTGGAGCAGCTTCCGCTTTGGAGGAGCAGGCGCTGCTTTGTTGGCTCCTCGGTTTGTCTCTTCATTTTGAAATGCCCAAGAGAGGAGGTGAACAGTGAAACAGAGCACAAATGGAGCCAGGAAAGCAGGCAAGGGAGTGTGGTGAGTGGGCAAACATGTGGGGTGATCAGGATGGCTGATTTGGTGGCCCCTCAGGGCGGAGGGCTCTGGGCTGGCATTCCTCCTCCTCTCCTCCTCCTCTGCCCAGCCAGCCAGAAGAGGAGGCGGCCCGGCTGCCTGCCCAGTGGCTCCGTCCTGGGTGGGATGGCCTCGGCAGCAGGAATGGCCACCATGCAGCACCCCCACTTTTGCCATTGCCACCCCACCACTGATGTCGCTGCTTCCCCCTCTCCACTGGCACCACCATTATCCTTGGGTAAGAGCATTTGCTCTTATCTGTGGATTTCACTATCCACGGGGGGAAACCAATCCCCTGCAGATACGGCGGTCGTACTGTATCTATGATGTGCTGCCTAATATATATATATTAGAGATGGGCACGACTTGAAAAAAATTTTTTTCGAGTTGTCGTTAGTCGGGCCGGTTCCGTTTTGGGTCGTTTCCATTTTTCGCAAAAATTCGCAAAAATTAGTCGGTTTGTTTTTTTGTTTTTTCGTTTTCGTTAGTACTGGTTTTTGGGGGGGAGCGGGCTCCTGGAGGCACCTCTGTGGGGTGGGTGCCTCCTCTGGCCCGCTATAAGGGAAAGCGGGCTCCTGGAGGCACCCGTGGGTGCCTCCTATCCTCACCCACTAGAAAGGGGAAGCAGGCTCCAAGAGACCCCTCAACATGGGGGTCTCCCCTCCTCACCTGCTGCTGCTGCAAAATGCTATGCAATAGCCATATGGATATTGCATAACAGAATGTGCAGACAGTGACTGTGAAGACTAGTGGATGGCACTGAACCCAGAGCCATAGTGAGATGCCTAACTAAGGCTCTCGCACCACCATGTCTCACACAGAAGGGAATTGTACTTGCGTGTAGTGAAATGCAAGTACATCTGGCTTAGGGTTAAGATGGGTTAGGGTTAGGGCTAGGGTTAGGCTAGTGACGGGTAAGGTTACGGTGGGCTAGTGGGTTGCACCTCTGGGTGCCTCTCTGACCCACTAAGAAGACAGTCTGTGACGTATGGGTACGGAGTCAAGGGTTAGGGTTAGGGTTAGGGGGGCTAGGGCAGGTTTTAGGGGGCTTTTGGCACATCCCAGAAGTCTCCATGGCCAAGTGGCCATGCGATTGGTGGGATGGCTCCAAAAATTTGCATGGTCGTCCACTCCCACATGGCTGGCCAATCGGCCAGCCCATCATTGCGCAGGTGTAAAAAAAATAAAAAAAATAAAATCAATGGAGGACAGAGGAGGAGAAGAGAGACATTTTGTTGCAAGAAAAAACCCACTGCTACTGTGAAAAATCTGGCAGACTGCAGTTTATAAATTTTTGCGTGTTTCTGTTGTGCTTGTGTGTTTTTGGACCACGATTTCAAAAACAATATTGCGTTCGCGGCCCCATTTTGGATCCCCCGCCCGCACCGCATGGCATGGCGACTCGAGTCCGGCTACCCAGGACGGGGGGGAGGCGGGACCCCCCCTCCAGAAACCACCCCTCCGGTAGGTGCCCTGCGCCCTTAGTCAAGCAGGCATTTTTCCGCCTGCTTTTTTGGCCCGGGAATGGGTGGGGGGAGAGTTTAAAAGTTTTTTCCTGTGCCGTCCGTGCCGCTTGCTTGCGCTTTAATTGCGGTGGCCGGCGGCCGGCGAGACTGGGCTTTTTGCTGGCTGGCTGCGAGCCTGCGGCGAGTGGCGAGTCCCACCAGAGCAGCCCAGGATGGGGGATGGGGGGGAGGCCGGGGACCTCCAGAAACAACCCCTCTGGTAGGTGCCCTGAGGCACGGCAGGCATTTTTCCGCCTGCTTTTCAGCCGGGAACCGGTTTAACTTTTAAAAACTTTTTTTTCTGTGCCGCGTGGCATCGCGCAATCGCACGATGCAAGGAACGAGCACGACAAATCAGACCAAAATTGTTCGTTCGTCGGTTCGAGCTCGAAGTCTGGTGGAGTAATTCCCGTTACCGTTTCCGTAGAGTAACGGAAACGAGTAACGGAAACGGAAACGGGAATACCGCTAAGTCGTGCCCATCTCTAATATATATACACAAACTTGTGTCAAAGATTTGTAGTTTTGCTGAGTGCATCAAGCCTTCCCTGACAGCTTTTAGGAGGTCAGATGGATTCCAGTGGAATATTGTAATTTCCTGGTAATTTTCAGTTTCATTTCAAACATATATCAAGTAACTCGGGATCCAATAATTGCTTCAGCCATTTCCCCTCATACCTAAGCAAAATGCCAGTTAGAATTGTTTCAATATATCATTTTGGCGTCATTAGCAATCTTCAAATCTAAGCAGCTTGTGCAACATAGAGCTTCATTTCCTGCTCTGAATTCTGTTCTAATACAGGAGCCATTAACATTATGCAAATACTTTTGATTGCCTTTTTCTTTAAGAGACTGAAATATATGGACTAGCCATTGCTCTCTAACAGGTGTGATCTGTGTTTCCTATTTGAAGTTTTAAAACTATTGAATTATCTGATTTTGTTTTATAAAAGACACACACACACACATGAAAATATTTTGAGAAGTGGCAGAAAGACTGCTTTCTTTTTCTGTTAGATTTTGGACACTTATGAAACTTCAACTATCCTTCAAAAAAGAAGACCAGGCAGGCACTAAAAAGCCTCACTCCAAAAGAAATATTTTGGAAACATTTCAAGCGGCTGAGAACAGACACAGAACAGAAAATGTGTCTCATCCTGAACAATGGCATTGCTGCTGTAAAGCTATATTAGAAAAAGTAAGGGAAATATCATAAAAACTGACATGATCTGTGGAAAGAAAATAAAGTGATCCAATTAAACAAGAGGCATCTCTAGGCACATAAAAGGGAACGGCCTGAATTGAAAACATGACTGTGTTGTGGAGTACAGTTGGTGACTGCAACCGGGGGGAGGGGGAGAGAGATGAGAAATAATAAGACAACCCCAGATACACTGGGCAATGGGCATAAAAGTGTAGCCTCTAGGGAAAAAAGGCAGAAACCCAGGGCAGATAATGTATCCTTGAACAGTATCCTTGAACAAGGGCAGTGAGACATGGTTGGGTTGTCCATTAATTTCATTCTGTCTCTATAGTTCTCTGAAATTATTGTGAACAGCATTAGTACAAAAATATCTAAGAAGCGTGGAAAGATTTTAAAATTGAAAGACCTGGGAAATAAGCCCCTGGACCTCTACTCACCTCATTTCTGAAAGTGAAGGAACTCAAAGGATAAATAATATATTTGTCGGAGGTGGTACTCCTTTAACTAAGGTGGCCTCAAACCTTGGAGAGAGGGTTGCAAAGCCATGTTGTGTGTTACCAGTATATTTCTTATTGGCCTTTGAGCCCCTTAAGTTTCAGAAATGAGGTGGGTAGAAATGCAAGGCCCAATTCTTGGGTGACAGGATAGCAAATCGCTTAAGGTAGGGGGACCCAAAAGGCCCTTCAGGGATTTGTTAGTAACTAGACAACTATATGTGGGTGGCTAACAGTTCAACTGGCAGTTTGAATGGAACCCAGGAAGTGACCAGAAATTAGTACAGTCTTTTAAAGACTTGTAAGATACTGGTATATTCCTGTCTTTTACATGGCATCTTGGATGACTGTGCAGGTAATCTTTCATAAACCAGCAAAAGTAATGTTCAGGTCATGTTCTGCAACGAAGCATGGGTACAAGTCTCTGGGAACAATGTTTGACTGACATAGCACTGTTCCCTCTGGCACTCTGGCACATTGTGGGGAGCAATGGCTCAGAATAGATCAGGCTGATTTGTCATGAAAAAGGAAGACCTTTGGTCATTTCACATTTAAAGGTGAGACACCCCTTCCGCCACCCAAAATTCTTAATAATTTTATCTGTCCTTACAAAGTACCCAGGTATCTCCACACTTTGGAAAGGGACAAATGGTTACTGTATTTAAAGTAGGCTAGGAGTGTTTGGCCTAGCTTTACTCAAGAGCAGTGCTTTTGTACAATATATATTAGAAGTGTTGTTGTTGTTTTTTACCATTCTGGGAATTATCTGCACTAATGTGATGGTATTGTTTTCCTTTCAAGCCATGCATTGTGTTTGTCCCAATGGGACATAAAATTAATTATTAGTAAATGATCCCTTATATCAGGGCTATCCAACTTTGAACAGGCTGAGGTCTACTTTTTTCAGACAAAAGTGCCTGAGGACTACTACACTAAAACCTCTACTTATGAATTTTATCTGTTCCGAGCATATGCTCATAAGTTAAAAAAATTGTAAGTAGAGCAGCAGTTTCCCATAGGAACACATTGAAAATCAATTAATCCTTTCTGGAGGAAACATATTTCAATGCATTCCTATAGTAAGGCTGACCATGCACACACTTCCCTTACACCCGCTCGAGCTGGTGTGGATGGGTGCAAGGGAGGCACGTGCATGCTTGCGCAGATCGCCCCTTCTGCTTCCCCCAGGCTGCTGGAAGACTTTTTTTTAAAGGTGCACTTTCCCTCCAAACCTGCCTGGGCCTGACTTGATTCTACAGCTCCTCCTGTTTTTCCCCTTCTCCCTTCCACCCCCCTCGCTGCCACTGCTGCTCCCACCCATACGTCTCACTCACTTCTGCCATGTTCTCTGTGCAGCTGGGATGGGCCAAGCCAGCAGTGGGGGCAATCATATCGCCACGGCGGCACAAGGAGAAGGGAATGGCTGAGAAGGGGAACAGGAGGTGTGGCAGGTCACAGTCTCTGTGAGGCAGGTGTGGGGGTGGGAGGAGGAGGAGGAGGAGGAGGGTGGGAGGAAGGAATTCTCCGGGGGGAAGAGGGGGACATCACCACGCAAAGGAGGTGGGCACGCCCATGACCCCGCCCTCGCTCTCTCCTCCACTCCCCTTCCTCCGCTCTGCACCAACAACTCAATTGATCATGGGACAGTGGCACGCCGATCATCTGGCTGGTAGAGAGAGCAGGGGACTGTGCCATGGCCCTTGAACTGCCCCGCTCAGCTGAGACAGTGGGCTGGCAGACCCAGATCTTTGATGGAGCAGTGGTGGTCCTTGGGTTGGGGGAGGGAGGGGTGGAGAACTTCTCCCCTCACATTTTTATTGATGGCTGGGGTGCTACTTTTGAACCCTTTGCGGGCTACTTGTAGCCCCCCGGTCTACCTGTTGGACAGGCCTGCCTTATATGATTTCAGTCAATAGAAAGCTGAACAGCTCAATCTTCATTTCCAGTATGACATGCAGCTGTTGAAAACTGTATTAAAGTACATTTAGCCCATGGGGAGAGTTCCAGTTGAAGAGCTGATACACAACAGAGATAAATTGCCCTCATAAAATATACTGTACAAGTGTTTCTTGATTATAGGAATGCAATCTGTGTAATTTTAACAAGTTGCACATTGTCACAGTGCAGGAGTTTTGGGGTGATTTCTCAGCCTTAACATACAGTGCTGGATTTAAAAAAGAAACTCCAGTTCTGCCCATTTCCATTGGTATAATGGTCAGTATCCATGATTTACGTGTGTCATTGTTTGTGTGAAAGAGAGAATGAGATATTACACCATCACATTTAGGTGGCGCCTTGTCCTTAACTTCTGTGAATGGCACAGCAAGTAAGGCTAAAAAATAAAATTGCAGTCAAGTCAATTTGGACTTATGGTAATCCTTTTCAGGATGTTCTAGATATTGTGGACTCAGAAGTGCTTTACCCTTCTCTTCTTCTGGGGGCATCTTGGGACTGCGCAGCTTGCCCATGACTGTACAAGATGACTACTGTCCCTGGAGGCATATTGTGAAACTGAACTCCCAGCCTAACCCAGAGCCTGAGCCCACTCACAATCAAAACTGGATTTAACTTAGGTGTTTGTGAAAAAAACATTTGAGTTAAATTTGGATTTAAAAACATTCTGAGTTAAATTTGCAGTGGGGTTAAGTTTTGTTTGAGTGACAGAGAGTTTTTCTGCTCCTCTGCCAGTGGAAGAGATCCATTGAAACTGATATCATATAGTTCACACATTTTTTAAAAAGTATTGCTGTCTGGTACCACTCTATACCAGGTACAGTAGTAGTATTTTTTTAAAAAAAGGGGGGGGACAAGGTGGTCTGATTTTGGAAGCCCCAGTCAGCTGACTGGTGGAGCCGGGCTCCTGTTCCAGACAGCTACCATGCAGCCCCACTGCCTGAAGCCAGCTTATTCACACTGTCCAGTGTTTTCAAGCAACAGGTCCACCAGTCAGTAGTTGGCAAGGGTGTCTTGCCTCGCCGACCATCGGATTGGGGCTTCCAAAAGATAGCAGGCAACGATGGTGGAGGGAAGGCGGAGGTGACAGCAGTGGTGGAGTGGAGGCCAAGGTAGCAGTGGCAATGGCAGCAGTGGAGGGGAAGCAAAGGTTCCCAGTCCATTTGCGCACAGGGAAACCAAAATACCATCTCTTAAAGTAGAAAAAAATTATAAAAACATGAGAAACAGAACAGAAATGTGTTTGTAAGACTTTCAAATATACCTTAGAGGAACAGCTTGAAGTGTTTCCAGTAACACCGTAAACACAGCAACTTCCGTGCAAGCTAATTTCATGCCCCATTCTCTTGAGAACAGTGCAGTCTACTGGTCAGAGTGTTGATTTTTGATTGAGAGTGTGAGAAAGTAAGCACCACTCCAGATTTTTCTGAAAATGTTGGTCTGCTTATTTAAAAAGGTCTGAAAATGTTGGTCTGCTTATTTAAAAAGGTGCACATGGAGTGCACATCTAATTTTGAGGGGAAATGCTCTGCCCCCCAAAAATGATGCTTTGGGGTGTTATTTTTCAGCAGTGGCAGGGGACACCTGGTGCACTTTGGAGCAGAAATGCGAGATGGTGCAGCGTTGTTTCAGAGGGCGGTACAGACCCCTGGGCCCTAGGAAGTTGCCTATGCCTGCACTAAGAAAACAACTGAAAAACACCCCCTCACCTGTCCTTTCCCTTTTGGATAGACTTCATACTCACTGCCGGACATGAGAGACACATTCCCTATTCTATATTGTTACCGCAAGGTATACATGGATAGGGTGGTGACCTGATTCCTTCCCATGTGAATGTTGTCAAACCAGACTGTAGTTCCTAATGGTTACAGTTCTTGATAGCAAGGTAAATGTGCCTTCTTCTTTAGTCTTACCATTTAACTTGTCCTCTTTCTCCTTTTCCCTTACACTAACTTTGGCTGCAGTGACTTATAGAGTTACTGTTTTCAGTGGAGGGGGGGGCTGTTGATGCTGAGGTTTTGGAAAACTTTTCTGTGGCTTCTCATTTTAACCTTTTCATTGTCTCTGCCTGAATGCTGGACGACCCTGCAATGCACAATGGGTTCAATGAATATACAGAAACTCATTGATTGCGACTTCTGCCACATAATATTGTTTTCTGTTGCATTTTACCTTGTATGAGGCACTAGAAGCTTTTATTGCCAAGAGAGTGTTACTCCTGTGAAAGGGTGCCATTGTATTTCAGTAACATGCTATTACATTCAAGACACTGTCATCATTCTTCATCTGAACCATCATTTTCCAAACTTATTTCACGCCTTTTGTTTTCTGTGGTCCTGAAGGAGATTTGTTTTGAAGTGAATTGCAGGAGAAAGGTATTATTATGTGGGGTCGAGAATTGTAGTTAAGATCTGACTTCAACGAGATTGCCTGTAAATTAGGCTCTAATTGCTAACTGAGGCAGACATTACTTCAAAAAATATATACAGTATCTGGCTTTAATAACAACAGCAGCAGCAGCAAAAACAGCAGCAGCAGCAGCAGTAATAACCACCTTTGACCAGCAGTGCTGAAAGGTCCCCTATGGAGCATCGAGTTAAACCCCTCTCAAGGAGGGACAGTGGGGTCCCAACCTCTGGCTCCTCAGCCAGAGATCTAAGTCACTGAGCTACTCCATTATATATACCAACAGGCTAATGGTCAAAGCTGATATAATAAGAGTTGTGTTTGTTGTGTGGTTATGAATGCTACTTGTTTTAGAGATGCTGAGTAAACAACATTAGCTTCATCTCAAGTCTCTTTGATGTTGGAATGCAGCATGAATGAGGACTGAGGGTCAGGCTAGATAGCCAAATTATCTTGGCCTGGATTGGTCCAGAGCAATGGTTCCCAACCTTGGCCCCTTAGGTCGTCATGGTCTGAAACTCACAGAATTAAACCTTCACTGCTAGCTGTGCTAGCCAGGGTTTCTGAGAGGTGCAGTCGAAGAACACATGGGTTAGATTGTAATAAACAAGATTGCTTTGAATTATGGTACATCATTTCCCAGTGTAGTGTAGTGGACAGAGTAATGAACTAGGACTCATGGCCAAGTTCAGACCCCCCACTTGGCCAGGAAAATTCATGGGAAGTGGAACCTGTAAAGCCATTCCTTCAATCTCTTACTTGCCTTGAGAATCCTATTGTGTGTTTGTGTGTGTGTGTCATTACAGTCATGACCGACTCTTCGTGACTCCATGTCCATGGAGTTTTCTTGGCAGGAATACTGGAGTGGTTTGCCAGTTCCTACTCCAGGCGCCTACAGCACCTGGTATTCCCTGGTGGTCACCCATCCAAGTACTAACCAGGGCCAACCCTGCTTAGCTTCCAAAATCAGGGGAGATCGGATGTGCTTAGAGCATCCTATTAGGGTTGCTGTAAGTCAGGTCCAACTTGATGGCACCGAACACTCACAAACACACACATCATAAGGGCTAATCCTTGCATCCATCTGCAAAGAAGCCTGGCTTCTCTGCCCCACCTCCTATGGGTACTGCCTCCAAGTGGGCACTAACCAGAGGAGGAGGGCTTTGAAGTGCCAAGCACCTCTACCTACTGCAGGCAACAGATAGAGCCTCTACACATGGAGCCTCCTCATGTGAGTGGGTACCCTGATTTTTCCAGATCCTGAGAGGCCTGGGGAGACTCCAGATGTTGCAGGAAGTCCCTTCTTCAAACAATCCCCCCCTTCCTCTATCTGTGTGAAGACTATGACAGCTAAGGAGGTGGAACTAGAATTCTACCCCTGTTCAAAAGTTAAGGTAATTTTTTTTATATGCATGAACATTTAAGTGAAGGGGGCTTGGTTTTCTTGCCAACCTGGGCAAGGTCAAACATTTAGTAGTCCCTTTCATTGTCAAAAGCCAGCTTCTCAAGACTGAAAGAACTGGTGATGTTTAGCCTTGAGAGGCAATATGGAAGGGCAGGATCTGTTCTCGATCATCCCAGGGTGTAGAATGTGCAACAATGGGCTCAAGTTAAGAGAACCCAGATTTCATCTGAATATCAGGAAGAACTTCCTAACTGTTAAGTACAAGAGGTGGTGGTGAGTGCGCCAGCATTCAAGAGAAATCTGAACAACCACCTGGCAGATATCCTTTGATTGGCATTCCTGCATGGATCAGGGGGTTGGAAATAATGGCCTTGTAGGCCCCTCCAACTTCACTATTCTATGATTCGTCATCCTAATTTGAGTCTTCCAAGTCGGCAGATTACTATTTGCTTACTAAAATCAGATTATCATAATTTATTTTTTGCTACTTGGGGATTGGGACTATAATTATGGAACACATCAATGACTATGTTGGTTATCTTTATATCCTAACTTTGTGTCAAGGAGGTAAGAGCAGTGGACAAAACCCCTTCTTCCAGTCCATTTTATTCTCATAACAAGAGTCTTATGAAGTAGGCCATGCTTAAGAGAGAATAACTGAGTCAAGGTCATCCAGTGAGTATCATGACTCAATGGTTATTGAATCTTGGATCTCCAAAGTTCAGCACTTTAGGTTCTTGAGCACACTAGCTGTTGTTGCAAACATAGATGGGCTGTGGTATTTACCGCAGGTCTACTAGTACAATGCTACAGCCATTTAACACATCCTGAATTGTTTAAAAGCTGAGTCACTACATAGTGGTCCTGTGGGGTGTGACAACCTAATCACTGGTGTCTTTTGGCCACCTTCAACACAATGGTGATATGAATTCTCCATCATCATCATCATCATCATCATCATCATCATCATCATCATCATCATCATCATCATCATCTTTCCCAGCAGTTCCCAACCATGCCAGTGTACTTCCCCATTTTCCCAACAGTTTCAAGCACATACTTACTGGTTCTCTGTTTACAGACTGCCAGCTTTCTACAGAACTCGAGCCCCCAGAAAATAACATCTGAAAGGAACAAGCCCATGGCAATGTGATTTACCTCCTATAGAATGCTGAAAGTTCAAGGAGTTCTCCTCAACGTCTTTATTCTTTTGACTCATGCATAGGCATAACCCTCTTTTGTCAAGGAGTAATTGCTATCCTCTTTCGAAACAGATAAAACACATCTGAGCTTGTGCAGCTGACGAAGTGGTTGACCTGTTCAAAACTCAAGCCACAGTCTGCACAGTAAATCAGTTTGTCTCTGAGGCAACAGAGCACCTGTCTTTTGCAGCTGCAGATGAGTGTGGCTACTTTCCTGAGTATTAGTAGAAAAGGCTAACTGGAGAATGGGGGAAAAATAATAGTGCCTTTTGAAAAGCTGCACGCCCACACACGCATCACTGCTGTTCCTTATGAGATGTAGTGCAATTTAGAAAGAACTGCTAAAGCTGTCCCTGTCGATGATGCTTGGCTAGGCACATCTCTTGGAACATTTCTTGCTTCCTGCATATGAAGGTCCTGCCATCTAGTGTTCTCCCAGTCTTCATGGCTCTTGGCGTTTTTTTCTCCTTCACTTCAAACTGTGCTGCCATCATCCGCAAACCCACAGCCCTGACAAGCTGAAACTGATGCTTCCGGACAATACCATGGTCTGTGTTTTACATTTTCCTTTCTGTATGTTTACTTGAAACACCAGCTTTGTGTAGCCCTGGGACAGTGAGGATGTTTTATGTAGTGTGCTTCTCCAAAGCTGTTGCAATGCTCTGCCGACCATCCTAGCTGTTTGTCCTAAATTGAGATGACAGTGTTGTTCATATTAAATTGCCTTCTTGCTTGGTTTGGCCTGCTGGGATCCATATCTATTAATGCAGGAGTGTCCAAATTTCCTGCTAAGAAAGTAATTTGTTCCCCAGTAGGGTGCCGGAAAGCAGCTGGTCTCAGAAACCATCAGAGGTGATGTTAGGAAAAATTTTTGTTTTTCTCCATTTGATGAAAAATTTTACTGATCAGCCTCCATCCTTTCTTGTCCCCCAAACTGTCACCCATGCAGCCCTCATCAATTTTCAGTCCCTCTCGTACATTCTTGTCAGATTTTTGCCAATGGTGGGACAGTTTTCATCACCTTGTCCTGGTATCCGAGCCTTTAAGGAATACAAATGTGCTATTTTAGTGGAATTTGGGAATTACAGTAGATGCCCTAGTGCAGGCATGTGCAAACTTTGGCCCTCCAGATGGTTTGGACCACAGCTCTCACAGTCCTTTGCCTTGGAAATACAGGCTTGGAATTCTGGGAGTTGTGGTCCAAAACATCTGGAGGGCCGAAGTTTGGACATGCCTGCCCTAGTGAGAGAAACATCAAAGCTTTGGAGTTTTTCTGCCATCAGCAGCTTTGAAACTTCTGTTTGAAGACATGAGAAGATGGTATGTGAGTTGCAGAGCAGAAGTCTATGCATGGGCATTATCAATGTTAGGCAATCATCACCACAAATAACTTGTGGACAAGTCTGTCAGTAGTCTTTCCAATCCCATATCTCTCTATCATTTCCAAACCACATGCATTAATATATATATGGCCTGGAAGTTACAGAAATAAGATGTGGCAGGTAGGTATAGAAGAAGGAAGGAGGTGGGTTTATGGATTAGGGCTATATGTGCTGAGATTTCTAGGTGTTGAATAATAAACACTGAATTAACATTTATTGACCTTGATTGAGACATATTAACCCGAATGTACTGTATCTCACATTATATTTATTTTATTTATTTATTTTATATAGCTTGTATGCTGCCCACTACCCAAAGGTCTCTGGGTGGCTCACAATCATTCTGACCCTAGCTGTCTGATCAATGCTGAGATAATCTGTGTTGCACAAGAAATCATGCCAGGATAAATCTACAGTATGTCGGCGTCATTTGTGTTACAATCCTAATTTAGTCTCTAACGATATGGAATTGCTTGTGACATTTCAGTCATGCATCAACAGATCTGCATCACTAGAAGCATTTGTTTTCTCCTGACTGGGCACATAGAAGATTTGGACAGAAGTATGTGGCATGTAATTCTGCTGCACACTTGTTTACATTTAGGGCAGATGCCATAGTCCAAAATTTCCTAGGTGTTCACTGAGCTCCCAAAGTGCCAGAAGCCCAAGAATTTGCATCCTTTCCCATACTTACCAGGCACAATTCAAGGTGCTGACCTTAACCTACAAAGCACAAAATGGCCTGGGTCCAAGATACCTCAAAGATCGAATCTCGCAGCATGAACCAGCTCGGGTGCTAAGGTCCTCAGGAGAGGCCTTTCTCTCCATCCTGCCACCTTCACAGGTGCGCCTCAGGAGAACACATGAAAGGGCCTTCTCTGTTGCTACTCCCACACTTTGGAACTCCCTCCCGCTGGAGGCCAGGACTGCACCATCTCTGCTGTCTTGCCGGAAGCAGGCAAAGACCTTCCTCTTTAGGCAAGCTTTCCATAAATGAGGGACTACCTACTATGTGACTTTATATAGATTACCATACATGATGGCATTGACTGTTGTCATAAGAACAGCAGTGTTTTCCATGTTACTTTACACCCCCCATAATTGATTTTTTTCTTTTCTTTTTGCATGCTCTTTGTAGTTCTACTTTTACCTTTTGATGTTAATCTAAGATACCTCTCCTAATTCCCTGTTCTTAACTTGAATATGTCTTAAATGTTCTGGACTGTATATTGTGTTTCATTATTGTAAGCCACCTTGGGTCCTTTTTCAAGGAGAAAAGTGGAATAAAAATATTCTAAATAAATAAATAAATACTGTTGCCAACAGCTTGATATTTTCATTTCAGTTTAGGTGTACAGTATATCCAATACATTGCACAATACATTAACCCAGAGGCCGTACCCAAGGCCTATAGATCTATATAGATATCTGCTAGAATGGTTGGATCAAGGAAAGATGGTGCACAGAATGGGCTGTGCCATTTATTCAGCATTTAGCATGCTGAGATATATCCATTGCACATAAATTATTCTATGCCTGCAATGAAAATATAGTGTTAGGTCACCTAAAATCAACTCCGCCCCCACAGACACACAACAAGTCTTGATCAATCCCTTTCCATGTAAGCTGCCCAATAAGGTCAATTCCAGAGGATGTTATTTTTAACTAAAATAATGATCACAGTAATCATATGAACTGCGGTTATATTGATTCTACCCCTATTTAAATCATGTTATAAATTTCAGTTCGTATGACACGGGTAAAATCATTTTGGCCAATCTCTGAATCACTTCTATCCACACATTAGTGTTTTCAGTAATACTAAGGCTCTCCTTTCCTCCCTTTGAAGAAATGAATGTACCACTTGTCTCAAACCAAAGTTGTGCATCTTCCCTACTACCAAAATTATCTTGCTTGGTTTAAACACAAGCCCCCCAATTCACCCAACTTTTATTCTGATTTTATAATAAAATTCATTTCCTCCCATTTCTCTTTCTCTCTCTCTCCACCCCCACAAAAATTAAGGACAACAACATCCAAGAAAAATGATGCAGTATTTTTGTGTAACTAACCTGTGATTACAACCCACCATTTGGATCAGTACTGTGTATAAGACACAAAAAGGAGAGAAATATTTACTGTTTCCATGCTCCATGTGCTTTCATGAATGCAAGTCTGTTTGCCTCTTTCTCTCTCTCTCTTCCTTTCCCTCCTTTCTTTCTGCTGCTCCTTCCAAGGATACAAGCTGGGTTTTTTTTTAAGCTGGGGAAGGGTGACTAGAGTGATTTGGATATGATTCCAACTACTGTACTGATCTTGGAAGCTAAGCAGTGTCCGCCCTGGCTAGTACTTGGATGGGAGACCACCAAGGAATACCAGGTGCTGTAGGCACCTAAAGTAGGAACTGGCAAGCCACTCCAGTATTTCTGCCAAGAAAACCTCCATGGACATGAGGTCACGAAGAGTCGGTCACTATATGACCCAACAAAAACAACTATTTTTAGACATCTCAATAAGATAGTGGCACTTTCATTCAGTGAATAGCTCACATCCCCCACTCAGTTATTCCACTGTTTGAGGCCTCTGGGCCTTGAATGGAAATTAAAAAAAAGGAGGGGAAAAGGAAGAGACAGAAGTGGCTTTTCCTGTTTTATACTTTTCTATTAAAAACACACAGGGCTCCCCGCCCCTTGCTGCACATATCTTGCTTTCTTCTTTTCCTGACTTGGACTACTTTTAATTATACCAACTTCTGCTGAACCAATGCAGAAGGAGCACAAGAGGTAGAAGAGACCAAGTGTGTTTCTGTGAGGAAGTTGAAACCAGGTCTGTGCTAGGACTGAAAGCTTCACAGCAAGTCTAAACCTTGTCAGGAGAAGCAGGTGAATGCAACTGCGGGAGCCTTTTTCAATCAGACAAAAGACTGTTCTCTCTTCCTTTCACGCAACCGCTCTTGCTAGTTAGAGATTTTTCTTATGCAAACGCCTCTTCTGTTCCTTGTAGCTTGTAGTTACTGCCCTGCCCTTGCTCTTTTATTTAGCTTTTGACCCTGCTTTAAGGGGAAGTGTAATAAGGCTGTTAAGGCCATCTTAAGCAGCTAGCTCCCTTACCTGCCACCACCTGTATTTCTTCCCAGCCTTGTAGACAAATCTTTTTCACTGTTTCAACAGAAAAGCACATTAATGCGAGAAACGTTAAGGGTTTTTCCCTCTCATTACCCTCCACTGATCTTTGAACTAGGCTTACTGGTTACATGAATCCATTGTCAGAAACTGATTCTCTTGCAATCTACAGCAGGGCTGTTCAACTTTGAACAGGCCAAGGTCTACTTTTTACAGTCCAAAGTGCCTGAGGGCTACTACACTAAAACCTCTACTTACGAATTTTATCTGTTCCGAGCATGTGCTCATAACTAAAAAAAATTTCTAAGTAGAGCAGTGGTTTCCCATAGGAATACATTGAAAACCAATTAATTTGTTCTGGAGAGAACAGATTTCAATGTGCCATGGCCGCTGAACTGCCCCGCTCAGCTGAAACGGGCTGGCAGACCCAGAACTTTGCTGGGGCAGTGGTGGTCCTTGGTATGGGGGAGGGAGGGGTGGAGAATTTATCCCCTCACTTTTTTATTGATGGCTGGCGGGCTACTTTTGAACCCTTCACGGGCTACCAGTAGCCCGCGGTCTACCTGTTGGGCAGGCCTGATCTACAGGATCCCCCTAATTTTCTGCTGAATTTTGTTTCCAGAGTTTATGAGGTGAATTGTGCAGATATTTAGTTTTGCTTATCTCTAGTAATAGCACAAGAGTGGAGGTCATCCTGCAGATGACATCAGTGAGCAAAAGGTTGTTTATGTGTTGTGAAGTTTATCCATATTAGAGGCGCACACATGCACAAGACACTACCCATAATCAGTCCCTCAAGTTACAAAATGATTCCATGAGGTAAAATTAATGGCCTTGCCGTGATCATTGTATAACTGGATTATGTGGATTAATGCCTGCAAGATCGCCATGCCGAGCAATCCAGGTATTTAAAAAAATAGCACAGTAGTTGCTTTTTGGCAAATAATACACAATCTATCTATCTAATAGCAGGCCATCTGAAGAGTCTTTTGTGGCTATTTCAAGTATTCTAGATTCTAGGAAGGTTTTTGATCTATAAAAGAGTGGAGAACATGTGACCGTCCAAATGTTTATAAACTGCAAAACTCATCACCCTTACTAATTGTGAGCCCGGCTAGGCCTCAGGGGGAGTTATAACCCAGCAACATCTACACTTTGATATATGAAGAAGAAACTTCTGAATTTGACCCATTTAGTTCAGTAAGCTGTTTCCACAGTAGCCATCTAGAAGCCTATTCACTTGTGACTCGTCCATATGGGAAAGTGAGTTATTGCTCCATCTCATGCTCAGACTACTCCCCACCCACCTATTCCTGCTTGTTTCCTAGCTAGAGGCAGATGGCTTCTTCCTGTGTGTAAACGTAGACACTTGTCTGCCTATATGTGGAAGAAAGTCTTCTGCCACATCTTCATTACCATCACTCTGCCTACAGAAAACCTACAGATAGGACAAGAGAGCAACATAACTTTCTCACTGTTACTTCTAATAGTGGGTTGTTACTAGATGGTCCAGCTCTTAGATATAGATAGATAGATAGATAGATAGATAGATAGATAGATAGATAGATAGATAGATAGATAGATAGATAGATAGATAGATAGATAGATAGATAGATAGATGATATTGTTATTAATATCCCTTTATAGCCTTTTGCTTCATAAATTAGTCAGTGGTACAGAACAATTATATATTAATATGTCCAGAATGGGCCACATGCTTCACCAGTCACCCAAATAAAGCATTTCTGGAAGTCCCATTTCCTCATCCAAAACTGTTTTTAAAAAACAGAAGTGGTCCTAAAATTCTCCTTGCATAGGAGGCAATTAGGTTTGAGGCCCCTGCACTTCAACATAGCAAAGTTGTTTTGTTTTGTTCTCTGTTATATATTTATATTATTGATTTCTTATATTTTCCCATAGGCACTCTGGATGGTTTACATAGAAGTCGACACATAAGCAGTAGTTAAAATCGATGCCAACAAATAAAAAATCAAAACAAATCAAAATAATAATACAATAAAAAAAGAAAACAAAAGAAAACAAAAAAAAAAAAAGTCTGGCAAGAGTCACAAAAGCAGAGTATGACAAAAACAACAGCAAAACACAGGAGAGAGCAGAACAAACATTAGTGATCCCTGTATATTTCTTTAAAAAGCCAGTTTTTTAAAGCTTTCCTAAAAGCTGTAAGAGACTGAGCAATTTGTTCCACGTAGCCAGGCCCGCCACCGAGAAGGCGAAATTGCGGGTTAGCAATCTTATGGGCCTCTCTGGGGGTGGCCACCCGGAGCGAGAGTGCCAATGAAGCTCTGGTGGGCTGCGCCAGCATTGCTCTCAAGAAAAGAGCTCAGAAAGTTCCTTTGTGGCCTTTAGAGATCGTGGGAGGCAGTTTTGCTGTTTTGAAGGCCCTTGCAACTGGTCCTTCTCACCACCACCACCCAAAAAATTAACTGTCACTAGTGAACAGTGCTTTAAAAAAAACGTTTAAAATAAAAATATTTTTGTTGTGAGTAGGTCACGGAAGTGAGCATTTACCTCCAAGGACTAGTACAGTGATGGCGAACCTTTTAGAGACCGAGTGCCCAAACTGTAATTCACCACCCACAAATATTTGCAGAGTGCCAACACAGCAATTTAACCTGAATACAGGTGGCTGTGAAGGGGCGATATCAGGTGCCCACAGAAAAGGCTCCGAGTGCCACCTTTGGCACCCATGCCATAGGTTCGCCAACACTGGACTACTGGTAGGTTTGTATTAGGACTTTAAAGTTTGCCTGTACCTATGATATGAACAGAGATTGGTTTTTTCTAACAGTGATTCCCAAACTTGGATCCTCAGATGTTCTTGGACTACAGTTCCCAGACACCTTTATCACTCACTGTGCTGGACAAGATTTCTAGATGTTGTAGTCTAATAACATCTGGGTATCCAGGGTTGGCCAGTTGCGCTTTAGAGCAATCTGAATGTTCCTGTTTCTTAATAAGTATTTCCTGCAATATGTGCTGAGTGCAGTTACTACTTCAAGTAACTTCTTTAAGCAGAAAGGCAGGTTTAAAATATTTAAAGCAAACAAACAAACAAATTATTGAGGTACTCAAGAACTTTGAGCAGACACTTATAGGATGTTGAATAAATCTGTAATTTAGATTTGAAAATAGTATAGGAGTAATAAAACTGAACAGACTTGGCACATATTGAAAAGAGACTAAACTGTGTCACACACTTGTATTGCAAGTGAGAACAAACAACAAGTGAGAAGTACAAACAACAAACTAAGCAGCAACAAACAATATGTTTAAGGTAAGTCTTGCATGGGAGAGCAATTGAAGCAAATGGGTTTCTTATACATGAAGCACACAAAGTATTTGCATTCACGATTCTAAAAACAGGAAGTATAATGGCTGAAATAAAAGAAATAAAATGTCATGTATGCAATTGAACCATGCAGTCTGACCACATGTGAAGAAACATAAATGCACACTTGAAAACTATATGGGTCAATATAAGGAAGTAGAGAAAAATAGTATTTTGTTTTGTTTTGTTTTGTTTTGTTATGTTTGCTGCTTCATCTCAATTCATTGTTAACAAACTTTTTAAAAAAATTGTAACAAAACAAAACAATACATATGATTCATTATACTATATGGGTCTGCTCCTCTGGGTCCTAGAGGCACCCAATTTTGTGGGTAGCCCAAGAGTCCAGGCAGCAGGTTAGAAATCGCAATCTGTGTGCAGAGAGGTGGGACCTAGGAATGGATGATGTACCATATGAGGATGATGTGCCTCATGGCGCAGTAGTTAAATGCCTGTACTGCAGGTAAAACTGTGCTCATAACTTGGGGTTCAGTCCCGGTAGCCGGCTCATGGTTGACTCAGCCTTCCATCCTTCTGAGGCCGGTAAAATGAGTACCCAGCTTGCTGGGGAGGCAATGTGTAGCCTGCACACTGTAATTAAAAATTGTAAACCGCCCAGAGACTACTTGAAGTGGTATGGGGCGATGTATAAGCAGAACGCATTGCAGTAAGATATAGTGATCCATCTAGGAAGAGATGGGCTGTCAGATATATCAGTGCAGATGATGATTTTATGGTGATTGGGAAAGATCCCATGCAAAAATCATATGAAATCAAGAGGATATGGTAAGATCCAGCTTCTTTTACCCATAAACCTCTGTTATTTAAATTTAAAGAGAGAGGATTGGCTGGTGGCTATGCACCTGGCTGATTTTTTACCATAAAATCATCCTCCACACTGATATATCTGACAGCCGATCTCTTCCCAGATTGACCACTATATCTTACTGGTACATCATCCGTTCCTAGGTCCCACCACTCTGCACACAGACTGCACTTTCCAGGCTGCTGCCCTGATTCCCTAGAATGGTATTGGTATGTTCTGACAAAGGAAGATGGAACAGTTCATTTCTGAAACAGAAAATGGTGTTTCATTTCATTACTTGATGGAATGCTTGCTTATGTTTTGTTTCGTTTCATAACATTTCATAACCTTACAAAATGACAAAGCAGCATGTCATTTTTCTTTGCGTGCCCATATCTTTAAGGAAGTGGGGAATTAAAGTACCTACTGGCACTATGTTCACATCAAGACATGGTCAGTCCTCACTCAGACATTTGATAAAGAGATAATCTGCATTTTCACTGTGCTACTTAAGAGCATTGGAGGCTTATCCCCAGTTTGAGTGTCCCTCCATAGCAGAACACTTGCCTGGACTCAGAAACAGAGATATGAAATATTTTCTGAAAATCTTTGTGAGTTATTAAGAATTTCATATGAAAAAATAAATCTGAAAAGGGAAAAAAACTAATTTTCATAAAGGCCACTTTGTGATGGGGAAGATTGTAAAATGGGCACATGTACCATTTTGTATTTCAGTGATACCAGGATACTGTATATTCAGTGCAAGCAGTGACATTTGACACCAAGACTAGTTATTCATGTATTTTAGTTTTGTTGTGTTGTTTGTTTGTTTTTGCACTATGGAACCTCCAGTATCTCAGAAGAACTTTGATAAAGAAATTGAACCCATTATGATGAAACAGTAATGCCCTGTTGGGGATATTTCATTTTTAAATTTTTATGGGTATGGGCATTTTTAAATTTAAATGTGTTTTATAGTACTTTCAATTGTATTTTATGGTTGATCTTTTTGCAAACAGCCATTTTGTTTTTATTGTTCATGCATTCATTTGGATATTTGATGCCTCAGGCATTTTGCACTGAAATATTTGAACTCCTGAAGAAATAATGTTATAACCGAAAGGAGTACGCTTTTGTGGAGATGTGAGATTTTCCTCTAAGTATACACTCGTGGCTATGGAAAGTATCCATAGTTGTTAATGCAGCATGAATTATAATTCTTTATCTGTGTTCTTACCTATGCAAATACATTGTTCTCATGCATGTACATTGGCTCACAGATTTTAAAAGTACAGTGGTACCTTGTATAAAGGAATTAATTTGTCCCAAATGAAATTATGTTAAGCAAATTTTCCTTTATGCAAATTTCCCATAGGAATGCATTGAAAACAGAGTAATCCCTAATTGTGACCATTTTTATGTTGTACGGATTTGCCCCATAAATGATTCTGTTAAGCAAATCCCCCCTATCTCTGGAATTTTTTTATGTTGTACAGATTTTATCTTATACAAACCGTTTGTTATATGAGGGCCCACTGTATTTTCTAAAGCTGCCCGCATTTGACAAGGTCATCCACTCCTTCCCTGCTTTACTTCCTTTAGGCCAAACAGGAGGTATACAAAACTTGCCCATCATTCAGTTAACTATCCCAATATCTTGAAATGTCTCAATTCAAGGAATTGTGGTTTTTTTGTAACTCTGCTCAGCTATGATAAAACCTGGATATCATTCTGCATTATTTTAGCTGTCATTGGTTAGATTGAGTTGGTTTATTAACTGAGTGATAATAATAATAAAAGACCAATGTCCAGCAATATATTTTATTTTTACAAGATAATGCAGGGATTTTTAATGCAGGTGACTGCCCAGGTGTGAATATTGATATTCTGGGGTACATTTCTTCACAGTAATGCCAACCTACTGCAAAGCATTTCTTAGGAGACTGCTTCTTGTTAAAATAAAAGCAAAAGTGAGCTGCTTCTACACTTCCCCATAGTGCTTTAAGCTCTCTCTAGGCAGTTTACAATTTAACTATACGGGGTACACCATGTACCTTCCCCTGCTAAAATTCACAGGAATTTTCCAAGACACAAACACTTGTCTCTATTGAGCAGTGATAATGTAATCTGAATTTTTTGAATTTATACTACAATAGTTAGTAGCGTAAAGGTAGCAGGTGTGGAGATCTGCCACAAGAAAAGCATTTTTGACAGTCCTGTTTGGAAAACAAACATCTCATGTCTGATGCCCCTATCTCGGTACTCAGCCAGGGAAGAAGAAACACACATTTTAAGAGATTATGCCACCATGCTGTGCATCTCAAGCTGAGATTCCATAAACTAAGCATTCTGAGGCAAAAATAAAAAAAAATAAACCACTTAAATCTGTCATTTGCACTGCAGTTTCTATATAAGGCAACTAGCAATTTTGGAGAAACTTCTTGTAGATCACAATCTATTTTTATTTGCAGCACACAATTCTGGCTCCAGGTGTTGCCTGTCGCTGGTCCTTCTATTTTCAGCTTGGCCTGTTCATTTCACTCTTTGACGTACCATTCAGTTCTTATGCCAAGGGGGCAAAGGGGATTGTCACCAATGACATGAAGAGGTGGGAGGGGGAAGGGGAGAAGAGTACGAATAAAAATTACCCGATATACAGCAATGCCTCTTCCTTTAACATGGGTAAAAACATTTCAAGGTCTCTAAGGGAATATTTGAAGCTGCTGCCACGCTTTCCTAGCTTCACAAAAGTGTCCCATCAGGCTCATTTAAAGCAAATCTTTGACGTTCTGCAATGTGTTTTGTACGGTGGTAATCCTGTTCTTAATACAGATTGAACGATAGGATAACAGGAATATTAAGTCTATAAGAAGCTCTTTCCATTGGTCAGTGAATGCACATGGTTTAGATTTAAATCTCCTATCACAGAACACGATCGTGCACCCCTCATTTACAAATGGAAGCTCACAAAGCGCTTATCAGTAACGAAAAGACTGAAAAAAGCCCAGGAGAAACAATAGTGCTCCTAATCTAATCTGCCTAATATTTATTTATGAACAAAGAAATTTTGGCCCCCGGGGAAGTTTAGCTAGTTGGTTTGCTTGTTATTGTGGTTTTATTCAGAGATAGGATGTTCATGAAATCCTTTAAATACTAGAGACAGTTATTACAAAGGGAAGATACACATTTTCCATTCCATTATATTATATTGGCTGAGGTCTTGTTGGCATAGTTATGCATTAGAAAGGCTATGATATCACCAGCTGGGCAGGGGTGGGAGGAGAGATTTTCATTGCTTGGAAAGCAGGAGATTTGTGGGAGGGATGAAGAAAGACTTTCATAACAAAAAGGGCTGCCACTCTATTAGTAGACCAGCAGGGGGAGATATTTTTTTTGTAACGAACAACTTCCTCTTCCCATCCTTTGGCTCTAACAGCTTCCACAGGATGAAAGTGATTGTATGCACGCTGTAGGAGAGAAGGGGGAAGTCTTTCCTTACCAAAAATATTCCCCGGCTGATGATGTTATCCCATTGCTACTTTAACAGATTTTCAGACACTGTGTTGTATTATTTATACTGATATTACTTACTTACTTACTTACTTACTTACTTACTTACTTACTTACTTACTTACCACCATCTAGCCCTGGGGCTACTCTAGGTGGTTTACAACATAAAATTTCAACATAGCAATAGCAATACATTTTTAAAAACATAATACATACAACATAATATAAATTAAAAACTGTATAACAAAATAAATCAACAGTAGACTAAAATAAAAGTAGAATTAATCAGGCAATTGATCAAATTAAAAAAATAGAGATGAGTGGTGAAAAGAAGTATAGCGTCTTACTAAGTGTTTAAGAAGTCAGGGAAGGCCATTCTGTAAAACCATGTTTTCAATAATTTTTGAAATTTTGAAGCAAGGGTGTCAGGCGAATTTCTGGTGGTAAGTGCTTGCATAAATGGCAAGATTGCAGAGATTGCAGAGATTGGAACAACCAAGAAGAAGAAAAAGGTGATGCTCTCCGCTCTGCGTGACAGCTGACTTCGGTTCTCGAAGCAACCGTAAGTCAAGGTACCACTGTATCCCATTCTCAGCCATCTCTGAGAATAGCGGACATCTTGGACATAGGACTTGTTAAACTACATATATCCACATAGTCTCCAAGTACCGTGTTCTAGTACTAGTCTGGTACAGACCATGGAACATGGCTGATCCACAAGTTACTCTTTTGGACAAGAATGTTGAGACATCATTGGGTTGTTGGCTGCAAATGAAGGACTGTAAAACCATTCTGATATTTTGATAACTAGTAGCCAAGTAGTTTAAATAAGTAGCTTAGTAGCCAATCAGGATCCTTTCATTTTGCGTGGAAGCCAGTGAGGAGGTTGGGGGTGGGGTGGGGAGATACACATATTACCTGGGTAGTTCTTTGTTAGAAGAGCTGAGTGGAAAATTCCAGCCCAGTGTTACCATAGGGGAAATTTCAAACCACACATACCCATGGGTAGTTTGCAGGCAGCAGCTGAATTTAAGAGGTAAACATCTGTCATGAATTCTTGAGACTCTTAATTACAATATTTTTTCTTCAGTATTGGTGCATGGTGTGAAGAAGTGGCTTTGATCTATGAAAGCTTGCAAATGGTTTTATTTTTCCAGAACGTTAAAGAAGGTATCACCTTTCCTGCAGCAATTGATTATCTGCAAATGTCCAAGAAAGAAGACAACTTTGACTCTTCTGAGCATTGGGCAGCAATCATTGCAGAATAGAACTGAATGTCTTGCTTGCAGGAAAAGTCTTTTCTGCAGCAAAAAAAGAAGAAGATATCTTTAGTGCTATCTGCATTTAAGACCTCTTTGAAGTCATAGGGCAGATTGTTTAATTTGGAATACATGAAAAACACAGAGGGGGGGGCACTTTGTACAGTCGTCCCGCACCATTTTGCGTTTCATAGGCTGCAGTCCTGGTATATCGTAGTGCCACAATATATGAAGACAAGGCCCTCTGTGGCAAGCTGTGTGGCACTTATCCCACGCCTGGTGCTGCCCCGAGTGGGCCTCCAACAGGCTTCCTGGGCCTGCCGGAGATTCTGGAAGTGGTTTCCAGTGAGCCAGAAGTGACTTCCAAAACCAGAGGTGCCTTCTGAATGGCCTGAAACCACTTCTGGGGGCTCCAACAGGCCCAACAACCCCGTCAGAAGCCCGTTCAGGGCAGCACCAGGCCTGGGGTAAGCTTAGGAGTCCCCAAAGAGGCACCAGTCCTAACCCAACCCAGCATCCACATATAGCAGATTTTCCTTTATTGCAGGTCGGGTCGGGTCCCTAACCCCCACGATAAGCAGGGGATTACTGTAGAAGGAAAATGCTTGGGAATGTTTCCCTATAATGTATCACCAAAGGTTTCCAAGCTTCATCATCCAAGCAGCATGTGGCTTTCCAGATGTTCTTAGACTACAGCTCCCATCAGGCCTGGCTAACATATTCAAAGCTAAGAGTTACAGTCTAACAACATTTGTTGGCCGCACTTTGCCTACTCTGTCTTCGGTTGATTTTTTTACAGCTGGTTTCAGGGCAATGAGTCTTGTTCTGTTCTGTTCTGATCTGATCTGTTCAGAACAGAACATGGATTAAATGGATTGACTGTTAGCATTCTAATACAGATCACAGAGTCACTTTCTAGCTCAGTTAAAAGAGATGCACTAGATTTACAACATTACTATGTTCCAAGGGAATCACTTGTTACTAAACTGAAGAGGATTGATGATGTTCCAGGAGCTGATGCCTAGATGCAGGTCCTCTGACATAAATACATGCCAAGTCTGATAGGAGCTTGTAGAGAATGCTTTTCAGCTATTTTAGCTCTGCTGAGATAACTGCCCAGCGTAACATTGATCCTGAAGCAAACAGAAGAAATATTATCTTTATGCCATGTACCCAGATTTTATTTTGAGATGCTTGTATGGTTGGTCACAATTTTTGAAGCATTTCATCTGCATTCCTGAACAGCATTATGTGGGCAAGAATTTCCTGTGTGAATACTGCATTAACACTTATCTGTAAAAGAGGCATGATGCATATGCTTATTATCTGCATCTGTTTTGGAAACATGACTTTTCCTTTTCCAGCCAGTAATTTTTCCACTAACTAGATCAGAGATCCCTCCCCCACATGTCATATTCAGCCACTCATCCTAATTTCCCTTTCCTTTCAATTTCATATACTCTCACAGCTTTCATGGTGAGAATAAGTTCCAGGTATAGAAAGGGGGAAAAGATCTGCATACATTCTCCTCTGTAAGAACTGGCATGCTACATACCACTATTAGATACACAGTCGTCCCCCACCATTTCGTTTTTCATATACTGCGGTCCAGGTCTATCGCAGGACCTCAGTATATGATACAAAGGACGAGACATGGGCACGACTCGGCAAAATTGTCATTTCCGTTTTCGGTTAACGTTTCCGTTACGTAACGGAAACGGTAACGATAATTAAGCTGTCAGAACTCGAACTTGAACCAAAAAAAGAAAAATTTGGTCAGGTTTTTCGTTTCCGTTTGTGGCATCGTGGCAATCGCGCAATGCGAAGCACAGAAAAAGTTTTTAAAAGTTTTTATTTTAAAAAACCCGACTCCCGACCAAAAAAACAAGCAAAAATATGCCTGCCTGAGGCTTTGCCACTTACCAGAGGGTTACCTCCGCTGGGGCGAAGTCCCGCGCGGGGGTGCTTTGCCCTCGCGCCAGGGAGGCGTCACGGGCAGCGCCGGGTCACGTGGGGGCCAGGGTTAAAACCCTCGGTCCTTGGACCCTGGCCCTCTTTCTTTCCCGGCGCTGCTGCACGACGGAGCTGCGGCGGAGCGGCGGATTGCGGGCTGCGTTCAAAGAGCAGCTCGAGTGGTGACGGGGACGGGCGGCAGGCTTGCCGCTCGGGGAAAGGGACGCGCGGCTGCGCAGCCGCGGGGCTATTGAAGCCGGCCGGCTGTCAACCGGCGAGGGGAAGCCTCGTTTGGCCGGGGGTTGGTGGCGTTTAGCCGGCGACCCGACGGCCAGGGAGGGAGAAGCCGGGCGGCTTTGGGCTTCGCGGGCGGCGGGAGGGCTCTGAGCAGCTGGCAGGCGGCCGGCCACGGAGCCTCTGTCGGAGGGTGGTGGTGGATAGAGGTGCGGCTTGGCCTCGCACCCGGGTTTGAGGTCGGGCGCCCCTTTTCAGCGTCCGTGGATCCCCCTCCCACCTTCTGGGGCATCTGGGCTCAGGGCAGGTTTTTGGTCGGGGTGGGCCTAGGTGTTGGGGGTATCTCGGTGGCTTGGTTTAGCCACGTGGGTGCTGGGTGGTGGATAGGAGGGGCGGCCCAGTACATTTGGCTTGACCAAGGGAGTGGCAGGTGGGTGGCACGGTCTTTGGTCAGGGGTGGTTGGCTTGCAAGGGGGCTGTAGGGCCTTTAGGGACTGTTGGCTCAGAGGCGTGGGCTGGTGGCGCTTATTGGTGGCAGCCGTCTGGTTCACGGTGGCCATTTTGTGCACACGGCCTGCTTTGCTGTTCGCTTGGTGGGCCGGGTGGCCATTTTGATTTCTCCCCAAGGTTCGGCCTAGCTATTTGCAATCTGGGGGCATCTCCCAGGCCAAGCATCCTTTCTTCCGCAGGGCTTCCCAGCAGTTTGTACCTTGCAGGGTGGTTGTGTTGTGGGCGATATGGCACCTAAGAGGGGTCAGGCTGGTGGGAAGGGCAAGCAGCCAGCCAAGAGAAAGGCCCCTGCGAGGCCTGCAGCTCCGATGATTTCGTCCTCGGATGAGGATGATTATCCTGACTTCCGGCCCATCCTGGATAAGCTGAGTTCCCTGGAGCGGGAGCGGGCCCAGGGGGCTGGGATGTCTTCTTCCTTTGATAGGCGGCAGTCGCGAAGGGAAACGAGGGCTAAGAAGTTGGCCGAATTGAAGCGGGTCAGTGAAATAATGCTTGCTCGTATTGCAGTTTTGGAAGGCGAGAGATCTGCTGGGAGCCAGGATCTTTTTGGCGAAGGCGCCGGGGCTAGTGGAATGACCCATGCTGCAGTACAGGCCTCAGACCTGGAGGATGCCCTGGACGAGCCATGTGCGAGGAGAGACCAGACTGGTGTTGAGGAGGCGGCTGGTGGATCCGAGTCGGGAATGGTGATGGACCTGTCTGTCATGCACAGATCGAGACCTGAACGGGTCAGATCACCTCCACAGGCTCGTGAGTCAGGTGAGCGTGTTCTTGTTACACCACACATGCACACGGAGAGATGGCCTTGGCGCCCGTCAGTTCTTAGGTCGCCGACCGGAGAGGTGCGGGCCCTCCCACATGGTGCAATGCAGGTGAGGCGGGTTGAGTCTGCTACGCAGACCATGCCTGTGGAGGCTGGGCCCACTTCAGTGGAGACACAGACGGACAGGCTGGCCCAGGAGTTGCCCGGACAGGGTACGGCGGCTGTCGGTACCACTGAGCACACCATCCCGTATAATGCCTTGCCGGATGAGGACGAGTCCCTACCGTTAGGGGACCACCTTTCGCAGGCCATGATTGACAAGATTTTGCGAGGAGATTATGTGGATGTGTTTGAATTGCTTAACAGGGAAATAGGGGAAGGCAAGTATGATAAGCTGGATGATAAAGATAAGGAGAAAATAAAACGCAGGAAGCCGGATCGTTGTTGGGGAAACTGGGTCCCAGCGTTTTATATTTACGCTGGGGTGATTGTGAAGTCCTACCCGGAGAGGGCGTTTGCTTTGTTCCAGTATTTAGACCTAATTCACAGGGCGCACGCGGATTTCCCAGGATCTGCATGGCTGGCGTACGATGAAGGATTCCGTATGAGAGCGGCAAGGCGCCCCGGCTTGCCCTGGAGTAAGCCGCATGAGGCACTCTGGCTACGCATTATGTCACCAAACAGGCCGGTGAGCGGGGAACGATTTGATTGCGGCCATCTTATTCAACGGGGTAACCAGCCCAATCTGTCCCGCCCAGGAGCGGGCCAGGTGGTTCAACCCCGCCTGGTCTGTTGGGATTACAACAATAAGGGCACCTGCTCCCGCAGGCCCTGCAAATTCAAGCATCAGTGCTCCCTGTGTAGTGGCCCTCATCCCGCGATGCAATGTGCCCGAGGGAGGGGAAGTTGGGGGAACGGCAGGGATGGGGGAGTCGGCAAGAAGCCCCCTGGGTCTGGTCCAGCTGCAAAAGGGGCCCAGCCCAGTTAAGTTAGAGGTTTTATGCCGCTGGCTTCGGGAGTACCCCGATAGAGCAGCGGCTGAGGTTTTGCGTTTGGGTTTTTCAGTTGGTTTTCGTATTCCTGCAGTTGGTGTTACAGTTAGGGATCCTCCGAGGAATTTAAAATCCGTCTTGGGACGGGAGGAGGTAGTCAGGGATAAGATTCGTAAGGAAGTGAAGGAAGGCAGGGTTGCAGGGCCTTTTGCGAGGCCCCCCTTGGCCAACCTGAGGGTTTCCCCTTTGGGGGTGGTTCCAAAGAAGACCCCGGGCGAGTTTCGCCTAATACATCATCTTTCGTACCCTGCAGGTGATTCTGTGAACGATAAAATTCCCAAGGATTTGTGTAGTGTGAGGTATACATCCTTCGATACGGCTATTCGGATGGTGAAAGCTTGTGGCCCGGGGGCAGAGCTCGGGAAGTGCGATATTAAATCTGCATTTCGCCTGTTGCCTGTGCATCCTCAGGATTTTTGGCTGTTAGGGTTCAAGTTTGAGGACCAGTTTTATGTGGACAGGGCTCTGCCAATGGGATGCTCTGTATCTTGCGCAGCATTTGAGTGTTTTAGTTCCTTTTTGGAATGGGCGGTGCGGAAGAGGTGCAGGTCCCGGCAGATAGTCCACTATTTAGATGATTTTTTGTTCTGTGGACGGGCAGGAACAGGGCAGTGTGGGGCTTTGATGGCTGAGTTTGAAAGGATGACTGATGAGCTAGGAGTCCCGTTAGCTGGGGAAAAAACTGAGGGGCCTACATCCAAGCTGACGTACTTAGGTATTGAGTTGGATACCTGTCAACAGTGTTGTAGCTTGCCCGGCGAGAAGTTGCAAGAATTGAGGGGTAGGATTCGGAGTATGTTAGGCCAGAGTAAAGTAACTTTGAGGGAATTACAAGTTTTAGCAGGTCATCTGAATTTTGCATGCCGAGTAGTTGCTCCTGGCAGGGCCTTTTTGCGGAGGCTCTGCGATTTAATGATGGGGCTAAAAAAGCCTCATCATCGGCGGAGGCTATCCAGAGGAGTTAAGGAGGACTTGCAGGTTTGGTTGGACTTTTTGGAGGGTTTCAATGGAGTGTCCTTTTGGAGAACCGACTTGTTCTTAGGTTCAGACTTACAGGTGCATACTGACGCCTCAGGGGCTTTTGGCTTTGGCATGTTTTTCAAAGGTCAGTGGTGTGCAGGGACTTGGCCGGCGGAATGGCATGAGCAAGGGGTTACCAGGGATTTGACATTTTTAGAGTTCTTCCCAATAGCGGGGGCACTGTGGATCTGGGGTGAGCACTGGTCGAACGCTGCTGTTACCTTTTGGTGCGACAACTTTGCAGTAGTTCAAATTCTTAATTCCTTGACTTCCAGATCTGCACGGGTTATGGCCCTGTTGCGAGCTTTCACTTTGAGATGTCTGCGGTTAAACATAGTGTTTCGTGCTAAACACGTGCCGGGCATTAAGAACGAGTTAGCTGACGCTCTTTCTCGCCAACAGATGGCGAGGTTCAGAGCGTTGGCCCCGGCTGCGAAGTTACATCCAGAAGCCCTGCCCATGGAGGTATGGAGGATTGGCGGGTGGAAGCCCACAGAGCGATGAGCCTGGCCCTAGCTCCAAGTACCAGGAAGAGTTATGCGGCAGCATGTGTGGAGTATGATAGTTTTTGCAGGGGGGTGGGAATAAGCCAGCCATGGCCCGCTGATCCTGAGATGTTGATGCGTTTTGCTGTTTACTTGTTCAGGCGGGGCTTGGCCCCCCGTTCTATCCAAGGCAGGATGGCGGCGGTGGCGTTCTATGCTAAGGCAAAGGGATTTCCACATCCCACAAATGATGGCAGAGTTGGCAAGATGATTGAGGGTTGGGCTAGAGAGCGGGGAAAGGTGCCAGATAAGCGGGTTCCCATTTCACCAGCGATTCTAAGAAGGTTATGTGAGGGTTGGAGAGTGATTTGCAAGGACGTTTTTGAGGCTCGTTTATTCAGGGCGGCCTCATTGTTGGCCTTTTTCGGGGCCTTTCGCATTGGTGAGTTGGTGGCGGCGGCAAAAGGGGACAAGTCAGGTACTGCTCTGCAGAGAGGGGACCTGTTGCTCGAGAGGGATTTGCTTATTGTGACCCTAAGAAGATCCAAGACGGACCAGAAAGGAGCAGGTAAGGTCATCCGGCTGGGGCCTTGCTCTGATGCTGCTTTATGCCCTTATCGGGCGATGGCCAGCTACTTGGAGCTGAGGGGTGATGGGGATGGTCCTTTGTTTAGGCACTGTGATGGGTCCCCATTAACGAAATACCAATTTTGGCAGTTGTCATCCCAGGGATTACGATTGGCGGGCCTGGATGGGTTGCGATTTGGAACGCATTCGTTTCGTATTGGGGCGGCTTCAACAGCAGCTGCGTTGGGATACTCTGTCCAAGAAATACAGGCAGTGGGGAGGTGGTCTTCTCAAAAGTATAGGACTTATGTGAGGAGCTTGCCTGATTGTTAGGGCTGGGCTTTGGCCGGTGTTGTTTCTCTTCTTGTTTTGCAGGTTTGCTGCCACGTTCCAGAGTTCGAGTGCTCATCTGTGGGCATAGTTTCGTTTATTGGGCAGCAGTACGTGCACGGAAGACCAGCTGGGGCAGGGATCTGGGCCTTGGCCCTTCTGCATGGATCGAGTGGCAAGGCCGCAGGGGGATGCTCTGGGATGGCTTCATTCCCTTGGTTATGCAATGTTGTGCGGGCCAGCCGCCTGAGATCTTGATGATTCACCTTGGGGGGAATGATTTGACGAAGCGCCCTGGCAAGTCCCTGATTTTACAGGTCATAGCTGACCTGCAGTTTTTGAAACATCAATTTCCCCGCATGCGGTTCATTTGGTCCGAGATCCTGCCACGGATTGTTTGGAGGGATGCAAGGCATCCCAAAAAGGTCGATTGCGCCCGAAAGGGTGTCAATCGTGAAGTGTTTAGAGCCATGCATGGGGGGCTCGGGGGAGTGCTCGCCCACCCTCGGCTCCGGGGCCGAGTGCCTGAGCTATATAGGCCAGATGGTGTTCATTTGTCCCCCATGGGTTTGGATATATTTTTGGAGGATATTCAAGGAGGCCTGGTCGAGGAGATCGCCCTTTTGGTGGGGGTCAAGGAGCATACAGGGTAGCTCCTTTCTGTGGCGGGTAGTGAATAGGTCTTTTAGTTTTGGGAGATCCCAATGGCATCCAATGGGTGCTTGGTAGCCCTCTTGCTATAAATAGGAAATGCCCACTTAATGCAGCCATAAATCTAAAGAGCAAAGGCAGAGGGCGGCCCGATATTGTTTTCCTATGGAGTTGGAAGCACGCTGAACAGATGGGCAGCGAGCTTACAACTGGGATCTCCCAATTGATTTTTGGTATAGAGGACCCCCTGGGGGTTCAATATCAACCTATTCACTACATAGGCCTCCTTTTCATTCATGAGTTTGGTTAATAGGTTAATAAAGTTGTGGCCCTATTTAACCCAATGCCGTTGTCTGCCTCGTTATTCCTGGGCTGGGAGGGCAAGGTTACCTCCGCTGGGGCGAAGTCCCGCGCGGGGGTGCTTTGCCCTCGCGCCAGGGAGGCGTCACGGGCAGCGCCGGGTCACGTGGGGGCCAGGGTTAAAACCCTCGGTCCTTGGACCCTGGCCCTCTTTCTTTCCCGGCGCTGCTGCACGACCCACCCACCCGCCCTATCTTGATGGCGAGATTAGCTGGTCGCTGCGGGGCCGGATGGGAATTTTTGGCTGCTTCCCTGATTGGCAGGTGGGAAGCAGCGTGTTTTCGCCCATCCCGTCATCAACATATCAGGGCTGTGTAGGTTGCCACTTTGGTCACAACAGCGGGTAGTGAATAGGTCTTTTAGTTTTGGGAGATCCCAATGGCATCCAATGGGTGCTTGGTAGCCCTCTTGCTATAAATAGGAAATGCCCACTTAATGCAGCCATAAATCTAAAGAGCAAAGGCAGAGGGCGGCCCGATATTGTTTTCCTATGGAGTTGGAAGCACGCTGAACAGATGGGCAGCGAGCTTACAACTGGGATCTCCCAATTGATTTTTGGTATAGAGGACCCCCTGGGGGTTCAATATCAACCTATTCACTACATAGGCCTCCTTTTCATTCATGAGTTTGGTTAATAGGTTAATAAAGTTGTGGCCCTATTTAACCCAATGCCGTTGTCTGCCTCGTTATTCCTGGGCTGGGAGGGCAAAGGTGGTTTCTGGGGGGTCCCCAGCCTTCCCCCCCTCTTCTCCTATCCTGGGCTGCTTGCACCAGGCTGGGGGGCGGTCATCCTCGTCATCTGTCTCACTGCATGCCATGCGGTGGGGGGGGAATCCAAAATGGCGACCGCAATTTTTCTTTTGAAATCATGGTCAAAAACACACCAAATCACCACAGAAACATGTGAAATTTATTTATTTTAAATGCCTGAATTTTTATAGTAGCAGCAGTGGGTTTTTTATAGCAATAAAACATTGTATTGATTTTATTTTATTTTATTTTATTTTTTATTTTTTAGACCTGCCCATTTGGGCTGGGCATCGGATGGAACCATGCAATTTTTTTGAACCATTCCACCAATAGCATCGCCAGGTTTTTGACTGACACTTCTGGATCGCAGTCGGGTGTATGGATGTGGTTGATGGAGGAGGGCTGGCTGCTGGTGCTGGTGTGATCCGATCGAGATTGAGGAGGGAGGCTGGAGGCTTTAGGATTTAAGTTAGGCAGGCAGGGAGGGAATTGAATTTAGAAAATCATTTCTTTGATTCCCTGCAGCTTTGTCTGCTGAAGGGAATAGCAGTTTATTCTTTATTTCTTCTCTGGCAGTTTGAGGATTTTTTTCTGATATTGGATAAAGGGGGAGGTTTGACTGGGAGTGGGAGGTGTGGATTTATTTTAAATATATATATTATATACTACCATTTATTTTCTATTTTCCGAACTTCAATTTGCTTGCACGCACACACATTTGGGGTGCAAGCCAAGAACAGAACCTCTATCCATTCCTAAGTGATATCCTAACTGCCCACTCGCCCGTCTGCCCGCGCCGCCACCCGCCCATGGCCCCCCGCCGCCACCGCCCGCCCGCACCTCCCGCCCGCCGCCTGCCCCGCCCGCCGCCTAGGGCGCAAAAGCACCTAGCGCTGGCCCTGATTGTGGGACGCCCCTATGCTCTGGGAAGTCAAATCGCGCTAAATCGCGGTGCAAACGACAAACGACAAACGGAAACGACAAATTTTTGGAAAATTTCGCGACAAACGGAAACGACCTGAAACGGACCCGTTCCGACAAACAAAAACTCGAAATGTCATTTTTTCTGGTCGTGCCCATGTCTACAAAGGGCATGGGCCTGTTGAAGGCCCCAGAAGTGGTTACTTGTGAACCGGAAGTGACTGCTCACTCTATGAGCTTATGATGGTGGGTCATTTTGATTTGGCTTTTCTGTGTGAAAATTAAGCTGCATCTCATCTGCTACTATTTCACAGTAGCAAAATATGTTCTTTCTGCTCAGACTTGATATTGAAGACTGAAGTTATATAATCAGGCATACCAGACCAAAGCATGAATCTACAGTTTTGTGTTTCCCATTGGCTACCATTGCTGCAAGTAATAGGCCTACCTTTTCTTCCATCTTCCTTTGGCTAATAAGAATTAGCATAAGCATTCCATCTACTATAAGTAAAGGTAGATAGAATGTCCTTCCATTCTCCATACTTGTAGATTAGAATCACAGCTTTTATATTTTGCTTGGCAGACCACAACTAAACAACACCCTTCTTTACTCTGAATAAGATGAATTAGCTTATTTAATTGCTTTTTACAGTTGTGGCATTTCTGTACTGTTTGCTAGGATACCATGCTCAAAATTAACTTCAAACAACAAGAAATGTCAGTGGACCAGTGGGAACTCTTCAAAGTATGTTTCCCAAGATAATAGTGATAATTGTCTAGCTTTCATGTATTCATTCTGTAAGGTTTTCTGAAAGCTCTGCATGTTTATTAAAAAACCCCACAAAGTACTGGATTAATTTTATATTTTTTAAAACAGTTACATTAATTCCAGTAATGTACTAACCAAATATGGCTGGATAGCTCAGTGGTTTATGTTTGGTTTGGCTGTGGAGCCAGAAGTTGGGAGTTTGATTCTTCACTGTGCCACTTGTGAGTACAGCCAGCCTATGTAGCCTTGGGCAAGCTGCATGGTCCCAGAGTGCCCCAAGAAGAAGTGAAGGGTTAACAACTCTCTACCTGGGAAACCCTGAAAAGGGACACCATAATTCAGAATTAACCTGACAGTACATAATTATTACTGTACTATTGAGAGCCATTTTGGTGTAGCTGACCTTGTGTCTTGGGAGACCTGTACAACGATGGAAGCTCACTGAGAGTAGCAATGGTAAGCTGTTCCTTCGATATTTCTTATACCTCAACAAACCTATTTGTGGTGGCAAAATTCAGAAACAACTTCAAAGTACAAAACAACAACACACCACCATATTAATACTGTACTGTATAGCCAAAATGTTATCTTCCATAGTGCAATATTGGTATCAGATTAGAGAATTGGCTTTTGGAATCTGGAATAGTTATTTCTTCTCAAATATATTCCATTGAATAATATTGGAGGTGAGATTTAAAGGTATCCTATTTCCAGAAGCAATTACAGTGGCCCCCCGCCCTTTCACGGTTCATATACTGCTGTCCCACTATATCGCGGGACTGCAGTATATTAAAAAAGGCCCCCTAGGGTAAGGGGGGAGTCCTGTTTCAAGCCTCCCATACTTACCCCAGGACTGGAGCTCCCCCAAACAGGCCTGTGAGGGCCTTCTTGGGCCTTCTGGAGGCCCCCAAAGCCCCCCCCCGTGAACCGGAAGTGTCTTCTGGATTGCTGAAAATCATTTCTGAGGCATCTGTGAGCCTTTCTAGGCCTGTCGGAGGCTTCAGAAATGATTTCCAGTTTACTGGAAGTCACTTCTTGTTCACAGGGAGGCCCTTTTGGGGCCTCCAGAAGGCCTGGGAAGGCTCTCACAGGCCTGTTCGGGGTAAGGCCAGGCTGGGGGTAAGTACAAGAGCCCCCAGCTAGCCCCCCCGGCCTGATTCGACCTGAATCCGCATATCACGGATTTTCAATTATCATGGGTCAGGTCAGGTCCCTAACCCCCGCGATAGGTGGGGGATCACTGTAGTCCACAAAACACAAGGCCTTTGACCCTTTCATTAGCAGAAGACGAAGAAGCATGTTTGCTTCTCACCCCCTTCATCTCTTTTTAGTTCAGAGTTCCTAAACCTTCGAGATGTTGGGAAGTGAGAGAGGTCCCAGGAAGTAGATGGGGGAATCAGCAAACATTTGCATCACTTGAAACACCAAGCTCTTTGGATCAGACCTAAAGTACATTAAAACACATTGTACATGATCAATCTTGTTTATTTTCTTGCTTGCTTGGTTGTTTAACATACTGCTCCATTGGTGCAATGCAGTATGCTGGTCAATTTACAACCTGCTAAGTAAAAGACATATACAGTGGAGCCTCAGATAACAAACGATTTGTATAACATAAAATCTGTACAACATAAAAAATTCCAGAGATAGGGGAAATTTGCTTAACAGAATTGTCTATGGGGCGAATATGTACATAAAAACGGGATTACTCCGTTTTCAATGCATTCCTATGGGAAATTTGCATAAAGGAAAATTTGCTTAACATAATTTCTTTTGGAATGAATTAATACCTTTATACAAGGTACCACTGTAATAGTAAACTAAAGTAAACAGTAAAAAATTTAAAACATTTTGCAAATTCTCTATTTGACAGCAGGGCAAGAGGCGTGAAATCAGACAGGGTCAGTGTGAATGTAGCAGTAGCAGGGGGAAAATATGCTACTGTAAAATGTGTGAAAGCGCACTCTTTCATTTACCCTCATAAGCAGACTTTCATATACTGGCCAGACACATCTGGAATAAAAGCATTGACTCCACATTTCTTGTGATGTTGATTTTTCTTCTGGCCCTGACAAATTTGCTGTTTCTGGTGTGAACTCTTGCCCTTTAGGAATTATACAAAGGCAATAGACTCATCTCATGTAGATGATTTTGCAGCTGTAAGTTAGCAATAGCTGAACTAAATTTGAACCTGTGACTTAACTGTGACAAACAACATTAACAATTCCACAGTCCTGACTGATTCCATCTATAGAATACAATATGCTATGGCTTGTAGAGATATCAGTCACTTTTGTTTGCAAAGATAAGGGTAAAACTGTTCTCCAAAATGTTCTTTTTCAGCTTATGGATAAAGACTTTGATACATATTTGTGATAGTGATCTCCCATTACTTAACTCTGGGGAAATATTTTCTAAGCTTCCCTTGCCCACCCCCCACAACTTGCTTCAAACTGGAAACATAAAACAAAAACATCTCCACCAGCATTCAAGATACAAAGGCTCCCAATCACATAATTCTGTAGCGAGTATCTCTAATTTTTTGTGGAAACACTACAACAAATAAAATATTATTGATCCAGATTGTGGCAGGCAAAGTTCATCCCTCTCAATACTGTTGCAGTGCGAGTCTCATCAGCCCCAAATACCACACCCAGGTATAAGATATGTTGACAGCTGTACTGCAACAACATCCAGATGGCAGCTCTCTTTAGATCAGTGGTTCTCAGATGGTCTTGGACTTCAATCCCCAGAAATCCTAGCCAGAATTGTTAGTAGTCAAAGTTTCTGGGAGTTTTAGTACAAGAAAATCTGGGGATGAAATGAGCTTATTTTCTGTACAATGAGCTAGGCCTAGCTAAGCCACTTTAGGCATTACTACCAGGCAAGTGACATTTTTGTGTCTGTGAGGTGTCTATCTGTCAAGTAGAGCTCCAAGCAAAGAGAATTATGGAATATGACAATTCGAAAAGCCCATTCCTATAGAAAACATTTGCCTCTGAAGGACCCAATTATTTAACATTATGCAACGGTTTCCTGATAACCACTGCAACAATACCTCTCCTTCCTACTCCAATTACCATGGGACAAACCATAATGTGAATAATGTGAATACTGCTGGAAATATATGGTAACAAACGGGTAGCCAATAGAGATGGGCCCAAATTAAAAATGAATTGCAAAATTTACTCAAAAAATAAATACCCCGAACAAATACAAATTGATGATTTTAGCTATTTTTGATGCATTGATTCATTGGGCTATAAAATGCCCCCTCAAGGCACCCTGAGACACCAGATTTGTAGAGAGGCTTCCCCTGACTCTCCTCTACAATCCCTCTGAGTTTGGTGAATATTAGGTTTCACTAAGACAGTTGCTAAAGGGCACTTTCCTGGAGTCGGGCACTTTGTGCATCTGTATCTTAGAAGTCTGACATCCAATCTTCACAAAGTTGCATGGCCTATAGAGGAGAGTTATGGGATGGTTTCCTGAAATTTCTGTATCTCTAGGTGCCATATAGCCAATTTTATAGGTTTTTCAATTAAAATCTGAATTTACAAATTGAGTCATTGATTAGAAAAAAACCATAAATTCACTATTTGTGATTCGTTAATCTTGATGACTCAGGAATCAAAATGAATAATCATTTTTCTGAATCACCCCATCTCAGGTAACCAATCTCCCCCAGGTCTCCTCCTCTTACCCTTTCAGATTCCCCCATGCCCAGCCCTGAATACATTACACTCTGTCCAAATAATTACATCCTTTACCATGTGATCAGCATACAAACGTAAAGCACAGAGCAACTCTCAGATGTAGTTAGAAACTGAGAAGATAGTAGAGATCATTTCTTCTTCACAATACCATGAGAATTTTAGTCTCCTGGAAAGATAACTATTTTTTCTCATTTCAGTATTATTATGTATTTATAGTTTTGGAACCATGTAACTGTTAGACACACTGATTTTTTAAAATGCCCTAACATCTTGTATTTGTCAGTCAGGTGTCAGATGAGATCCATGTCCACTGTTTTCTAGAACACGGTAGCTGTTAACTACAGACTCGCCCAAGAACTAGAGGGGAAGAAATCTTGCTCAAAAACTTCTGTACATTAGAATTACTCTTGGCATCCATCAACAGCCACATAACAGTACTTTAATCTCCTATTGCTATAAGAAGGAGTCTTTTTTCCTGTGTAAATGATTGGAGTGCCCCCCTACCATTCTTCCTTGGCTTCCTAGTCATTCCCTTGTGTTAGAAAACATAGCTCTATATGCTACATGGCCTATCCTCTCCCCTTTGAGCTAGGCCAAGCCCTTCAGGTACACTGTGGCTAGAGCTTAGAAAAGTTCCACATGCCACCTGAGGGATTCATAGAGATCTAGTTCTGAAATGTCAAACCCCCCCGTATGTGTCAGATACTAGCCCCTTGTCAATGTTAGTTTGTCTAGTAAGTTTTTTATTTTCTCTCTGTGTTATTTGGTGAAGGGGGAGGATGGAGGTAGAGTTGACCTTCACCTCAGATGGCAAAATATCTCAGGTTAACCCTGTCTGAAAATATGGGTCCATGTTATATTTCTAGATTCTCTATAGAGCCAAATCTTGCTGTGGAGAGGAGGGGCAGGAGTGGATGGGAAGTTAGCCTTTTTTTCTTTCCTTCTATCATATGTAATAACCAGGGAGGAGGTCCTTGCATGTCTTGTTAAACTAAATTCTCACAAAATCACCAGGACTAGATGGCATCCATCCATGAGTACTCAAAGAACTTAAAGATTAAATTGCAGAGGTCTTAGCCAAAATATATAATCTTTCCCTCAAATCAGGCATTGTGCCTGATGACTGAAAAGTAGTGAATGTAACATCAGTCTTCAAAAAAGAATCCAGAGGCAATCCAGGAAATTATTAACCAGCCAGTTTGAAATGTGTCCCAGGTAAAGTGATGGAAACCATCCGAAAAGATAAAATTAATAGGCACTTAGAAGAGAAGGTGCTGCTCCCTAATCTGTTGGAATTTTTTTGAGAGTGTCAACAAGCATGTGGATAAGGGAGATCCAGTTGACATTGGCAGAAGGCTTTTGACAAGGTCCCACACCAAAGGCTCTTGAATAAACTTGCCAGTCATGGAATCAGGTCTTGTCCTAGTTCAGCAACCGGCTAAGGGACAGGAAACAGAGGGTACCACTAAATGAACACTTCTCCAAGTGGAGGGAGGTGAAGAGTGAGTTCCCCCAATGTTCAGTACCGGAATCCCTGCTTTTCAAACTCTTCATAAATGATCTAGAAGTAGGGGTAAATAGCAAGGTAGCCAAATTTGCTCACAACACAAAATTATACAGGATAGTAAAAACTGAGAAAGATTGTGAGGGGCTCCAGAGAGATGTCTTGACACTGGGGGAGTGAGCAAACCAGTGGCAAATGAGCTTGAACAATAGTAAGTGCAAAGTGATGCACATTGGGACAAAAAACCCAATTACATTTATAAACTGATGGGGTCGGAACTCTCTGCAACAAACCAGGAAAGGGACCTTGGTGTCCTGGTGGACAGCTCAATGAAGGTGTCAACCCAGTGTGCCACAGCAGTGAAAAAAACAAACTCAATGCTAGGGATCATTAGGAAGGGTATAGAAAATAAGTCAGCAAGTGTCTTTTTGCCTCTTGTGTACAGTTCTGGTCACCATAACTCCAGAAAGATATTATGGAAATGGAAAGAATATAGAGGAGGGCAACCAGAATGATTAGGGGACTGGAACACTTTCCTTACCAACTGAGGCTGTAATGGCTGGGCCTCTTCACTCTTAAATGATGGCGCCTAAGAGGTGACCTGATTGAAGTTTATAGAGTCAAAGTAGATTAGAAAAAAACTGTTTTCCCTATTGCAAAACACTAGAACTAGGGGGCACTCCATGAAACTTTTGGGTGCTAGATCTCAAACAAATAAGAGAAAGTAGTTTTTCACCCAGAGGATCACTGGTCTATGGAACTCCCTGCCAGAAGAAATGGTGACAGCTGTCAGCCTGGACAGCTTTAAGAAAGAATTAGACAAGTTCATGGAGAACAAGGGTATCAATGGCTATCATTATGGATGCCTGAGGGCAACCTCCGGTTTGGAGAGATAGGCAGGATATCTTTCAATGCCATTTGCAGGGAATCATAAGCAGGTGAAAACATCTGCTTGGGAATACCCTGAAGCAAATGGTGAGCCACTGTGTGAGACAGAAGGCTGGATTAGATGGGCTGTGGCCTGTTCCAGCAAGGCTGTTCTTATGTTCTTAAGTAGTCAGTTCACATAAAGATTTTCAGTATGTTTTGACATTTTCCACTAAGTGCTGTGGTTATGACCAGTATGTACCAAAACAGGTGGACAATTATGATAATGATGTGGCAGCAGCTTGAAAACATGAAATATGCACGAATAATCTGTGCACTCCATTTTAACTAAGGACATGAGTGCATTTTGGCACAAAGGAAAGGCAGGAAATAGTGGGGGCAGTTAAGTTCAATTTTTCCCCTGAATAAAAATGGAGGAATACAACTGCCAACCCCCATTTGAAATAGTATGGCACGAGACACATCTATTTGCAATGGTGGTAGGAACAGAGTTTGGCTACTCCTGGGTTGTTTCCCCACCCCACCCCAAGATTTAGTGGGAGATATTATTGTTGTTGTTTGGGGGGTGCAATTTATTTCATTTCATTTCAATTTTTGTGAAATGAAATGAAATTATTTCCCTCTTGGAATCCTAACCCTGAAACTATGTATGATATTGTGGAATGTCTGGGGGATAAACAAGGGTCATTAGAATGGACCTTTAGTCAGTTCTGTTGCCAGGGTAGTGACAAAAAGCTTATAAAGTAAGAAAGAGAAGCTACAGAAAAACATCAAAACAAATGCGAGATATGTCCTGGTATTTTAAAAAAAATAAATTAAATGGTGAAACGTGTGTGTGTGTGTGTGTGTGTGTGTGTGTATGCGCGTGTGCGTGCATGACTAAAAATCACACACACACATCTCTAATTTGAAACCAGATGCAGAGTTGAAGCAGATTGGAGTTCAGAAGCTTTCCTCAGGCTTCTTTTAGCTGGAACTGTTGCATATATTCATATGTTATTGAGGGATCAAATATCACAATTCCTCTCTGAACACACATCTGAATTTGGAAGCTCAGCAGGCATAGTCAGTGGTACATGGATGGATAAAATGTCAAGTAATACTTATGATCTCTAGACCCATGTAAGAAATAATCCTATATGAAACACCATTTTGCAGCATTGAGTTCCTAGTCCATGGACCCTCCCTCTCCTCACTTCTTCCTGGCAATACCTGTGGGGGACACAATGGAAAAGACATGGAGGAATCCACTCCCATGGTCACTCTGCCTGCTCAAGAGCCCCTCCTAACTCTCTAGCAAGGGCCCTGCACACAGAGGCATGTGCATGGGAGGACTCCGCAGCAGCTGTGGAGGGACACACATACCCAAGATGGCAGCTGCTATGACCACAGCTCTCAGAATTCATCAGGTAAGGACTTGCAACTCAGATGTGAGGTTTTGGACCCCAAGACTCAGACCCCAAGACTTGCCAACCTCCCTAGGCAGTCATAATGTTGGTTGCAAGCAAGTACTATTTATAGCTGTCAAACAGCATACCAAGATGTATCTGCCCTGCCTCGTAAAGCCTGGGACTGCACTGCTGTTGGTGCAAGCCTGTCTAGAGTACAATCATTGCTGTAGATATACCAGGAATAGACAAAACAGAAAGCTGGTGTATTTCCAAAGTATGAACAATTGTCAAATATTTCAGGCAAACTTACAAATGCTTTGCAACATTACTTCACATCAGGGACTCAAACACTCAGATCACACTCTGAATGCACCCTTATGGCCTTTGTTTCATTTCACTCAGGAAACTAGAGACTGAATCCCTTATTTCTTTGAGTCATTTTTGCAATGCACTGTGTTAATTTTTCAAACAGTCAAATGTTCTCAGTTCAGCTACATTGTAAGATATGGCTTGTTAATTAGAAAGCACCGCATTGTGTCAAAACTGGAATTATTAAGACAGCTTCAGAGAGCTAAAGAAACATGGAAATTGTGTGATTGGTGAAGATTTTTTGGGTGGGTAACACTCTTACTATTTCATATGTCAAACACACTTTGTGTGCTCTGCTTGCCCTTGTGCATTGATATCCTCTGAGCACATCTACTAGTGGTGATATTTGAACCCCTCCACAATTGGGGTGGGGCAGCCATTTCAGTTTCCCTCTGTAGCCCAAAGCAGTCAGCATAATGGTAATCTGGGTTACTGTGAAAAGCTAAGACCATGGCTTGCAGATACCATCATGAAGCATAAAGAGCTGTGAGGTGCTTATGCCTAGTCTAGATGTACATCTGCAGTTAGACAGGTTCTGATACCCATCTTTAAAAGATATATGCATTTTCGTCAAGTTGTAGATACATGCATTGTCCATATTCATGTTTTGCAGCCATACAAAATGTTTTATTATTATCTATATAGGCTATGTAGATCATGTATTTCCCTCACTCATTTTCCTTCTAGCAATTACACATTATATTTCACTTCTGTGCGTGAAGATCCATGCAGAATCAATAGTTTAGAAAACATGGGAACTTAAGGCCCTGAATCAACTTGATTTAAGCCTTCAAGCGTTTAATTAATGACTTGTTCCAAGCATTCATCACAATCTGTGCTGGCTGGGGTTTCTGGAAGTTGCAGTCCAAGAACACCTGGGTTAACCAAGGCTGGGAGCCATTGCTCTGAAATGCAAACATCTATTGATGAATTTTATGATATCAAAATCCTTGCTATATAGTGATGGAATGCTTGTTTTCTTTGATAACATTGAAATGCCCCACTTGTTTATCTCCTGTATGAGAGCCTCCAGGTAGTAATCAAATCTCTAGTTAGCCCTATCTATTGATTCATCTATTATTATTACCTCAACATATCCTGTGACATGCTAGTTATCACTCCAAAAGGCCTAGAAAGGTTTCCTAGTTCAATTTTGCTACAGAGCACCAAGTGTTCTGTGTTCATACTAGAAACTGACTCACTAGTTAAAAGTGTTCATGTATTCTGTTTATCTTATGCTAATTTCCAAGATGACTTTATGTAACTGATCCACACGCCATCTTCTGCTGTGCAACAGGGCACACTTCTCATTGTAGTGCTTCATAATTTAATTTCATATTGGCTCAGATTTAATATGGCAAGGAAAACCCATATTGGGTAGAACACGTTTTAATCCACAGTTCATCATAGGTCAATACCAGGTGGATACTAATGTATATTGATGGATTTGGAACTTATCTGTATAAGCTGTGCCAATAGACAACACTGTAGTGTTGTATTTTCATCATAGAAGATGGGATATTCATTGATTTACATGTCCAAATGTGTAAAAGCTATGTACAGGAAGTGGCATTGGCAGCCCCTCTAATACCAACCTTTGCTGATGAACCCTCATGGGCTTGGTTCAGGTCATTTGGGGTCTGTATGTTTTTATGCCATATATACGTAAATATATATAACATGGTTTGAAACTGTGTCCTCTTATAGCTGTATATCTTAAAGGACACATGGCTCTCTAATAATTAACTGCATTGGTTTATTGAACACTTCTGGCTTTTCCTCAGGTTACTTTGCTCAGTGGCATTATCCAAGTTAATTAACAGAGACTCCATGTTTCTTTTCCTTTCCTTCTTGCCTTGCCACTTAATTAGAGTTAAATGTGCTATTTGTGTTAGTCACTTCATCACAGCTTACTTCTTACCATCTTCCAGCTTTTAAAAACTTTTTAGTTTTTACATTTTATTCAACCCTTTTTTGAGTTCATTAACAACAATCACAGCAGCTGCAGCATCAACAACAAACAGCAACAACAACTGCAGGAAACTAAAAGTAACTAGGAACCATAGCCACAGGTGATGTGAAGCTGTGAACCATGAATTCATTTTGTTTTAATTATGGATTGTTCCAGTTAGTACAAGGGGAAGAAGGGAGTGAAAGGAACACACACACCAATTCTACTGGATTTCTAGCTCTTGGAATTGATCGCAGTGTGACTAATAAGCAACCGCCACTGATACAGTTCAATAGGTCTTCAGCTGTCTGGATGTAACTGTTTTTATAAGCAATATCAGAACCATTGCTTCCTGTCATTATTCTTAATCACTTTCTCACTACCAGAGAAAACTGTGGGAGATTCTTTTTCTTGCTCATTCTCAGATTTGTTTATACTTCCTTGAAACGAGTGAAAGTTTAAAGTTGCATACCTATTGTTTCCTTGTTATTACTAGATCTCCTAGGGCAAAGAGAAGTCTCAAGAAAGCTGATGGCTACGTGTATGGTGCTAAGTTTAAAAACAAACTTGGGAATTCAATTACAACTGCCTACTGAGTTTAAACATTACTTTGTTTTCTATTTCTCTGCTTGTGTTTTGAGATGTGTTTAGGTCGTAGGTCAAAAAATCTTTTAAAAATGGTATAACCTTATTTTTACTACTACATATGACTTCCTTTCTATTAAAATCCACACATATTTTATCCACAGCCAATAAAAAGATAGAAACTGATTGATTGATTGATTGATTGATTGATTGATTGATTGATTGATTGATTGATTGATTGATTGATTGATTTGTATGCTGCAGCCATCTAGCCCTAGGGCTACTCTGGGCAGTGCATGACAAATTAAGGATACAACATATATTACAAATAATATATTATTTAAAATATAATCAGTATTATAAGCACAATATTGGGAGCATAATAACACATGAAATAATAAAACAATAATAAATAAAAATAATAAAAACAATAAAAACATATGTAAATATCAAGTGCAGCAGTTAGAAAGACAGAAACCAGAGGCAGCAGAAATAAGGGTTCATTTCTCACAGCAGGCAAACCATTATGATTTTCATTTCCCAAATTAACAAACTTTGGATGAGCATTCATATCATTTCCTGATGACTAGGTTACTTATATTCCTAAATTTTAGTAATAATTTTTTTGGGGGAATGAAGGGCTTTTTTTAGTTGACTATCCATATCTCAGTGTGGAGCAGAGTTTCAAGATTCCCAAACAGCTCTTTGCTTAATAAAACTAAAAACTCACACCTAACATAGCAACCCTAACATGGTTTTCGAGTAAGGGGGAAATTTAAGAAGTGGTTTTATTGGTGGTCAATGAGTTTCCGTGACTAAGCAGGGATTTGAACCCAGAGTTTTGGATCCCTAGTCCAACATTCTAATCACTATACCATGCTGGCTACAAAGCAGTGGTATTACACATCAGGAATGAGTGGAGGCTTCCAGAAGAAGCAAAAGATTCCACAATCACCCCAGATAATTATTTGTGGACATAATTTTGATGACTTCAGAAACCAGCTATGCTATCAAAATTATCTCCTTGTTCATCAGGGTCTGCTGTTCTGCTTAATCTATTTCACCATTATGTCATCTGAGACGTAAGGCCCACAGATGATCCAAGTGGAGCATTCACCTGCCTTACATGACAACCAGCCTACCTGGTAAAAACACAAACAACCTGGAAGAGGTTCGTGGCAGTGACAGCCAGCTGCCCAATGACCTTCTTCCTCATGGCACACTGGTTAAACAGCTCTGCTGCAGCTATAACTGTGCTCACGACCTGGGGTTCAATCCCAGGTAGCTGGCTCATGGTTGACTCAGCCTTCTATCCTTCTGAGGGTGGTAAAATGAGTACACTGCTTTGCTGCTTTTCCTTGCTGCCATTTAAGGATGATGGACAGCTGATATTGTGTGTAAGAAATCTCAAGGTAAAATTCTAGAGTAACTCATTTATTTAGAATTTCAGCTGTCACCATTGAGGAAGAACAAAGAGCAATACCCAAGTATTCCAAAGCATTACATTATAATTATCCATGTATGCAGGGCTAGATTAAGATCTTTAGAGGCATACTAAGCACTGGAAGTAGGAACTGGCAAGCTCCTCCAGTATTCCTGCCAAAAAAACTCCATGGACATGGGGTCGCAAATAGTTGGTCACGATTGTAATGACACAACACACACACACACACACACACACACACACACACACACACACACACACACACACACACACACTAGCACTGAAAAGATTATGATGCTCCCTGTGATATAACAAATAGAGGGTCCCATGGCTCAAAAGAACCAGTTAACAGGCATGTTACATGCATGAAAATATGGCAGTTTAATTGTATAGGATCATGGATGTGTCAAACAAGAACCACATGTATAAAAAATCATATGTATAATAGAATTACTGCCTTCCAGTCAAATCTGGTGCTTTCAGGTTTTGATTAATGTAGACAGATATTTTTCAGAATCTGTAAAATGAAGAGCTCAGGCATGCTCTTTCAACCTCTGTGGGAGCATTTTTAACAGTGGCTGTTATTTCTTTGGTTGTGCAACTAGTACAGAGGTCATGGGTCCAAAAGATCAGCAGTTCTTTTATCCTTATCCCCATACAACCTCTCAAAGTACAAAAGTAAAGTTTAAAAAGAAAAAACACCAAGCGATGATGACGGCTTATCATTGCACTCAAAACGTGAATTTTCTCTCTAGGTAAGGCATGATAATTTTTAGTTTTTACTTTTTTGTACTCAGTTACATGAGATGGGGGTATGGTTTAGTTTGAGAGAAAGAGAAAGAGACCTGAGGGTGAGGGGCTGGTTTGATATGGTTGGTTAAGGAGGGTGTACCATTTGGACCATGGTCCACAGTAAATCTAGCACTGAAAAATACTCTGTGGTGCCCCCTTCTCTTGTTGATGTCCTAAACGAGTGCTTATTTTGCTTAGTGGTTAATCCGGCTTGTTTATTTTTTAACAATCGGTTTGTTTATTTTTTTAAAAAGTATCTGGCATTCTTATCTCACTTGCGTATTGTTTGTTAACTGCCGGATAGCTCAGTAGTTTGGATATCTGGTTATGGAGCCAGAGGTTAGGACTTAAATTTCCCACTGTGCTTCTCTGTCAGGGGGTGGACTTGATGATCCATAGGGCATCTTCCCCCTTTGCAGTTCTAAGATTATAACTGTTGTGTTCTTAGTGCAACCCTTGAACTGCCTGAATTTTGGAGTATAGGAGTAATAGAAAGAAAGGATACAAGCTTACTACCTTAGCTCCAGCCAGGCAGAGACTGATCAAGCTCCCAAGCACAGTCAAGTGGAGACAGGTGTAGGATGTGGGAGCTTGAGGCTAGAGAATAACTGAAGGGCAGGATTCTGGCCTATCCAATTGGGGACCAGCAGGCCGTTTAAACCATCCAATAGCCAGCCACAGGGAAATCCTGGGAGTGTATATAAACAGGCCCTTGGGCCATTTTAGTTGTTTTTTATCCCTATGCAACCTGTATGTGTTGATGGAAAGAGCTGAATTCTCACTTTGGATGACATCTGGTTTCATCGGACCTGCTACACTGCAATAACTGTTTTTGCTAGGTTGTTGGGTTTGTTTGTTTGTTTTGCAATTTTCTTGTCTTGTCTCTCCAGAGATCTGTAACTCTTTCAGTTCCCCAATTCTCTTTCTCTTTTTCTCTCAACATATTTTACATTTCTCCTACGTACCTGGTAGGGGGTTAATTCCTTTCTTCTTCCTCATTCCCTCTTTTGAGAATTTCTATTCACACATGATGATCTTTAATTTTTCTCACTTCCATAACCATTAAACAAATGTTTCTCGGGGTTAACATCTCTTCTAATTTCCTGCTCAAACATGTAATGCAACAAGCATTACCAGAACATAACATAGAATACAGATCCATTTTCTGGATACCGTGCAGTGCCACTTTGCCCACCCAGGGAGATTAGAAACCATGAAAAGAGCCATCACCACAAATCAAAAGCCTCATTGTTTAATGTGTACACTATGTTCATTATGTGTTCTGTCCTGTGGATGTTATCATTGTAATTGCCTGGAATGTAAACAACATTTTTGGCTGGATAAGGCACAAACCCTCACTGTTTGCTGCCAACATCATATCCAAAGTTCACTGCTATTGCAGTGCCATCTGCCTGATCAGTTGTTGCACAGTAGCAAGATGCATCAGACACTCCCTAGTCTCATTAGCCAAGATTTCTGCTATTATCAAGTCAGAAAGTCTGACACTTGAATATCTCCCTAAGAGCCTTCAGCTGACATTTATCCCATATAAGGTTAATTCCAGAATGATACCTGATAAAAATTTCCAGTCATATCAAAATTCATCTGGGCATAAAGGTATCTTTTTCACTGTAACATTAGTTCCAGACAACCTGAGTGTGTCTATTTATACAAGCTTCATTCATCTGTATTCCTCCTATTTTCAATAAGGAAAGGAATTCTTACTAGTTGTGAAAAACACCCTAAAGTCTTAAAGCTATAGAAAAATTGTAAGCACGAATGCTTAAAAATATATGAAAACTAATCTTAGTTTGCAGGCAAATGCTTAAATCAGATTTCAATTCAGATTTCAATCCAAAGTGCAGAAGCAAAAAAGGTAAAATTATACATATATATATAAATCCATGTTGCCTTTGTTCTGAGATGCTGTTGCAAGCAGCACTGGTATGTGTTGCTGCTCATTTATGTCTGGTGGCCATTATCTATATTGTAGGCATTGGGTGTATATCTGGCATGGTTGTGTGTGACAAGTATATGCCTCTTGCTTCCCTATACTGTATTTATATTACTCTCAATTGTTTACATTTCCCTTCAACTGGATGTTGCTAATTTAATCAATTACTAATCTATATAAATGCTCATTTTTAAAAAAAATGGAAATTTACCTGCATAGCAAAACACAATCCCTGTAAATTATTGCTCCTGTGGAAGATAGTTGCCTTTGTTTTGACTAAATTGATCTCACACTTGCGGGAATAGCTGAGTATGTAGTCCCATAGTAATTTACTAGGTGAGCAAAACACCATGAGCTGTTGCTGAACAAAGTTTTTCAAGTTATTTAATTTTCGAATCTTGATGTTATGGTCTACAGTCTCAGGGGTCTCCCTCTTACCTTTACCGTGACAGCTATAGGAATAGAGGAATATTCTGTACTAAAGGGAAGGGGTCTTTTCTCAGTGCAATTCTGGGCTGGACGCAAGCTGCTTGCATTGCATCTATTCCTTGGGGAATTCAAGAAGTCATACAAAGAACAAGCAAAAGAATGGCTGGCTAATCACTTTAATATCAATTAATAGGCAATACAGTATGTGATATGCTGTATGACTGCACACCCAGTAAGATGTTGCTCTTTGGTCCCCCCCCCAAAAAAAAGCCAAATAAATAAATAAATAAATAAACAACCTACTCTAAAATGTTATCTGGAGATTTCTTGCATACTGGTGAGAAGGTGAATGCCACTGTCACAGTTTGCCTGAAGATATAGTGGGCAGGGAGAGGGAGAGGGAAAGAGATCCACTAATATTTTCTTTCTCCCAGTATGGACTCCATAGGCCTCTTTTGTCTGGACAGATGTCCTTGCATGGAAAGCCAGGGACACTGTAGAAGAAGGTACCACCCAGAATAGGAGTAGGATTGGCAGAGTGAATGCGTAGTGAAAGGGAAACTAGAACCAATGGGAAACTGTGCCACAGAAAAGCCCAAGTGAAGATCTGACTTATTGAACAGAATGTCCACAGACAGATCTGACTTCCTTGATTCTACAGGCACGTAGAGAACCTATTCATAGCAGACAGCCATTACTGTTCCTGTGGAAATTCATTTCTAGCCAGTTACTGTGAAGGCTACGGCTAAGATCAAAGGGAATAGGGAAACCTGAGGTGGTGGCAGATGTTGCCATGTCCCCTATTACTCTGAAAGGCCTGGGGCTTTGATGTAGCAAACCCTGGCTCCTCCACATCTCTACCCCTCAAAAAGAGGCTCATGGATACCGTAGTCTCGTCTTCTGTAACTTTTCAACGACTTCTTAAAAGCATCAGTTATGCTCACCAGCTACCATTCATTCTGACAGCTGCTGTGCCTGAACAAAAAACATAAGTTCAGGATGAAGGACTTTTATGCGCCAAAAACACAAATAAAGGCAAAAGATAAGCAAATGAAAAACGCTTCTGTTACTGTCTTGGCTGCCTGTGGCAGTAAAAGAAATTGATCCCATGTGTTTGGTCGTTAGAAGAAGTCAACCCGTTGAATCAGCTGCTCTCAAGAGTCCTGCTTACTCATACGTTAGATACCTTCTCCCCACATACATTTGCAAAGATTATGATGAAACACCATGTGCCAAAGCAGTGCCCTGCAGACATTTGTTGCAATATACTGTATGTTTCTTTACTAACTGAATGCCAGCAGGTACATACTGTATACAGGTGCATATGCATTCAAGAAGCTGTGTGATGTCATCTTTGCAGGCTGTGTCACTAAAGGCCAACGTTTGGAGGAGCCAGTGTTTGCAACTTCATATATGCTGTCTTTCTGAATCTAGGGATATCCTTTGCAAGGGTTTTAGCTGCCAAGTAATTCAGACAGCACATGTGTCCATATGGCACCACTCCATTCCAACACTATACTCAGAGTCAGCCAAGACATCATCTATGAACATCAAGTGTGGCCACAGAAGGTAGGATTGGTAGCCAATGAAGGCATCCAAACAGCTGCTCACCCCTATTTTCTGTACCTTTAGTTAAGAGGTTTTAGGATCATTAGTCCGACCTTCTCAATGAATTGGATGTCAAATTAAGGCATCCTGGACATGGATCATTAAGGAACTATTTTACTCCTACTGAAAGTAGTTCAGTAATTTTGGAGATGAGTAGTGAGGCATTTGATTTCCACTCCCTTGAAGCTCTCAAAGAGATGGAGAGACATAAGCTGCAAAAATGATGCACAACTTTCCGTCCAATTCCTGCTGTTGTTTTGTATAAAAAACAATTAGTAAAGAATCTGAATGTGGAAACCAGATACTTGGTCTCTGGTAGCAGCTCTTCCTTGTAGGACATACGTAGAGATGGGCATGAAACGCCAAAATGGCATTTCATTTCGTTTTTCGTTTTTCATTGTTTTGGAATCATAAAAAAGAAATGATTTTTTTAAATTGTTTCATTTTTGTTTGTTTTGTTTTTATGTTTATTTATTTATTTATTTATACTTATTTTTATTTGTACTTGTTAACCACCCAATTTTCCCTTGGGAATTCTGGGGAGTATAAAACAAATAACAAATACAACAACCCAAACTAAACCCCCATAGTAAACAATGGGGTTTTTTAACATTTATTTTTATTATTATTATTGTTGCCACTTTTTAAAAAAGAATTTTTTTTAATATCGCACCCACCAACCAGCTGGGTCGGCGGATTTTTGTAAAAAATTATTTATTTTATATTTTATTATCCCACCAACCAGCTGGCCTACAGGCCGTGTCAGCATGATTAATTTATTTATTCATTTTTATTATTGTGCCCACGGGACAGGACAGTGTGTTTTTTATTTTTATTTTTTATTTTTACTTATCGCACCAACAAGCCGGCCCCTGGGCTGGGTTGGCGCATTTTTTAAAATTTATTTTTAATATTTTTTTTTAACTACAGCGCCAACCAGTTGGCCGTGGGCCGGGTCAGCACTTTTAAAATTGTATTTTAATTTTAATTTTTTAACTACAGTGCCGACCAACTGGCCGGGTCAGTGCTTTTTAATATTATTGTTGTTGTTGCTGTCGTTGTTGTTGTTTTACTACAGTGCTGACCAACTAGACAGTAGGCTGGGTTGGTGTTTTTTAATTTTTTAATTATTATTATTTTTTACTACAGTGCTGACCATCTGACCCGCGGGCCAGGTCGGCGCTTTAATTTTTTTTCCCATTTTTTTACTATAGTGCTGACCAGCTGGCCCATGGGCCGGGTCGGCACTTTTAAAAATGTTATTTTATTTTATTTTATTTTTATTACAGCGCTGACCAGCTGGCATTTTTTTTAAAATCTCCCATCCGATTGCGCCAATCGGGTGGGGGAAAGGGTGGGCATTTAAAACTTTTTTCCTATGAGAAAATGAAAAATGAACTGAATGAAACTGAAATTTCCATTTCGCTTTGTTTCATTTTTCTTTGTTGGGTCTTTTCATTATTCGTTTCATTCCGTAACAAAATGAATAACAAATAACAAAACAAATTAAAAATTCACTTCGTGCCCATCTCTACTCATACATAAGTTTTAATCTGTATACTGTATCTAGGCAAGTATTCATTGTTCTGGTACTTAGGCTAGTACGATACCAGCACAGTCAAGATGGAGATATGCAAGAGTTTAGAAAGGAAATACGATAATCCATCTTGCTTTTAGCATATATAGGAAAGAGCAAAGATCTTTTCTTTCTGCCAGCAAGGAAAGCTAAGGGCCAGGACATCTGTTTTAAATCTGCCTGCAGGAGATTGCAGTGCCTGTCTGCACCTCCTGCTTTGCAAGAAAACTTTCCCTGTGATCTCTGGCTTGTAGTTACAAATTGCAACCGTACTGATGTTCAGCTACAAAACTCTGGATCTTTCACCCAGCATTGTTTACCAACAAAACCACTAAGCTTGCATGTGTGACAATTCAGGAAAAAAGAAGGGGGGAGAGAGGAAGGACAGAAAGAAGAAGGATAGGCCCATTTCTCTAATTCCTATTACAGTATTACTGATTATGATTATAAAGACTGAGTCACTGAGAAAGCCAAGAGGAACCCAAAGCCTATAATGTGTGTGGATAAAATTGTTTTGTGGCTGTACTTACTTGTCAATCTTCATTATAAAGAAGTGGTATAAACAAGCAGATAATCAGGTGCTAGCTGCTCTTCAAGCAAGGCTGCATATTTTCCTGTGACATTTTTGAGGCAAAGTGAGGGTTTTTATTCCCTAAGAAAAACTACCGTACTTTTCCACACAATTTTAATAGATTTTTTAGCCAATGTCCATCTCCTCTGTTGTTTTGGATATATAATATGTTTTCCTCTCCTGCCTTCCCACTGCCTTATCCATCCAGGGTTTGAGGGTACTACATAATGTCACAATACCTCTCAAACAATTGAATTAGAATGTGTTGAATTCTCATGATGGAAGACTTCTTAAAAACCAGTGCTGCAGACATTACATTAAGGAATATCTCCCAGTGTTATTGAGGCAGCTGGTTCTTCTCTTGGAAAGGCAGGAAAGTTTCTCCTGGCTCCCTTCGCTACTGTGTAGGAACAATGCCATTTCTCCTGCACAGCAAACAGTGGCAATGCAAACATGCATATCTGTTGCCAAGGTAACTAGGCTATGCTCCATGTCTTCCAGACCTGCAGGGGGCCCTGCAAGAAGCAACAAAAATCTTCCTTTTTGCAACATTTATAGTAGGAGATATTGGGTGGTTTCCTAACAGTGCAGCACATGTTCCTTTCCTTCCTTCTGTATGCAGTGGGGGAACGTTTTTGTTCATGTGCACATCCCCTCTACAGCTTTCTCAAAAGCAGAGAGAGGAAGACAAGAGAATGATTTTTTAAAATTCCTCAAAGAGGCACTGCATTTTGGCTAAGACTTGTTTGTTCTCTCTTTTCAAACTGCAGAAATTATGTGGCTATAACCCCTTAAAAGAAATGCAAGGCACATCTAAAACTGTCAATAATAATCTAATAAGATTGTAGTTGCATTTTGATTTTTAAATATTTTGGACATGGTAGTTATTCTTAACCAAACCTTTCTAATAGCAGTAATGGGGTCACGAAGAGTCGGTCACGACTGTAACGATACAACACACACACAAGATGTTAATTCAGTACATCTGTGTTCAGATTAACTACTCAGTGTTTGTCTGGGGCCATCCAACGGATGGCAATAGAACTCAATTTAAATTCTACTCATAGATTAAATGTGATAAATAAATTAGATTGGTAGATTGGTAATGTTTTATTACTTTTTTTAATACAAAACTAAAAAAAGATTGGAGAAGCATCATTAATAGTTGGAAAATCCCCTCTTCAGCAGTCTCCAGTGGTTGTCCAGCCCACATCATCTTTGTGCAGCAGGTGGCAGAGTATAAGAGGCAAACATTGTGGCAGATTCATTCTGCTTTCCTTGCTTTCCCAAAGAAAGTGGGGAGAACAAGGAGGAGGTCATGTGTGCTCCAACCCTGGGCCTGGTTTTGGTACATCTGGGAAATCTTTGAGTGGTTTGAATTTGTCATAGGATCAGGACTGAGTGGTTTTAAGGACACGTTTATCTCAGGAAAATTTTCTGAGTTGCTGGAGGATCACCCTTTGAAGCTGCACTTGACAACCTTCCCATGCTAAGGTTTTTGCCCTTTCTGACGCATAAAGTCTCTTTTCTCAGTCAGTCCTGATTTGGCAAACTTGATCCTATTGCCTGAGGAGATACCTGGAATTTGAGAGATTTTGGCTGCAATCTCACTAAAGTTTTTTACACATCCTAATTTGATGCGTAGTTTTTTGGGGGGCAGTCACACAGTGTTTGATGCGCAGTTAGTGTCCTGTCGACAGATTAGTATTTAACTGCTCTGTGCCCATCTGTCACGCCCCGCACACACAAACAGGGTTCAGTTCTTTGCCAAGATCTTTAGTGGAAAGCCAAACAAGTTCAAGTCCTTTGCTAACAGCTCTTCACCATTTAACCCCTCAGAATCAGGTTATATGGCAGGCAAGGTCCTGACACTATCCCACTTCCGATGGGCCAGGCCTAACAGGATAACTGTCATGGAATTGTTGAACCAACTCAGGAGCATGCAAGTTGGATGCAGGTTCCCACGACCGATCTTCAGGTCCATAACCTTCCCAGTGTACCAAATATTGTAATCCTCCATGGTGTATTCGAGAATTCAAGATTTGACAGACTTCATATTCTTCTTCTCCTACTAAAATCAGTGGAGGAGATTCAGGAGTCGGTGGTCAGTTGTGATCAGGGTCTGCAGCTGGAACCAAGAGGGATTGATGGAATACCAGATGAATATGAAGTGAAGCAGGTAGTTGCAGACGAAAAGCAACTGGATTGATTTGTTCTAAGATGGGGAAAGGACCGATGAACCGAGGATCTAGTTTTCGGGATCGTCCAGGATGTCTCAGGTATCGATTAGAGAGCCAAACTTTCATGCCTGGATTTAACTGTGGCCCTTCCTGTCTTTTCTTGTCCGCTGCTTTCTTATATACTTCCTTGGCATGGTCAAGTTGCTCTCGCAATAATTCCTGAATGCTATGGAGTTCTTGAATGTATGCACCCGCAGCCGGCACAGAGGTAGAAGGAAGGGTAGTTGGAAAATACCGAGGATGATAACCATAATTAGCCATGAATGGGGTCTGGCGAGTGGAAGAATGCACAGCATTGTTATATGCAAATTCAGCTAAAGGTAACAAATCCGCCCAGTTATCTTGTTGGTAGCATGTATAACAGCGTAAATATTGTTCTAAGGTGGCATTAGTGCACTCAGTCTGACAATCTGACTGGGGGTGGTAAGTTGATGACAGGTGAACTTGTGTTCCTAGTGCCTTATGCATTGTTTGCCAGAAGCGGGATGTGAATTGTGGGCCACAATCCGAAATGAGGTGTGCAGGGGTAAACCGTGAAGTCTGAAGAGATGTTGCAAGTAGTGGTGAGCTGTTTCTGATGCGGTAGGGGATTTAGGGCAAGGAACGAAGTGGGCCATTTTGGTGAATAAATCCACGAAGACCAGGATACAGGTAAACCCTTTTGAGCGAGGAAGATCCATGATGAAATCTAAGGAGACAGCATTGCAGGGACCAGAGGGTGTTGCCACAGGATGCAACAGAACCGAGGGTTTGGTCACAACATCCTTTGCCCGCTGACAAACTTCACAGGAACCCACGTATCGGGCAACATCAGAACAGACATGTGGCCACCAGAACTCCCTTGTAGGAAGATGCAGGGTTTTGTAAAGTCCAAAGTGTCCAGCAGGTAAAGAGTCATGTGAGAGATGCAACACCTGGTTACAAAGAGGGCCAGCAGGAACATATAACCACCCTCGATTTAATAATAACCCTTGTTGTGCAGAAAACTCTCCATGATTCCTGTTCTGGAGTTCCTGAAGATGTTGCTGAGTCCATGAATCGCGAGCTTGAGATTCACGGATTTCTTCTGCCAAGCTGAGACCTGGATTCGTGGCCACGAACACAGAGGGAGGCAAGATGGGCAACACTAATGTCTCTTTCACAGGCGCTGCATACTCAGGTTTTCTGGATAACGCATCAGCTTTTTTATTCTGAGCGTCAGGAATGTACTTGATCCGGAAATCGAACCGGGAAAAGAATAATGACCACCGGATTTGTCGCTGAGTCAATCGCCGGGCTGTTTGTAGATGTTCAAGGTTTTGATGATCAGTCAATACTTGAACAGGGTGTTGAGCTCCCTCGAGGTAATGCCTCCATATCTCAAAAGCCGTCTTGATGGCCAGCAGTTCACGCTCCCAGATAGTATAATTCTTCTCTGCAGGTTTTAACTGCCGAGAGTAATATGCACAGGGACGCGGGGTTTGGGAGCGATCTTCCTGTTGAGATAGCACTGCTCCCAGAGCAACGCTAGATACGTCAGCCTCCGCTATGAAGTAATTGTGGATCAGGATAACGGAGGTGAAGCGGGTTTTCAAAGTAGAGAAAGCCTCTTCTGCTTCTGGAGTCCACCGGAAAAGCTCTTTGGGCTGAAGGAGACGGTTTAAAGGTGCAGCAATGTCGGCGTAGGCAAGAATAAACTGGCGATAGTAGTTGCCGAAACCGAGGAACCATTGCAAATTCTTACGGTTTTGTGGTCCCCGCTAGGACAACACAGCCTCTACTTTCTTGGGGTCCATGCGGATTCCCTGGGGAGAAATAATATGCCCCAGGAATTCACCTTCCTTAATGTCAAACTCGCATTTTTCCATCTTAGCATATAATCTGTTTTCCCGGAGACGCTGCAAGACCTGACGAACATCTTGAACATGCTGAGCTGGATCAGCGGAATAAATCAGGATATCATCTAAATAAATGACCACACAACGATCTAGTAGATCATGGAAAATGTCATTCATCATCCGCTGGAATACACTGGGTGCGTTTGTCAGTCCAAAAGGCATTACTAAATGTTCATATTGGCCGTACTGGGTCCGAAATGCGGTTTTTCCACTCATCTTTACGGATACGCACCAAATTATATGCCCCACGAAGGTCCATCTTGGTATAACACTTTGCCCCTTTTAACCAGTCCAAAAGTTCAGAGATTAGGGGGAAAGGGTACCAGTCCCGAATAGTGATCTTGTTTAATGCCCAGTAATCATTACAAGGATGAAGCTCCCCTCCCTTCTTCTTTACAAAGATCACCGGTGCGGACAATGGCGATTTGGAAGGGTGTATAAACCCACATCGAAGGTTCTTGTCTAGGAAAGCCATCAAAGCTTCTAACTCAAGTTCGGACATAGGATAGACTCATCCCGCAGGGAGGGGTGCCCCAGGTATCAGATCAATGGCACAGTCATTGGGCCGATGCGGAGGTAACTTCTCAGCCCCCTTTTCCTCAAATACATCCGCAAAGTCTTGGTATGCCTGGGGCAAGACAGGGTCAGATGTAGCATGGGCAGCTGCCAGGATGGTAGAAGAATTTTTCTGTGAGCAAGGAACCTTGAAGTACAATTCCCCTTGCATGCAATCCACCAATGGGTTATGAGCTCACAACCAGGAAAGTCTCAAGACAAGAGGAAACCGGGGCATCCGAATTACATTAAAGCAAATCTGCTCATTGTGGTCCATTACCTGAACAGTAAATGGACAGGTTTCCTGAGCTATCGGCCCAGAACGAAGTAACCGACCCTCAATGGATTCTACGAGCAAAGGAATTTCCTTGTTCTGTACGTGAATCTGATGGCGCCACACAAACCCAGCATCCACAAAGCAGTGAGCTGCCCCAGAGTCTACCATAGCATACACAGGTACTTTCCGGCCATCAGGAAGCTCTAAAGTTACAGGTACCAGGAAAGGTCCTTGGGGCATGATTGTATTGTCTGGGAACCCTTCAGTATGCTCCATTCCTGTGGGTTCCTTCAAGGATGGAGCTGCCCTTTTACTGCTGAAGAGGTAGCAGCATTTACTGAGGAGCGCTTCAAAGGGCAACTGAAAGCGAAATGTCTTCCTCCTCCACAGTACAGGCAGAGATTATGAGAGCATCGTCTTGCCTTTTCCTCTGGGGTGAGGCGTGGTTGAGCAGCTCCCAGTTGCATAGGTTCTGGATCCATTCTGCGGGCTTCACCGGATTGTAGATTAGGCACAGCTGGCAGAGGTTGCTGGTTGTAGTTCTTGCCTCGGGAGAGGCGGCAGCTTTCCAGGCATCCATCTATCCTGAGACACAGGGTAATGAGTTCCTGTAACGTGCCTGGTTGCTCCACCCTAGAGAGTTCATCAAGCACCTCATCTGCTAGTCCTTCCATATACTGGGATATCAGTGCCGGTTTGTTCCAAAGCAAATCCTGTGCTATCAAACGGAATGCAGTGCTGTATTCAAACACTGAATCTTTGCCCTGTTTCAGAGCTCTGAGTCTCCTGTTGGCAGTAGCAGCCCACACGGGGTTCTGAAAAGCTGAAGAAATGTGATTCAGGAAAACCTGATAATTATCCAGTAGAGGCAAGGCACTGAGGAGTAAGGGAGTAGCCCATTTGGCTATCTGTCCTTTCAGCAGACTGATGATAAAGCAGACCTTAGACCTCTCAGTAGGAAATTCTCGAGTACGCACCTCAATAAACAGCTTGTATTGAGCCAGGAATGCAGGGAATTCCTCTAACTTTCCTTCAAACCAGTCAGGAGGTAGCAAAGGGCAACGGGGCTGCAATTCAGCTGGTGCTGTAGCTTGCTGCAATTGAGCAACTGCCTGAGACAAAAGCAGCACTTGGTTTTGCAAAACTGCCAGCGGTGTCATCCCAACAGCCCCCTCCTCTTCCATTCTGCTTGAAGAAGTTTGGGTGGGAGCAAACTGTCACGCCCCGCACAGAGAGCACACACACAAACAGGGTTCAGTTCTTTGCCATGATCTTTAGTGGAAAGCCAGACAAGTTCAAGTCCTTTGCTAACAGTCAAGTACCAGATAAATAACAGGATTCAACCCACAGCAATTACCAGTCCAGGTCAACACCAGAATATCTCACGGAAACCAGATGCCAAGCCAAAGGGAATAGAACAAGCCGTTGTCCAGGAAACCAGTCTGAAGTCAGGAAACAGAGTCCAAGGTCAGGAACAGACAGGAACGTGGTTGTAAGTTCAAATGACACATTGCTCCCACAGAGAGCTCAAGGTGAGCTTGCCAGCTTTATCCCAAAACAGGAAACACGCCCTTACTCCTGGGAAGGCTTCTGCTAGTACTCAGGGCTATCCGACCTGATTCTCCATCTAGCGTCAAAGATTCTTTCCCTAGCTCTTCTGGTAGCACGTTGTTGCAGAATCCTGCTCATGGCCCTTCTAGGAGGTGGGGATATGTTTTCAGCTGAGTCATCAGACCCAGCTGCTTGCTGATTTGAGCTGCAAGGCTCCTCTGGCAGCTCTTCACCATTTAACCCCTCAGAGTCAGGTTCTATGGCAGGCAAGGTCCTGGCACCATCTCTACTTACTTACTGCACATCTTTTCCCTTTTTCCCGGGTCGTTTTTCTAAATCTCCATTGCCAGACCCACAGGAAGTGGCAGGAAAAGGGGTACGAAGCTAATTACTGCATATTTTCTGAGGTCACACGGTTGGTTTTAAAAACTTCAGTGAAAGTGTGCTTCCAGGGGCGTGGTCAGTCAGGGCAGCAAATCCCCTTCGCGGTTAGGATGCAATATTTTACTGCACAGTTTGCCGCAGAAAAAATACGCAGAAAACGCTGGTGACACCGTGGCCTTTGATCTCATTTCTCCAGAAATGTTACTTTTCTCTAGTTGAGTATAGGATATGTGCATTTGTACTTTTAGCAGTTGTGCTCACATCTGGTTTATTCAATTGCATCCTTATGGCTGAAGTGGAGATTAAAGACACTTAAGAGTCAGATCCTTCGAGTTTCTAGTCGGAAGTGAGTTCTGTGGGGCTTTCTCCAAGTGGGTGAATAAAGCATTGCAGATTTAATTAATTTTGAGCGATTAAAAAGAGTAGAAAGAAACACTAGTGCACTCTAATGGTTGATGGAACAGACTGTTTCAATGGTTTAAAAAAAGACTCAGGCAAATGTTTAGTCAGGAATAAAGCCCATTATATCTAGATAGTGGGATTTACCATAGTAGTGGGATTCTCATTTCGGTGTCTGCTATTCACAGCTTCTGTCTTTCCACAATGGGCTGTTGGAGATCTAGCAGTATTTTTATGTAGTATTTACTTCTTACCTTTAAAGACTCCCCCATCCTACCCGTTTTTACAGTCTGAAGGCTCCCAAAGCTTTCCCCCGGGGCGAAAGGGAGTCTGAGGGAGTGTCAAAAGCTAAAAGGGAGGGGGGATATGATGCCTTTGAAATCCTTAAATTAAATGCTTCTGATGCCCAGTATACAGTACAAGGTTATACCAGCAAGGTTTTGCCCAATACAGTAGGACCCCAGTATCTGCTGGGGTTTGGTTCCAAGCCTTCCTGTGGATAATGAAAACCGTGGATCAGAGAGAACACCAAAATGTCCCCAGAACTGCTGTTTCGTGATAGTACCTTGCTTTACCACTGCTGTTTGTGACAGTAACTTGCTTTACGGCTGCTGTTTTATAGACAATAGCTTGCTTTACAGCTGCTCTTTGTGACAGTAGCTTGCTTTGCAGGTTCTGAATTATTTATTTATTTTTACCTCTGGGAACCATGAATAACTGAATCAGTGGATACGGGGGTCCTATATTTCCAGAGAAATGTATATCACCTAAAAATAAATATATCCACAGAAAAATAAATAAAATATTACAGAGATTGAGAGAGAGGGAGAGAGAGAGAGAGAGAGAGAGAGAGAGAATATATGTAACTAATAAAGTAATGCATGGCAGTAAAGATACAGTACCGTCTTTCAAGGTAAATGTGCATTGATTTGTCCTGCTAAACAGTTGTAGCTCCGTGTCCACGTTGTTAGTAAATAAGCCCTAGTGAACACTGAATGCAGAACTTTAAACAAATGCATAGCCTTCATTGCACTTGCAGCATTAAAAGATTGTGACCCAACAGATAATAAAGATAGCTTTGGAAGAGGCTTGGTCTTTCTTGTATCAAGATGATGGCCCTCTTGTGTGCCACACTGTACAAAGAGTATCCTCATCTAAACTGTCTGTATATGTGACTGTTTCGGGCTGCTTCTGCAGTTGCCTTAGGAAGATGTAAATTTAAAATGGTTAAAGAGAGGGTAATATAAGAGAAGGGGAGAGGAAAACAAGAGGAGGGATTTGGATTTTGGAAGGAGGGAAACACATTTTAATTCATTTTTAAGAGTAGCTTTTTCTTCTCTCCAGAGCTCAAAACAGAGATGGGGGAAGGCAGTAAAATGTGTGAGATTTTTCTAAATTGTTTTCTGGTGTGTGTGTGTGTGTGTGTGTGTGTGTGTGTGTGTGTGTGTGTGTGTGTGTGTGTGTGTGTGTGTGTGTGTGGTTGGTTGGTTGGTTGGTTGGTTGGTCAACAAATTTAACTGTAAAATTGGTATCAACTTCACTTTCAAAATGCCTCTTTCAACCTAAAGTTAATGGAACTAGGTTTAAGGGCTCACTAACAGCTAACAAAATTGTTAATCCTATTCTGTCAATGTTCCCATCTCAGATACGAATACAAGTAACGAAACTGTAATTATTTCCAGGAGTCTTGGATGGAGTAGTTTTGAGATATGTACCTATGTACTGTAAAATAGATTATGACCACAATTTCCTTTATTAAATATGTACATTTCATTTTAATGAGATAAATTTAGATTAGATTAGATTAGATTAGATTAGATTAGATTAGATTAGATTAGATTAGATTAGATTAGATTAGATTAGATTTTGCCAAATCAGTTGTTTCTGATGCCGTATAGTTCCACTGCATGTGGAAACATTTAGATACATTAATTGTACTGGAATGTATATTGTTCCTCATTTATTTAAACTGCCTTGGGTCCTTGCCAAGGAGAAAGGTGATGTAAAAATACTCAATAAAGAGATAAATAAATAAATAAATAAATAAAAGGCTAGTAATAGGCATGCCTTGACTTCCTTCTGGTGTTGTAAACTGACAGTTCAATTCAGTGTAGCTCAAATGCAAACTTCCTGGAGTCATTGTGAAATGAATTTAGAGATTGCATTTGTACCTTCCACAGTATGCATCCCACCCATTCCACTCCCACCCCCATAGTTTGAATTAGGAAGTCTCAGAGGCAATCCATCACACACACACACACACACACACACACACACACACACACACAAGTGAGAGAAGATAGCGGATTAAGCACATCTTCATACTGCTCAGCATCTCGAAACAATTGACTGAATGAATAAGGATGCCAGCAGGAGTTTTGATTTAGCTCTTGGAGACAAATGATCAGAGAGCTCTTCAGGAACATTTGGAAAAATCTGAATAGTCCTTAAAAGACCACACTGGTATAAAGTGCAGCAAAAGAGTGAATTCCAGCCTGCCTCTGTGAGCCACAGGTAGTCCCTACAAAAACCACCTGGGGTTCAGCTATTCATAATCTCACAGCTGTATATTTGCATAAAGCATTCATATCTGTCTTGGAGGGGGGGGACTCTTTGTCAAGCAAGCCTAAAAAGTGGAGGTCCTTGCAGTTCTTTGACAGACAGCATTAAAAAAACCTGGAACTTGTTTTGTTGGGCATAAGGAGATATTTAGGATTCAGTCACCTGGATCACCAATGCTTGTCTTGTTTCACAATGTGACTTGCATGTTGAAGGAGACATTGAAATGGGTTCTGTTCAGTAACTGATTTGTTTCATTTCCTTCTCCTATCCCTGCTTCCCCCAAAGAGTCATAAAGGTACCTTTTAAAAGTCCAGTTTCTTACAGGCTCCAAGTGGCACATATAATGACATTATGTGAAAGGAAGTTGCATAGTGAGCCATTCAAAAAAGGAACTTCCACATTCTTTTTGAAGGGTGCAGTCCCATGAGGGGTTGTGGGAAGGCAGTGGACTATTTGAATAAATTTAATTGCTCTGGTTACCTGGAAGTGTTGGGTCTCCTAATCTGCTTGGCTAACTTCTTAGCTCAAAATTGTGAAGGAAACCTGTGTTAAGGGGAGCACATAACCTGTTTTCCCTCGCACAATGGGATTTTCTGAAAGATGCATGCCTCAGCACTCAGCAGGAATTCAGGCTATGTTTAACTTTGCATGACAAATGACCAAACAAAGCATACTAAATGTGAGATGTATAGATGAGGAAGTTTGTGTGCTGTAACCAACCGATCTTTCACTCTTTGAGGGAACATCTCTTTTTTTAAAAATGTGCTAAACAACATATCATCCCATGTGTCCTTAAACTGACATGTTTTCTTTCATCTTGGCCAGAGGGTTAAAAGGAAGTCATACTGATAGCACAAAGAGACCTGCTTTTTCATTGATCAGAATAACATTTGTAACAGAGTAGCTGTGTATAATGTGACTTCAGGATAATTCTCTGTACACTACAGTCATGTTGCTGAACTAATTGGAATTTAAAATATTAATTTGGCCCTTCGCTGCATAAGCTGGTTGCCTCAGCCAGTGGAGCACTGAGGGCAGTGGTTAAGCCACTATGCACACTGCTCACTGACACCCAAGACCTTCAGCCAGAGTGTAACGGATTTTAGAAGTAGTGAAGCCTGTCAAAGTAGGCCAATTGTAAACAGTGTGAATATTAAGCTGCAAGTTAGTTTTGTCGTTAATGTGTTATCAGAATGTCTGTGTAGAAAACAGCCAGAAGAGATTCCCAGCCAGAAGCAAGTGAAATCTGATTGGTCTGTAAGCAACATGTGACTGTTCCCATGCTTGTGAACAGTCTGATGAAGAGAGAAGGGACTTTTCATAGAAGGATTCTATGGTTGCGCATGAAGACAAGACAAGCTTATAGATGTAGTTTAGAAGCTTGGATGGAGGCCCTTTGCCTCAAGGCCTCAGGAAGTTTGAAAAGGATTCAGTTTTTGCTATTTTCCAGTTAGAAAAATATTCTATGTAATCTCCTATTGCTAAATAAATACCTTTAACTATTCAAGTGGTGGTGTTTTACAGGTTATGTAGTTTCACATACTACATGCTGTTATATATTTGTTTGATTTTGTATGAATTTTAACAATAGCTTGTAGTAAGGAGAGATGACACTTTATTTTGTCACAATGTCTGTCACCTTTAAATTACGTTGGTAGTCACTAAAAGTTACAACCATAATAAATATTCCAAAATGTTGCCAAAACAGAATTCGCTGTATATATGTGTATGTGTTTTGCATGTGTAAGTAAAATCTGATAGATAGATAGATAGATAGATAGATAGATAGATAGATTAGATAGATAGATAGATAGATAGATATTGGTGTGTAAGTAATATCTTGGCAGGGTGTCTGCCCTGCCAAGGCCTTCTTATTTCAGGTTGGATTTTCCATCTGTTTGCTGTGATTCCAAGTACCTTTTTCCTTATAAACCAGTGAGTCCACATTCTTGTTGCAAGAAGAATGTACTTCAAAGAACTATATGTGTTTTCTTTTTTTCTTGCAAGTTTACTTACATGGCCGAGAGACCGTTTCCTGTGTTTCCCCCCATTATCCTCTCCTAAATATTTCCAAGCAAAGTGAAAAGTTACTTACCTGTTGTGATGTAATTCAGTCTGTGTCAAATTGGGGTCTTTGAAGGATTGTGTCTGTGATCTAAAATTGATGTATGTGTTTTTGTTGTGGCTACTTCTCTAGAAAGCTTTTCAAAGGAAGGACAAGATGAGTGCATTCACTGCTTTTATTTTAGTTCAGTGTTATTTTTTCCTGTGAATAATAGAACCCCCTAATTTTCTAAGTTCTAATGTTATTGCGCTGTGGAATGAAAGCTTCAAAAGAGCAGCCTTATTTCTTTTCAGCAGCATAAATAACCACTTTTAGATAAATGTGTGCTTTAATAATAAGTTTCTTTGTTCTACAGTATAGGTTGCTCTGTGACATTTGAACAGATTTTGCATTCTTTCCATTGGACATTTTAATGTTCTTTGGGTAAAAAAGTTACCATATGCACACTTAGTAGCTATCTTTAACAAAAATGCTCCACCAACTCATAAGAAACAACTTTGAAAAATTGCTAATGGATTACCTGAAGTGATCTTCAGTTTGATAGCTGTATGACTTTTATTCATGTAGCAGAAACCTTCCCTTCCCTCTGGGAGTTTGCCATCCAGAACAGGAACAGCAACTGAGGCTTTATATGGGAGCAGAAGGAGAAGACTATACAATAGCTAAATAAATAGTTAACTAAGGTCGTTACTTCACATCCCTCTCGTCCCTCTCTGCTGTCCCGCTTGGGACCGGTACAAAAAAAGGTTACTTCACGTCCATAGCGTGACAGCAGAATCTCATCCCGACCACTCCCCCTGAACCAGGAACAGAGCATGACGAGCCATACCTGCCCCTGGGCTGAGGAATTCTGTTGTCATGCTTTGTTCCTGGTTCCTGTTCCGAGACAAGGGACGTGAAGTAACTGCAATGGCTGTTTCCCCCTTTCGCTCTAGGAATACTCCGACAACCGAGAAAGCTGACTGGAACTCCTGCGCCAGGCCAGGCTTGGCTGCCCGCCTGTCCCTGCAAGAGAAGGCAGCTCTAGAAGGGACAGGCGGAGAGCCACTGTCAGGCATAGGTCCGTCCTCCTCGGATCCCAGAGGCAGGGCTGAGCTCTCCTTGCCTGCTCGCCTGCCAGCCCGCAGACTGCTGAGTTCAGGGCGAGGGTATCTCGCCCACCACCCATGCCGCTTCTGCCGCCACTCGCCCGGCTCCTCTTGCCGGGCTTCCCGAGACAGCCTGCACACCCACAGTGGGGATTCAAAATATTGAAAAATGGAAGCCAGACAATTAAAAAAAAAGGCTAAATGAAGCCAGGGAAATCCAGTAGTTGTCACTAAACAAGGACATGAAGTAACAGTTGTCACGAGACAAGTAATCACACAGGTGCATAAACGAAAACAGGGATTGAACAGGGACAAAGCCACGTGACCGCGAACAACACTGTCACAGAAAGAACATAATCGTGGAACGAAGTAGGACGTGAAGTAACCGCCTAAGTAAGTAAGTAAGTAAGTAAGACCAGAGAGGACAGCCCATTATGTATAAACTGGGGCTATTTGGTTCCAGTTTATACACTGTCTGGAGTTGTTCTCTGAATTAAACTTGGTGGTATATAAATAAAGAATAAATAAAAAAAAATTGAATTGTTTCAGTACTGTTTGCTGTTGGCATCTGATTATTGAATTGCCCCCTAGGGATTTGTATTGTCATCTGTATTTTTGAACAATTGCATAAAAACTGGTCTGTAGTTAATCATGAACAATAAGATCGAATAAAAAGTGATCATTGCCTTAAATAACTGAGTGTCAATCGCCAATTTGGCTAACTGGAGTATTGGCATTGAAATGACAAATGCAGATTAGTGAAACCAGGTTTAAAGTGATGCACATTGATGGGAGGGGGGAATCCAAGTTCACACATATGTTGGTGCTGTCTGAATTTGATGGTGATTGACAGCAAGAGGAATCCTGGAGCTGTAGTGGATAGTTCAATGGAAATGATGACCCCAGCATGTTTTTTTGCCTTGTGGTGCGGTGGTTAAACTTTTTCCATGCTCACAGCCTGGGGATCATTCCAGGTAGCTCAAGGTCCACTCAGCCTTCTGAGGTCAGTAAAGTGAGTACTCAACTTAGTGGTGAGGGGCGGACGGGATGTGTAGCCTGCATAATTACTTGAAAAATGCCCAGGGAGTGCTTTAAGTGCTATTGGGTGTTATATAAGCAGCATGCTTTTGCTTTTTCTCCTGTATAATACCCACCCAATTTATATGCTAGGTTTGGGATAGACTGTGTAATAGACTGTGTAAGGTACATAAGATCACTTTCGGGACCCTCAGACAGTCCTCATTAGAGATGGGCACGACTTGAAAAAAATTTTTTTTCGAGTTGTCGTTAGTCGGGCCGGTTCCGTTTCGGGTCGTTTCCGTTTTTCGCGAAAATTTGCAAAAATTAGTCGGTTGGTTTTTTCATTTTTTCGTTTCCGTTAGTACTGGTTTTTTGGGGGGGAGCGGGCTCCTGGAGGCACCTCTGTGGGGTGGGTGCCTCCTCTGGCCTGCTATAAAGGGAAAGCGGGCTCCTGGAGGCACCCGTGGGTGCCTCCTATCCTCACCCACTAGGAAGGGGAAGCAGGCTCCAAGAGACCCCTCAACATGGGGGTCTCCCCTCCTCACCTGCTGCTGCTGCAAAATGCTATGCAATAGCCATATGGATATTGCATAACAGAATGTGCAGACAGTGACTGTGAAGACTAGTGGATGGCACTGAACCCAGAGCCATAGTGAGATGCCTAACTAAGGCTCTCGCACCACCATGTCTCACACAGAAGGGAATTGTACTTGCGTGTAGTGCAATGCAAGTACATCTGGCTTAGGGTTAAGGTGGGTTAGGGTTAGGGCTAGGGTTAGGCTAGTGATGGGTAAGGTTATGGTGGGCTAGTGGGTTGCACCTCTGGGTGCCTCTCTGACCCAATAAGAAGACAGTCTGTGACGTATGGGTACGGACTCGGAGTCAAGGGTTAGGGTTAGGGCTAGGGCTAGGGCAGGTTTTAGGGGGCTTTTTGGCACATCCCAGAAGTCTCCATGGCCAAGTGGCCATGCGATTGGTGAGATGGCTCCAAAAATTTGCATGGTCGTCCACTCCCACATGGCTGGCCACTCGGCCAGCCCATCATTGCGCAGGTGTAAAAAAAATAAAAAAAATAAAATCAATGGAGGACAGAGGAGGAGAGGAGAGACATTTTGTTGCAAGAAAAAACCCACTGCTACTGTGAAAAATCTGGCAGTTTATAAATTTTCGCGTTTCTGTTGTGCTTGTGTGGTTTTGGACCACGATTTCAAAAACAATATTGCGTTCGCCGCCCCATTTTGGATCCCCTGCCCGCACCGCATGGCATGGCGACTCGAGTCCGGCTGCCCAGGATGGGGGGGAGGCGGGACCCCCCCTCCAGAAACCACCCCTCCGGTAGGTGCCCTGCGCCCTTAGTCAAGCAGGCATTTTTCTGCCTGCTTTTTTGGCCCGGGAATGGGTGGGGGGAGAGTTTAAAAGTTTTTTCCTGTGCCGTCCGTGCCGCTTGCTTGCGCTTTAATTGCGGCAGCCGGCGACCGGCGAGACTGGGCTTTTTGCTGGCTGGCTGCGAGCCTGCGGCGACTGGCGAGTCCCACCAGAGCAGCCCAGGACGGGGGATGGGGGAGGAGGCCGGGGACCTCCAGAAACAACCCCTCTGGTAGGTGCCCTGAGGCACGGCAGGCATTTTTCTGCCTGCTTTTCGGCCGGGAACCGGGTTTTTTTAACGTTTAAAAACTTTTTTTCTGTGCCGCGTGGCATCGCGCGATCGCGCGATGCAAGGAACAAGCACGACAAATCAGACCAAAATTGTTTGTTCGTCGGTTCGAGCTCGAAGTCTGGCGGAGTAATTCCCGTTACCGTTTCCGTAGAGTAACGGAAACGAGTAACGGAAACGGAAACGGGAATACCGCTAAGTCGTGCCCATCTCTAGTCCTCATTTTCTCACATAGGGATGGACAGATTTTCAACAAATCTGGAGGGTACAATTGGAATGGTCTTCCTTGAAATATAAGCTAAGTGATGTACATAAGAATAATACCCCCATTATTTTCATCAGATTTTAGTTGCTGTGTCTCTAAACATAGGCTTTGTGCTATATAGTATTTGAAAACAACTAATGCAGTTGCCTGGGGAACACCATTATTTCTTGTCATCTATTAACTCATGTGGCATCATCATTTTAAAAATTATTACACACTGAGTTCAGAAATATATATGTTTGAATTACTCAGTAATTTTCTAGATGGGAGCTTGTTTTATTAGTAGAAAGCCAGGCTGGCTGGGGGATTCTGGGAGTTGTACTTCTCATCTCCTCCATGGACACAGGCCTTGACGAGGCCTTGTGTGCGTCAGTGAAATTGAGAGCTATGCTGGCAGTAGCATCACTACCAGAAGGGTCTCTCAAGCCAGACATGTCTCAGTGGAGAGATCGGACTAACGGTGTCCATCCCCAAAGTGTCTGATCCAGAGTGGGTGGCTTCGAACAGCGTCTGGTCCCTAATGGATGGCTGACATAATGGCCAGTAATGGCAGTGAAAAAGGCAAGAGGGAAACCACTTCATTTAAGCTTACTTCCCCAGGCAAATCTTTAGCATGACTGGAAAACCTAAAGCCATGCCCCCATTGAATCCTTGGTTGATCTCTGGAATGGGGAAATGAGCAAAGCCATTGACCTGATTGCCCCTGAAGTGTCCTTCCTTGAAGTACAGCCAAACTGACTGCTTGGTTTACTGGGGAACTGGCAAAATTGAAGCAGGTGGCCTGTAGAGCTGAAAGTCACTGGTGGAAAACCCAGACTGAAGCAGATAAAGGAAAAGAAAAAGGCTGTTGGAAAGCTTATTCCAAGGCAGTGGAAGTAGCAAAGAAAGCACTTATCTCTACCATCATTGCTTCGGCACGGAATCTCTTGGTTGAGCTTTTCCAAATAGTCAAGAGTCTGTTACATGCTGACCCACAGGTGAATAACACAGAGCACTCTGAAACTCACTGCGAAGAATTTGCACAACACTTTTCAGCCAAAATTGTACAGATCTGGGCTGACTTGGATGTTTCTCTTGATCTGGAGCCTATTACTAAAACTGTCCCCCTTGCTGGCCCTGTATTAAGGGATGAGCTTCAGCTCCTACAACCTGAGGATGTGGTCAGAACCCTTGGGGATATGAGGGGCACCACATATCTGTTGGACACTTGCCCTTCCTGTCTCATAAAAGCTGCCAGAGAGGGTCTGGCAGACTGGTTAGGAGTGACAGCTAGTGAATGCCTCATAACAACAGGGCAGGATTCCTGCATGCTTGAAGGAGGCAATAGTAAAACCACTGCTAAAAAAGCCCTCTTTGGATCCAGGAATACTGAACAACTACCAACCAGTATCTAACATCCCATTCATGGGTAAAGTCCTAGAGCGGGTTGTGGCTTTGCAGCTCCAGAGATTTCTGGATGAGATGAACAATCTGAATCCAGATCAATCTGGCTTCAGGCCTGGTTATGGGACTGAGATGGCACTGGTTGCCTTGGTAGATGACCAACACAGGGAAATTCAACCCAGACAAGGTAGAGGTGCTTCTGGTGAATAAAAAAGCATCTCAAGGGATAGGGATGCAACTTGTACTGGATAGGATTACCCCCCCCCCCCCGCCGCCATGTAAAAAGAGGTGCATAGTAGACATGGGCGCGACCAGAAAAAATGACGTTTTGAGTTTTCGTTTGTAGGAACGGGTCCGTTTCGGGTCATTTCCATTTGTCGCGAAATTTTTCAAAAATTTGTTGTTTCATTTGTCATTTGTCGTTTGTCGTTTCCACCGCAACTTAGCACAATTTGACTTCCCAGAGCATAGGGGTGTCCCACAATCAGGGCCGGCGCTAGGTGTTTTTGCGCCCTAGGCGGCAGGCAGGGTGGGTGGGGGGGGGGGGGGGGGGGGGCGGGGGGCGGGGGGGGGGGGCGGGCGGCGGCCGCGGGCGGGCAAGTGGGCTGGCGGCGGCGCGGGCCCCAGGCAGGTGGCGGCGCAGGTGGACGGGCGAGTGGGCAGTTAGTATATCACTTAGGATAGAGGTTCTGTTCTTGGCTTGCACCCCAAATGTGTGTGTGTGCAAGCAAATTGAAGTTGGGAAAATAGAAAATAAATGGTAGTATATAATATATTTTTAAAATAAATCCACACCTCCCACTCCCAGTCGAACCTCCCCCTTTATCCAATATCAGAAAAAAATCCTCACAAACTGCCAGAGAAGAAATAAAGAATAAACTGCTATTCCCTTCAGCACACAAAGCTGCAGAGAATCAAAGAAATTATTTTCTAAATTCAGTTCCCTCCCTGCCTGCCTAACTTAAATCCTAAAGCCTCCAGCCTCCCTCCTCAATCTCGATCGGATCACACCAGCACCAGCAGCCAGCCCTCCTCCCTCAACCACATCCATACACCCGACTGCGATTTCTGGAAGGTGTCTCGGCTTTTTATGCCCTCCGAGACATCCAGAAGTGTCAGTCAAAAACCTGGAGATGCCATTGGTGGAATGGTTCAAACAATTTGCATGGTCCCATCCCATGCCCAGCCCAAATGGGCAGGTCTAAAAAATAAAAAATAAAATAAAATAAAATAAAATCAATACGACGTGTTATTGCTATAAAAAAACCCACTGCTTCTACTATTAAAATTCAGGCATTTAAAATAAATAAATTTCACATGTTTCTGTGGTGATTTGGTGTGTTTTTTGACCATGATTTCAAAAGAAAAATTGCGGTCACCATTTTGGATCCCCCCCCACCGCATGGCAGGGCGAGACGACGAGGATGCCCCCCCTGCCTGATGCAAGCAGCCTAGGACAGGAGAAGAGGGGGGGGAGGCCGGGGACCCCCCAGAAACCACCCCTCTGGTAGGTGGCAAAGCCTCAGGCAGGCATATTTTCGCCTGCTTTTTTGGACTGGAGTCGGGTTTAAAAAAAAAAGTTTAAAAACTTTTTCTGTGCTTCGCATTGCGCGATCACCGCCATGCCACAAACGGAAACGAAAAACCCGACCAAATTTTTCTTTTTTCTGTTCGAGTTCGAGTTCTGACGGCTTAATTATCGTTACCGTTTCTGTTACGTAACGGAAACGATAACCGAAAACGGAAATGACAATTTCGCCGAGTCGTGCCCATGTCTTGGGGGTGCTCCTGGACTCATCCTTGAGCCTAGATGCCCAGGTCACAGCTGTGGCCAGGAGCGCACTTGCACAATTAAAACTAGTACGCCAGTTTCGCTCGTTTCTTGAGAAATCTGCTCTGGCCACCGTGATACATGCCCTAGTGACATCCTGGCTGGACTACTGTAATGTGCTCTATGTGGAGTTACCGATGGAAAGTCTCAGGAAACTTCAATGGGTCCAGAATGCAGTGGCCAGATTGCTGAATGGGGCAGGTTACAGAGATCACATTACACCCCTACTAAAGCAGCTCCACTGGCTGCCAATCAGCTATCGGGCACAATTCAAGGGGCTGACCTTAACCTCCAAAGCACAAAATGGCCTGGGTCCAAGCTACCTCAAAGATCGAATCTCACAGTATGAGCCAGGTTGGGTGCTTAGGTCATCAGGAGAGGCCTATCTCTCCATCCCGCCACCTTCACAGATGTGTCTCAGAAGAATACATCAAAGGGCCTTCTCTGTTGCTGCTCCCAGACTCTAGAACTCACTCCCGCTGGAGGCCAGGACTGCCCCATCTCTGCTGTCTTTCTGGGACCAGGGAAAGACCTTCTTCTTCAGGTCTGAATGAGGGACTACTTACTATGTGACTTCACAGATTTCATGTGAAATCTGTTGTGGAATTGAACCAGCTAGAAATTCATTCCAGAAAATTAGGAAAGTCTTGACAAATCAAGGCTTATCTATTGGACCTGTACCCGATCTTACATATTTAGTATACTTCTCTATGGGGTTGAAACTTGGACCGTTACAGACGCATTATGCAGGAAGATAGGCACATTTGAAATTAAGACATACAGGCAAATTTTGAAGATATCTTAGACAGCCAGAGTCACTAATGTGGCCATATCACAACATACAAATAAAAAGCAAGAAATTCTCACTACTGTAAAGAGAAGAAAATTGCAATATTTCGGTCACATAATACATAATAACAAATACCATCTGCTTAACGCAAAATAGATGGGAAGCATGGCCCAGGGTGTAGACAAACATCCTGGCTTAAGAATTTAAACCAATGGTTCTCCGTGGGCACAGCTGCTCTATTAGATAAAAACATATTGTGCTACTGATTGCCAACATGCTACAAGGACATGGCACTTGAATAATAAGTACTTCTCAAATAAGTACCATTATGAAGAGGGTTGGGGTGGGGGTTGCACAGAGAAGAGAAAAGGCACACTGGGGGAAGGACAGGATTTGTGGAATTTTATTTTTGATTATCAAAACTGATTAGTTGAAAAAAGAGACCATAGACTTATAGCACTCCTATAGTATGATCATGGGAGTAATGTAGGTCTCTCCTGGTATGTCACATCATTGCAACAGCTTCCTTACACTGCTAATTTTAGTCATGTTTCAAAATAAATTATTTGTTAATGTGAAACCAACTGTGCCAATATCTCCATCTTTACATGTTACTTGACATAGTATTAACTGGAAGAAAATGTGTAGTGGTATTTTAGGCTATTCTATAACCAAGACTCATTGGCCAAAATCAGAAAGCTTTCTGAAGGCTTTTGATAAGGTTCTGCACCAAAGGCTCTTGAATAAAATTGCCAGTCATGGAATCAAGGGACAGGTCTTTTCCTGGATCAGCAACTGGTTAAGCAACAGGATACAGAGGGTAGCACTAAATGGACACTTCTCCAAGTGGAGGGAGGTAAAGAGTGGGGTCCACCAAAGGTTCAGTACTGGGATCCCTGCTATTCAAGCACTTCCTAAATGATCTAGAAGTAGGAGTAAAAAGCAAGGTAGCCAAATTTGCTGACAACACAAAATTATACAGGGTAGTAAAAACTGAGAGAGATTGTGAGGAGCTCCAGAGGGATCGCATGACACCAGGGGAGTGGGCAAACCAGTGGCAAATGAGTGTCAACATTACTAAGTGCAGAGTGATGCACGTTGGGGCCAAAACCCCAATTACATTTATAAACTGATGGGGTCTGAACTCTCTGCAACAAACTAGTAAAGGGGTTTTGTTCTCCTGGTGGACAGCTCAATGAAGGGTGCTGCAGCAGTGAAAAACACAATGCTAGGGATCATTAGGAAGGGTATAGAAAATAAGTCAGAAAGTGTCATTTTGCCTCTGTATAAATCTATGGTGAGGCCCCATCTGGAGTATTGTGTACAGTTCTGGTCACCATACCTCTAGAAGGATATTATGGAAATGGAAAAAGTGCAGAGGAGGGCAACCAGAATGATTAGGGGACTGGAACACCTTCCGTACTATCTGAGGCTGCAATGGCTGGGCCTCTTCACTCTGATTGAAGTTTATAAAATCATACATGGTATGGACAAAACAGTTAAGGAAAAACTGTTTTCCCTCTCGCACAACACTAGATCTAGGGGGTACTCCCTGAAACATTTGGGTGCTAGATCTCAAACAAATAAGAAAAAGTACTTTTTCATCCAGATGATCACTGGTCTATGGAACTCCCTGTCAGAAGAAGTGATGACAGCTGTCAGCCTTGACAGCTTTAAGAAAGGACTGGACAAGTTCATGGAGAACAAGGGTATCAATGGCTATCATTATGGATGACTAAGGACAACCTCAGGGTTGGAGAGATAGGCAGGCTCTCTCAATACCATTTGTGGGGTATCTTAAGCAGGTGAAGACTTCTGCTTGGGAATACCCTGAAGCAAATGGTGAGCCACTGTGTGAGACAGAATGCTGGACTGGGGGGGGGGGGGCTGTGGCCTGTTCTTATGTTCCTATGCTCTTACATTGGCTTAAACTATGTTCAGTGCCGCTACTGAATATACAACAAAGTGGGTACAAAGATAAGAATAGGGCTAAGGAGAGAAAAGGATGTGAAGCAGGCCTAACATTATTTCTTAACCTTTAAGCAAATGGCACCAGCCTACAAAAATATATATATACTGAATAAATTTTATATAATATTATAGGAACAATTTTAGTAAAAGATCTGGCTATATTAAATGAAAGTTCCAAATAATACACTGCTACAAATAAAAAAAGACTCCCGCTATTTATTAGTACACATCATAAATGTTCTCTCATCTCTTATCAAGCAAGAAGTTTCATAATAAAATAAATATTATTTTCTATCCGTGTCCAGATTGCACCATTTTTATCTCTGTAATGGGCTATTGTACAAAACAAAATGTTCTGGGTCTTGTACGTAATAGTCGGGCATGCCAGATGAAATCTCTTCAGGTCCATTGTCCAACTTGAGGGAAGAAGTTTAATTTTGCAGCTATATAACATGACGGGTACAATAGGTTCTACAATAAAAGCTAAGCCAACATGATTATTAGTTTTCTCTCAGAATGTAATGATCGTAAGAAAATCTGAGCATTGAAAGGAAATGATGACCAGAAATGTACTTTTATTGTTCTGTTAATCTAAGAAAATATAAATCCTGAAAATAGATTGTCACAAGAAAAGATCTAGCAAGAAAAGTACAATAAATAGCTTTCTGGCACCATAAACACTAAAAAGTTTCTTATGTCATACACTTCTAGGAACACTTTCCATTGCATGCATGACATGTTAATTAGCCAGTGAGAGCAAGAATATATTGGCTACCAAGGAGCAGTGGTTTTGTGACTGGCCACTTTTAAGGTAGTCATCTCATCCAGGAGTTATCTAGATCCATTGCAATCTGGCTTCAGACCTGGCAATGGTGCAGGTGCAGCGTTGGTTGAATTAATGGATAGTCCCTATTGGGAAATGAACTGAGTGTATGTGTGTGCATGTAACTCTATTGGTTTTGCTACTCCTAGCAACTTTCAGTGCCATCAACCATGGTATCCTTCTGCGTGGCCTCTCTGATATGCAGACTGTCATGCAGTGGCTCCTGTTCATCTGGGAGAGGCAAACTCAGAGAGGGTTGCTTGGAGATTTTGCTTTGACTTCTTGTCCCTTTGCCATAGTGGCATATGACTCTTATTTGGATTACTGTGGTGAGCTCTATGACGGTTACTTCACATGCCTCTCATTGCGTTCACTGTCCCTCTTGGGACTGGTACGAAAAAATGTTACTGCACGTCGATTGCGTAACGGCGGGAGTTCATCCCAACCACGCCCCCGGAACTGGAATTTAAGCATGATGAGCCATACCTCTCCCTGGCCTCAGGAATTCTCTTGTCTCAGTTCTTGTTTTGAGACAAGTGCCCATGAAGTAAGGCTCATCATGCAACGTGCACATTCTCCATCTAGTGGCAGGAGTGCGAAGTTGCATTCTCCAGTATAATCCCAATGGCGTAAACAATGCATTGCAGAGAGGGAAGAAGGCATAAAACCTCGAACTTTGCTGCTTAATGCATGAAAGGCAAAATTACGGAGAATCGAAATATCGAAAAACAGAAGGTCAGAGCAAAAAAAGGGGGGGAAACGAAGGCAGGGAAGTATATATGTTGTCACGAAACAAGGACGTGAAGTAACAGTTATCACGATACCATCAATCACGCCCGTAGGTAAACGGAAACAGGGACAGAACCAGGATAAGACCACGTGACTGCGAATGACATTGTCACAACATGAACGTAATCTCGGAACGAGGAAGGACGTGAAGTAACCGTCTATGTTGGCTTCCTTTGTAAACCTCAGCAGGCTGAGGATGCTGTATGTAGATTTATGAGTGGGGCTAATGAAAGGTGCCACACAACTCTCCTGTTCCAACAGCTCAACTGACTTCCAGTTCATTTCTAGGCATACTGTAATTCAAAGTGGTGTTTTTGACTTATAAACGGATGAACGGAGCCTCATAACAGTTACGCATGCACTGGTAACATCCCGTATTGATTACTGCAATGCGCTCTACATGGGGCTGCCTTTGAAGACGGTTCGGCGATTGCAACTGGTTCAGAATCGTGCGGCGCGGCTAGTAAGTGGTGGAGCCGCTAGGGATCACATCACGCCGATTCTACGTAGCCTTCATTGGTTACCAGTTGCTGCCCGAGGACAATTCAAAGTGCTTGTTTTGACATATGAAGCCCTAAATGGCTTAGGACCTGGATATCTGAAGGACCGCCTTCTTCCATATGAACCTACCCGGCAATTAAGATCAAGCCAGGGGGCCCTCTTGAAAGAGCCATCCCTCAAGGAGGTAAGAGGGATGGCTTGCAGACACAGGGCCTTCTCGGCAGCTGCCCCCAAGCTATGGAATGCCCTCCCAAGTGAGATCCGCCTGGCGCCAACACTGATGACATTTCGGCGCCAGGTAAAAACCTTCCTGTTCCAGAAGTTTTTTAATTGATACAATTTAGATTGTGGGTCTTCTGACGGCAATTTTAGTGTGATGTTTTAGTATAAGGTTTTTATTGTTGTTTTAATTATTTATTGTTGTTTGATGTTTTTAACTGTTTTAATTTCTTGATTGTAAGCCGCCCAGAGACCTTTGGGTAGTGGGTGGCATATAAGTTGTAAAAATAAAAATAAATAAATAAATAAATAAATAAAGCCTTAAAGGACTTGGGTCCTATCTATCTGAAGGACCATATCTCACAATACAACCCTCCCAGCTTTTAAGATCTTGAGGGGAGGCCTTTCTCTCAGTTCTGTCACTGTCATAGGCATGCCTAGTATGAACAAAATAGAGATGCTTTTCTGTCACTACTTCCAGGCTATCAAACTCACTATCATGGGAAACCAGTGTTTGAGCATACTGTATACCTGGAAGTTTGCATTTGTGGGGACAGGAGAAACATGAAACACTTCAGAGACTTTTCTACGCCTTTCAGCAGATTGGATTCCATGCACGAAGAGATGAAATTCCTCGAACTGAGCTATGCTGTGTCCTAGGATGCAGATGCTGAGGAAATGTCCCCTTGAGTATTTATGCCACATAAAAACAATCAAAAAGATCTCATTCATCAATTTGACTGATATCAAGTTACACTTAGACTGATAGGTGGTTTTGCCACTTGATTTGATGGATGCAATTTCTTGTATAAAATTAACTGCAGAAAGAAAAGAAATCTCACTCTCAAGATACAGCAGTTTGTTTATCCTTACTACTTCAATGCACTCTGATGGGAAATGTCTCCAACTTAAAACAAAAATGAAAGCAAAGACTCTATGTATTTGATTTGATTTATAAGAAAAGTATCATATAAATAACATCTCAACCTAACCTCTGTTTTATTCCTGACAAGATGCAAAGCTCGGAAGAGGCTAAAATCACTCAGCTATAACATATAGAAACAGGGGGGGGGGGGGAAGGAAAAGAAATTATGTAATAGTGAAATGTCCAATGCACTAACCTGGCTTATCTAGAATAATAATGTTGAGGACTGGGTGCCTGAAAAATTGAACAATCGTGTAAGATGGGATTTCAAAAGAAGGCAAATGAAATGGCCCACATCTGACAAATATTCAGGGATAATCAACCCAGTAAAATAATGTAAGAACATTTGATGTGTTGCACATAGAAGAACCAGTCAGTGGGGATTGCTGCTGAGGGCATTAGCCCGCAGATGGGTGAAATGTATCACAGACATGTAGGATAGGCACCATATATATATCAGGAAGCAGTGCATGAGAGCCATTATAGTGTACTGGACAGACTAGAACTCAGCAAATATCTTGGCCATGAAAATTGACTGGGTATGCCAATGGTAAACCAATCCTTCAATATCTCATATAGTTCATAAACCTTGTTAGTGTTGCTGTTAAGTCAGAAGTACTGTAAATTGATGATACATAACAAAAATCAATAAGTTTTGATTCATATAGATATCATTAATGCTACTCTTTCACTATTTAAAAATGTTGATTTAGATGTGGTTGTAATCAGTTCCACTTCCACATTGAGTATCCATAGCCACAACACAGGGATTAAAGTCCAAATCTGTTGAGTCCTATTCCATCACCCTTTCCTCTACACCACACTGGCTACTTGATGTGGGCAGTAAACAACCTGAAACAACTCTAGAAAATAGTCTGATGCCTGACCTCTATCACATGATGATTATTATTTATTTTATGTATTCATTTGCACTCAGCAGTATATCCTCAATTTTCAGTCAATCCAGACTGTCATCGCATGGTCTTTCAAACCAAGGTTATTCCAGTAAGTGTTTCCACTGTTGTCCTTCATATTTGCTGTGTTTAAATCCCACAGAGCCATCTCTCTTCTTTGTTGGATGACAACTTAGCAAAGAAAGTTAAGTCACCCAGAATGAACCGGTGTCCATTAGTATTTCATCCTATCCTGAAAAGATATCCCTCTGTGTCAAAATCCAACCCTCGGGGGATTTAGTAAGCACATAATGCTATCCCAGTGGAATTACATTTAGCATTTATGCCCAAGGTGATCCAGCCCTCAAACGGTTTCTCCTTCATTCATGCTGTCATTCTTTATTCTTCACTAGTGACTGTGTACTTGATGTGCAGCGGTAGCTCATCTGCCATTAACAGAATGTAAAAATTGTCTCTGTTAAGTAGATCAAGGGTCCTGGTTTTGATAGGTGTGGAGGCTCCAGATAATAGCTGTTTAGATTTATTTTCCTTGGAAAGAAGCTGACAAATGCAAACATTTGTCTGATAGTGGATCATAGCTGAGTAAAACTGGCATTTTGTTTTTTCTGTTTGCTTTAGAGCTCTTTCCCTCCTCCTTTGTTTCTTTTCATTTATTATTATTATTATTATTATTATTATTATTATTATTATTATTATTATTATTATTATTATTATTACTACTACTACTACTACTACTACTACTACTACTACTACTACTACTACTACTACTATCCAAAGGGTAAGAAGCTCCTATACAAAGGTAAAGACAAATATAGATAGGAACAGGAGTATCATATTTCAGAGTCCAAGACTGACTTAAAATTTGCCAGCAGGGGAGAGCAGGTCACAAAAGACCGATGATGTTCATACATTCTGTTAATTCAACATGCTAGCCATTTAAATCATAACATAGAAAGAAAACTCAATTCAATCCAGCATTCTGTTCCCACAGTAGTCAACTGGAGTTTTTATGGGAAACTCCAGTGGGCCACAAAAAATAACACCTCCTGCTTATGTTCCCCATGCTCTGGCACTGAGCTGCCTATGGCTACTAGTTATATTGGCCATGTGTAAGTGACACCTATCATTTGCTGGGGGATGTAAGCAGGAAAAAGTTGTTTGATGATGGAAATGGGCATTAAAAAGTGCAGAGCTGAAGCCTCTTTGTGATCACTTTCTCTCTTCATGCTTACTTTGTTTGTGGTCTTTGTGTCTTTCGTCCATTGTTCGTCTTCAGCCAAAGTGAGTGCAAATAAATGCTGTAAATGAATCACTAGTAATTGATGGCTCAGACCTGAACCCTGAGAAAAGATGTTCACAAATTGTAATGAAGATAAATGGAGCAGAAACTTACTTTTTGGGAGGAAGAGAAGGGAGAAAGGGGAGAACTTGAAAGTGATGCATAACATTACCTGTATCTGAGGCTTGACAAGTGCAGCTCTCTGGGTGTTTTTGAGACAGAAAATCCCCGTATTCCTCACTGTTGACTAATGCTAACTGGGGCTAATGGGAGTTGCAGTCCAGTGACCTCTGGAAGGCCACATTTTATCTGTTCCTGCCTGTAACATGTTATTCACGGGGGCTCAGAATGGTGCAATGTTGTTCATTATTATTTTTTAAAGGACATTTCTTCTTTTACAAGCGCAAAATGAAAGTATAATGCAGAACATTGTTGTTTGTTTCTGTAACAACATGCTTTTTCTTTTTTACTCCTCGGGCTAAAAATGCTTATGAGGCATGTCTTACCTTCTTAGATGGATTTTTGTCCCAAAACAGGAACCAAAACGGAATGGAAAATAATGCAAGCCCTTATACATTTTTTCTACAATGGCAATACTAATTTATTAATTTTGTAGTGGGGTTTTCTAACATGTTACCCATCAAATTACTTTTAAAAATTAACTTCCCAAGCCCTAGGAGGGGGTGCCCATGGGTTAAAGAGCCCAAGGAAATGAAACGGGATTCACTCCTAGCCACTAAGACTTGTGAAGCAAAATCCAACTCTTGATACTGAGACTTGAATTTCATAAAGTATTTATGTCAAATGTTTGGGAACACTTTCTCAGACAAAGGACCCAATCTTATCCCAGCTGAGGCAAATTAAAAATGCACGTTTTCCCAAGGTTCTGTCAGCTTCTTTCTGGGATGCCACAGCTCTTGATGTATCAAGGACTTTTGAGCTGACAGGATATGTCTCAGAGCCTTCACTTAATAAGATGCTAAATTTCAAGAGAGAGGCATAGGGAAAATCATGCCATCTTAAATAGCTGGGGGGTTGCATTAATGAGTGCTCCGCTAATGAATTTTTAATTCATACCTGAAGAGGAAATTGACAGTGGTTCCTAATCTGATTCCAGGAGTGTTTTGAACTCAACTGTTATGCCATCACAGTTACTCTGCCGAGAGGGCACTCTTCTCCCTAAGTGTTAAAAACGCTTATGGGAGAAAATCAGAAACGGGCACTTCTTGGATGAAGACAGAATCTGTTTGTTTGGAAGAAGTGTGATATTTCTCTGTGTGATGATACTGATGTGTTGCATGCCGTGTGGCTCACTGTGCACCACACGGTAGGAGATTAAGGTGGACTCCAGATTTCAGCACAGCTCATCTGTGGGCATTTCTTTTGCCTTCCCTATTGTGATACATAAAATGGGAAAATATACGCCTGTTGCGAACTAGTGAGCTTGCAAGCTTGCAAACTGACCTGAGAGGAGAGGATATGATGTAGAACTGCTTTTTTTTTGTAGAAACATGTTGATAAAACAATATTTCGAGGAGTAGGATTCAAGGAGAATTTTGTCTTAATTTTAGGCTTTCAAAAGGACACCAATAGTGTATCACATCACCCAGTGCTAAAGCTACATATGTGTTATACATGATTCCAATCCTCTTTTCTTAACAAGGGCAATGGTTTTGCAGGACTATGCCTTAGGATTCACAGAATCATAGAATCATGGAGTTGGAAGAGACCTCAAGGGCCATCCAGTCCAAACCCCTGCCATGCAGGAACCCCCATCACAGGATTTCCAACAGATGGCCATCTAGCCTCTGCTTAAAAACCTTCAAAGAAGGAGATTCCACCACCTCTGTGGCAGCATATTCCACTGCTGAACAGCTCTAACCAGTAGGAAGTTCTTCCTAATGTTCAAATGGAATCTCTTTCCTGTAGTTTGAAGCCATTGCCCTGAGTCCTAGTCTCTGAAGCCTTGGAAAACAAACCTGTTTCCTCTCCAATATGACATCCTTTCAAATATTTAAACATGGCTATCATATCCCCTCTCAACCTTCTTTTTGAAAAGCTAAACATTCCCAGCTCCCTAAGCCATTCCTAATAAGACATTTCTTCCTGTAGCTGAGAAACAACAGTGGAAACCTACTACTGATTAATCTTAGAGCCTGTCCACACTGGCATATAATTACAGCATATGGTTCTCTGATAGTGCTATTTGACATGGGGCGGGGGAGATATCTTGTTCAGTCGTGTTTCTACTTAAACCTGGCTATCCTTCCCCTTTAACAGCTGACCCATATCTTTCTGGCACAGGGCTAGGGCATGCAATCTTTCAGGGGGCAAATTAATTGATATGCAGAATAGCTCTTTATTCAGCCTTTTTGGATGGGTTCTTGAGTTTAAATAGTTTGTAATGAAGATAAGGAATAGGCATGGACTATCTGTATTCATATCCCTACAGATACGAATATGGATAGCCCATGTCTATTTTCATTACGATCTGTGGGGATACGAATATGAATGGTGGCACCACAAATGCCAAGGTGGGCCATTCCTTCCTCCTAGAACTGGCTGGTCCACTCACCGGTTGTTGTGTAGCACTCTGGTCCTTCCTTATCACGCCAATCTGGGAAGGAGCCCAGCTGGTGCTGACCTGCCTCCCTGTGCAGCTGACCACTCCTCGGCAGACCACTCCTCACCAGACTAGTCAGCTGCACAGGGAGACAGGGAAGAGCTAGCTAGGCTGCTTCCCAGATTGGTGTGAAAATGGTGACAAAGAACCCAAGTGCTGCATGGTGACCAATGAGTGGACCAGCTGGTTCTAGGGGGAAGGAGTGGGCCTCTGTGGCGCCTGATGTGCCACAATTTTTATTCATATCCGCAAGGAAATAAATACAAATAGCCCATATCTAATTAGGAGGACCTTTTAAACACTGCCCAGATAGCACCAAGTTTTGCAGTGCAGACAGACCTTTGCTTGTGGTCTTTCCATGGACATTTGCTTGGTTGCTGTACGGAACAGGTTGCTCAACTCATTGGGGCTTTTGTCGGATCTAGTGGAGTTTACATCCTTAGGGTATGACCTTGGTGTTTTTTAAAGTGTATTTACTTGCCCCAGTTGGATTTCTCAACAAAAAGTTGAAAACACTAAAGAGATGTCTAAAGGAGACAAGTATTATTGTAGTGAATGTGCTGCAGATCTTCCTGTGTGGTAATGAGTCACCTGAAATCCATACCATCCATATGGCTTCATTAGCAATGTGATTGGTGCATTATGTAAGGTGCAGGTGATACAGCAGCTGTGGCTGTGACAGTAGTTATGGGAAATGACAGGCCGGGTGCCATTAAATCAGTGAAGCTGTCAGATATTCTGAAGCAGAAGAAAGAGCCTATCTCATATGCCTCACTCCTCCTTAGAGTGAGTGTAATTTTCTGTGAACGATAAGCAAGTGGGTATTTAAAACCTAAGTCCATTAATTTACAGCTCCTGCATAATGTGATCTTTGGCAACTATAGAATTCCACCACAGTGCTCAGCTGATATTTTGATCTGCAGAGGCCATTCATTGAAAGGAGTAATTTGCCTTTCATGCCATTTCAGCCTTGAGGTTCATCTGGAAGAAGCCGCCTGATTCGGGGGTAGGGGGAGGGAGGATAGGAAGAAAAATGAAAGATTCTTATTCAAACAACATGTGGTATTTCTGCCTTGCAACATGTATGGATTTGAAAGAAAAAAGATCTCTTTCAACAGACCAGCTCATTTATTGTACAGTTTGATCTGCATTCTTCTAAGAGAAGCCACGAGGTCAATGGATACAGTAATTAACCGCGCAGTGTATTCTCATAGCTGACACTTCAAATAACATTAAATATACAGAGGAGTCTCTGCAGGAATGTGCCCAGTTTTTTGGCAGGGTGGTGCTCAAAGGCAAGATGCTAGTTAAAATCTGCTGCTTGCGATAAGCCTAAGGAGGAACCACCAACATTGGATGCAAGGCTTACACAGGGCTTTGGTCCCAGGTTTTGATAGCCGCCCATGTTTTCATGGAGGGATGGAAAACCTTTGATGTGGTTGATCTCCTTTCAATTGTCATCATCTCAGCACGTTGCATATTCCCTTTTATGCTGGGGGTTCTCAAATTGTGGGCAGAGCAGGCTTCCTTAATCAAGAGCGGGGGGGGGGGGGCCTACATGGGCCTTCCCCAAGCATAAGTAAATTAAATAAGTAACATAGTTCAGCTAGCAGTTTTCTTCATCTTGGAGGCACGTAGATCAAGAAAAGGCAGCAAAGCTACAGTATCCCTAAGAAGTCAAAGGGGTGATAAGCCCTAAAGAAAAAGGTTCACAAAATACAGGACTGATTTTCTGCCAGACTTCTATGGTAAGCTCAAGAGACTTAACATACATAGAATTCTATATTGTATCAGTTAGGAATTATGTGTACATAACTGTATATTGTGGACCAAATCCAAGTACATCCTGGGAAGCCATGGGGACTGCATCTCTAAGGACTCCCACACTTCTTACTGAGAATCTTTATTGCTGTTCACAGATGAAACAAAAATTCTGGTTACTGTTGAGTATGGTCTGAGTGGAATTGGCAAGTCAAACTGAGAAGTAGATGGGACCTTTCAGGAAACAAGCAGCCCAAGAAAAAGAATGGAGCATGGGTTTTTCCGGCCTAAATCATGAAAATACATCATTTTCTTTCTAATCATGATATTTTCATCTTCTTGTAACCCCCCAGTGCTGTGAACCCTGGAGCCATCTATTTTCTCAAAACCTTTTCTGGGGAAGAGGAGGCGGAAATGAGAATTGCGCCTCTGGTGGGGTCACTACGTTCCCCTAAAACTAGGTGTGGGTCCCATGCCTAATTTGCAGGTTTAAAACAGTCAAAGCACTGGCCAAAACCCTTCCCCCTGTGGAACTGCTCCAGGACCCTCATCAAAAGGCCCTACACATATGTATAGTTTGTACATCCCCTCAGCAAAGAGGGTTCTCTTTGGGTCTTCTACTACATCACCCCAGATCCTTCTTCCTTCAATTCCCCAGTGTCCATTTCTGGGTCTTCCTCTTCTGTTTTGCCTCCATTGCTGCCTCCTGACTCCCTTCTGACTTCATCCCTCTCAGCTTTAGCATCTCCGGCTGTTAGCAGAGACCTGTTCCTGCCTTCTCCCCCACCCCAGGTGGCTCATGACCAGGCTTCTTCTCTTCCGTAGTCTGTGGTGGCTGACAGGCCTTAGTGCTTGACACCCAAAGGTGTCAGCTATAACCTGCCTTCCACGGGTGTGGGACAAGAAAAGATGGCCCACTTGGGTGCCAGAGGGGAATCCTTCACTGTTGGGCAGCCTGTTACTGTGCAATTATATCCTACTAGCATGGTGATGAAGACTATTTGGATCCCTCATGCGGACCTACTCTTAATAGTGATGTGGACAAAGTCTGGCTTTGCTTTGAAAATGAATTCCCTCACTTTCCCACATTCTTATTCCAATACGAATTGATGTTGAGGTCTTTGAGGTTTACCTCCTAATCCTCCTGCCAGCAACCCCTTTTCAAGGAATCCATTCAACTCTGGTTGGAACTACAGGCTTGCTTCAAACAAGTTTGAGTACAAAGTGACTTCCACTGACTCGTATTATGTATACCTTTCTACACATTCAAGTAGTGCACATTGGGTGTCATTTTAAAGCACAGCTGGCTGAGATGGCACATCCGGTTTCGTAGGGCTTGCTTGTCCTCTGGGCAACTGGATAACAGCAGCTGGGGAGCATGGTGGCCCCATCAGGGGTGTCTTCCATGGTTGAGACATTGGAAGCACTCAACATGTGCTGTCCTGCCAATGCTGTCCAACTGTCCACCGAACAGGCAAGTTCTGTGGAGAAGG